>JARHVA010000026.1:1382500-1705000 GCA_037957365.1 Torreya grandis | reverse complement strand
ATACTCTATATATTCAATAGGGTCATTGGGATTTATCTTAGGCTTCTTTGCTAAAGAGAACATGTTCTCTCTTTGTTCTAATTACACTTCACCATTTGTTCTCACATTCACCATCTTCCTCTCCTTCACTCTCTGAATAGCCCCACTTTCCTTATCAAACTTAGTGGAGATATGGGGAGCTCAGTTAGGACCATATTTTGCCTTTCATATATAACATTTTGCATCTCTCTCACCCATTATGGAATAATAGTTCTCATGTTTAAACTTATTGAGTAGGATATAAGGATGTATAAGGTGGAATGGTCATCGGAAGGGATGTAATCAAAGTGGTTGATAGGGAGACACTTATTTAGATAGGTAACCGAGGAAGTTTTTGGAAAAACCTCTCCCATGGGGATGTTTCTTTAATAGACATTACTTTTTCCAAAAAATTAGTAACACCCAGGTTTACTTCCACAATCATTATTACTTTTGGCATGGCCAATGGCAAGGGAATGGGGAGATCTATTTTTCTCAACATTTTCTTGGGAATTGGGTGCTTCTTGGGATCTAAAATATAAATTGTGACCAAGTTCTCAAATTGGATTGCACTAAGAATCATTATTAGTTTAGGAGAAGAAAGAATATCATAATCAATAGTAGTACTAATAGAAATATATGATATAACCCTAGGAATAACTGAGGGTAGAATCATAGCTCTAATTTCTATATTAGAAACTAAAGAGATAATGAAAGAGACTACCTCATCAGTTCTTTGAATTTTCTATTATGTGAGTCTGGCTAAGGTGTCTTCCACTTCATGCTCTCCCAAACACAAAGCTTTGGATTTTCCCAACATATCTTCTTCATCATATGGTTGTACAATGCCCATTTCATGGTCTTTCTCCTTGACAGGATAATCAACCAAAGATATTACTTGTTCAACTTCTCCTTCTTCTTCAATTTCCATTCTAGCCTCTACATCTTTTTCATCCTCCTCTTCAGTAACTTGCTCTATAATAGGGAGACCAAGTGATGGATTTTCTTCCAAATTTTTATCTTGAGAAGGAATAGGAGAGTCATTGTGCTTCCTTTGAAAGTTTTAGATGGGTGGAGTGGAAGGTGGATGAGACGGTAGAGGGGTTGTAGGAGTAACTATGGTAGGAAGTGTAACTGAAGGTGATGAAGTGGAAGGTACATGACTTTCTTGAGGAGACTTAGGAGATTAAGAAGAGTCTTGGGTAGTTAGAATGGGAGGAAAAATCATTTTTAAGAATTCAAGAAAATGTACTTAGGTAAATATAGTAATGGGAGGCAAAGGAGTATTCACAAAATTGTTATTCATATATTCAACTAAAAAAACTATAGACCTATCCCTTGTAGTAGTTGTGCCCAAAACTTGAATGTTGGTAGTTGTTGTTTTGGAATGGACTTAAGGACCTAGAAGACCTATCAAAATTTCTCTCATAATATGAGGATTGGACTCTCTTTGACTACCATATTCATCTGGTTGTCCTTCTATAGACTCTGCTAAAGGGGAGGGAGGTTTATCATGTGGCTAATAATCATGTGGTAGATATGGGGGACATTACTGAATCCATGCATTTTATGCTTCTTTCTTTGTTACCTCAGGATTGTACTATAAGGCTTAAGCATGTATCATAGACATTAGTTTATATTTTATATTTTTACATACCTATGAATCATCTAAGGCATTCAAGAAGATCTAATCAAGATCATATGCCAGGTGATCATATAAAACATGCTCTTTCTTCTCTTCATAAATAGATTTGAGATACCCCCTTACTTTCCTCTTAGGGTCCCATTCCCTAAAAGGTGCAAGATGTAAGTTATATTGAGTTATAGATTTACCATCTTGAATAAAATGTGACCTGATCACTTATTGATGTTGTCCAATACTTAGAGAAGTCTTGAAATAGTAGGCCAAATGCCTTTGACCTAATTTTTCATCAATGTAGTATGTAGGACATCATATAGAAATTACCATCCATAAGACTCTGATTAGGGTAGATCACTTGTGATTTTAACTAGGCACTTATAATCTCCCCAAGTGCCACCAATTGGTTAAATGTTAGGACTATATCTAACAATAGAACCCATTCAATGTGAATGTATGCAATACTTAGGAAGCCATATAGTATATTCAAAAGGGCCATGATTATCATAATTCCTAGTCTGAATTTGATAATGCAATTGGAGGAGATAACCCATTTGGGATTCATCCTTTAACCTTTTATGAGCAATTATTTTAACTTTCCATCTACCGTGTTGTGCTCAAGCCAAATATTACCTTTTACTTGAATGCAAGTAGTCTTAGGACAAGGAATCCTAAGGTATCTCTCAAATTTCCAACCAAAAATATAAATAGAGACATTATTGACTCTCCTAACATGTATAATATCCCCAAAAATGGTCCCATTAATAAACAAAGATTTTAAGAGGTTAATACATGGCATTATCTCAGTTTTGATTGCTGCATAGTAAAGTCCTTGATCTTTGATTGGTAACAAATCATCAATGTATTATTTGGCTTCCATAGAGGGTTCATCTTTGGTAGAGTATGACTAGTTATATTCCACCTCTTCCTAGAGTCTTGAGTAATGTGTAAACTTTAAATTTAGGGAACTCCTATCGAATACTGTATGTTTGTACTTTATTAAAATATAAATAAATATGGGGGGACTGAGGGCTTACCCTATTTTAAATAAGAGTCCATTATTATCCTTTGGTCATTGTAATTATTTTGATGTCTCAGCTAGTTCATTTTGCACTTGCTAGCTGAAGAAAATCAAGGCTCACTTGGTGGTGCGAAAGATTGAAAATACACTCATTTGAATGAAAGATTAATGGAAAAGTGAATTTTTCATATACCATTCACATGCCTGAGTATTAAATATATTTAGGCACCTTCAATGTAGGTAATGACCTTTTGATTTAATGCCCATTTTAATTTAAATGTGCCAGTCAGTTTTGGTCGGTTCACTTACTTGCCAAATGGCAATCGTTAATTAATTCTTTGTGTCTAGTCATCACTTTTGAGAAATATATCAATTATTCATTAATTTTCTTATTTATCATGTAGTTGATATTTCCCCTTTTATTTTTTTCCATGCTTTCCTCTAATAATTCCACTTGTTAGTCCCTCATTAACCTAATCCTTTAAATCTCTTCACTATGTTGGGCAGGTTTTGTAGTGTTGAGTTAACATAATCAAGAAAAGTGTCCCGATCCTAGAGCACTAAATCTTGGACCATTGGATCGGTATACCTTTTGACCATCAACCTTCTTATTTCTATAGTTTATCGTGATCGAGAAACTGGAATGATCTCAAGCACTCAAAAAACATGGAAGCTCACAACCTTTAAAATGTAGACCAAATAATCACTTAACCCTTCTATAGTTCCAATTTAATGAGAATGTGCCAAGTGTCAATCGCTTCTAACCATGGAGGATTAGGATCATTAGCATATGGGAATGTAGAACCATTAGATTTACTGATAAATAGATGAAGTCTCTATGCTTTCATTTTAATGAGAATAAGTCAAGTGTTAATCGTTGGAAACCCTAAAGGCTTAGGAGCATTAACACATGGTAATGCGAAACCATTATATTTTTCAGTAAATAGATGAAGTCTACGTGTTTTAATTTTAAATTTCCTATGTGCATCAATCTACTAATATGCCACAACCTTTAATGTTAGGTTTTGAATGAGGTAATTGTGCAGTGACAATAATAATTCATAAAAGGATTTCAAATAATCATCCATTTAAAAAAAATTGAGGACATTAAATTTTTAGATCTCTCCTAAGGCATTTTAATTCCTCCATGTATTCCTTCATTCTATGCCTAATGAGCTTATTAAAAGACTTGACCATTGAATGGGGATCTTCTTTCACTTTTACTTCCTCTCCTATTTTTCTCCTTCTCTTCAATAGGGGGTGAACATGTTATCCTGTATATGTAATCCCAATATTTTCCCACTGACATGTAATTTAATTTTTATAACCTTTATATTTTCCTTGGTTCTCCTCTCATACTTTATATCCACCATTAGCTCTCATGTGATTGATGAAACCCTCAATACTGAACAAAATAACTCTAGATGCACCTTTTACAATTAATTTATAGGTAAAGCCTAGAATAGGTCTAAATTAGTGGATTGGGAAATTTTAAATGAAGCTACAAGGGATTTATCTTCATATCATGGAGCCTTTATCAAGGGAATGTTTTTTAATAGTGGGGAAAATGGGACTTGAACAAATACTTGAGATACTTCCCCAAAAGTGAGTTTGATAAGTTATTCAGATATGGGGGCTTTATTTTTACTTATTGGGATAGTCGGAGATGAAGGTGACAAATTTAGGTTCTCCCTTTTGATCAAATTATTATTTATATGGGTGTATGTGGAATATGTATGAATGAGTGGAGTGACAAGTGTATCCTTGGAAGGAGCAATTATTGGTGTAACCTTTGTTGAACAAGTTTGGAGAGAAATAGGGACAGATGGTATCATTATAATATAGAAGGCAATTATTAAAGATGACACAAAAATATCTTTATTAGTAATTGTTGAAGTAATGGTCACTAAAAGAGTGATTGAAACTAATCATGCGGAAGTTGAAATGGCTATGGTGGTTAGAGTAGCGTTGTTTTTAATTATTGAGCTCAAAGAGAAATTGAACGAAACAATTGACTTGATTCTTTAGGAAAAAATGGATTAACACTGGTATTACCAATATTAGGATGATAAAAATTTAGATTTGGATGCATATTTTGGGTGTTGAGGTTTACCTTTGAAGTGGGTGATGATGTAGTTGTAACATGTGGAATTTGCCAAAGATTAGTGCAATATATTCTATGATATCATCTAACCCCTCGATATCATTTTCTTGTTCACCACATCCGTTTCTCAAATTTGGTTTAAGTGACATCTTCCTAGAAGATATTTTCCTCTGGATCACGATGATGCTAGCAATCCAAGATTACTATTTTTCATACTATCCTTGGTTTTTCCATAAGGCTTCCATTCCCTATTTATGTAGTTGGTAAAATTATACATTAGGACATCCATTCCTCTTAAACAAATTTTCAAGAAGCTATTTAGAGAATTACCCCTATCTTCAATCAAGTTGAAGCAAATGAAATTAATATTTTATTTTTAATTCTCAAAAACACTCCCAGGAATAATAGTAGCATGCTTCAATCATTGCCAAAATGTCTGAGACATAAACGTAGAATACAAGAGATTCTTGAAATCAACTCTATATTAAAAATAGTGGTATTTGTGAAGAAACCCCTTCACCCAATTTATTTAAAAGTGTTTATTATGACCTAAGAGAGCATTGGCATTACATTTTAAAAATTATACTATACATTATTAGATAAATATAATCACAAATTGTGGTGTAATTGCTAGGGTAGTTTTACATACATAGTTATGAGAATATCTTATGAAAGGAAATACTTAAAGAATATTCTTTTTATAGGAAATACAATTAATCTTACATACCAAGAATCTACCAAATAGGAGGACATGTATAAATTAATTCTTATTTGAACTACTTATATTTTATTGATCAAGTTTTAAGAAATCACATAGACCCATGTTACACTTTCATCTTTCTATTGCTTTATAAGTTCATTGATTATGTGTTTTTTCTCTTAGTTTTCAATTTATTTCAAATAACTTTTCTCGAGTTATTATAAGTAATATATTTATTTAAAATAAATTTTATTAATAATTATTATAAAATGATTATCAATAATATCTATGATATTGTTTTTTATTATGCAACTTCAACATATACCTTTAAATAAATTTATATAGAGAGAGAATTTAAACATAATAAAAGTTTTATAATTTTGATTATTTGAGAATTTTCACATCGAAAACTTCATATTAAATAACATTTTCATCCATCTTAAAGTCCAAATAATTATTGAGATGATCATATAATTCTATAAAACTCCTTACATTAAAAAAAATCCTTATAAAAATTAAAATCTCTTAATAAATCTGGTTGAACAGGACTTACCACAACCTTATTTCCCTCAATGCCATCACAGGGCTCACACTCAAACCTTTTCAATTTTTTTCACATTTTCTTATCGACTTCTAGTCCCCTGGAACACCACCTCAATGATGTGACTATTTAATTACCCTCATAATAATTTTGAAAATTAAGTAATAAATGAAGTTTAGACCTTTCAAATAATTATAATGCATCAAATCCCATGGATATGACTGTTTATTAATTATTCGTCACTTTTCCTCAAGTCGTGACCTTTTGAGTTAAATGAAATATCTTTTGGAATTTTTTTGGTCCGCTCCACCTTAGTGCTAACTGTAAATTCACGATTCCTTAAAATCTCATCTCATCTTACTCCTGCCTTGATGGAAGCTATTGCACTTGATATATCACTAGATCTGTCCATGTTTCCTTTTACGATGCTTTCCCTAAGATGACTGTAAGGATTTAATTTTTTTATTAATTATAAAACCCTCACATCCAAATTGTATTCGTATAAAAGTCAAGGATAAGATATGATGGTGATAGGATACAATATTTTGTTGAACTGCTGTGGATAAACAAGGCATAAAAATGCAATCTTGACCACAACTTTGAAGGATGGTGGATGGGACTTATTTGTATTTTATGAAAAATAGACATTAAAGTCCATAATCCATTGCTATCATGAATGCTGTAGATCACATGCGGGAATTCTTATCGCCATTGTGTCTTGTCCATTATATAATTCCAAGACTCCATAAATGAGATTAGATAAGGCTTTCCTGTCCATTATATAATTCCAATATCCTTAAATGAGATTAGAAAAGGTTTTATCTTCCAATATAATTTATTTCTAAGTATCAACCTTTTGCATTATTCTCTCATAGAAAAACTGTAAGTACGACATGTAAGGATAATGATCCAGCTCTCCGATTGTTGTGGAGAGATGTAGAAATGAATTTCATTAAATGGTGACAATGTAGTTTCTTCTTCAAATTTCATTATAAATAAATTCTTCCATTTTATACATTTCCGTATTGAGTTTTTGTAAAGATGGAGTTTTTTTAATGGGGAGTCTGTTCTACTATATTTTTGTGTCTTTCTTTATCCTATGTTAAATTATGCATGTTTTTTATTTTGCTTAGTTTATTTAGGAGTGGGTGGGCCTATAAAATTAACTACAATGTTTTGGAGACGTTTTTACCATCTATGTGGTTCAATTTATTGGGAGAAGTTAATGTTGATGTTTTTTAGATCATTCACAAATGTTGAAGAATACCCCAAAAAAGCATGTTTATTAGCTTCCTTTATTGAACTTTAATAAATAAGTGAAACTATAAGTCCATATCCACATATTTCAAAAGTATAGGTAATTTTTGTGAATAAAAGATATATTGGTTGTGTATATTTTTTAATTCTAAATTTTGATTTCTCTTTACATCTTTTCACCTACACATTTATTACAAACACTCTCATTACATATGAATATGAAAATAGGACCCTTCAAAGTGTATCACATTTTTTAACAGATTTCAACCTTTTATAAGCAATGCAATCTTTATAGAGCAGCAAAGTATAAGCATCCCATCACATACACAATACTCTTCCTAAATCAAGGTACAAAATTGTAAAATGTACATATATTTTATCCATAGGCTTTACTTTAAATTTTACTATGATACTTTGATAGTTCATTGGATTACGTTCTACATGACCTTTAAATCAAAATATTTGGCAATCGGATACATTAGGTGGAATTAAACTCATTTTAAGATAAGTAATTAGTCACATCCAAAGAATAGTGTGATGGTAAATTTATTTTGGAAAGATAACGTAAATTATATAATGGGAATTTTGAAATAAGGACTTGCATCTGTGATGCTTTTTATTTGTGTATGGATTCAAATCAGGGCACAAAATGAAATATCATCCCTAATGAAACAAGGGTTTATGTTCCTTGTATTAAAAATAAATACTCATCCCTTCCCTTAGCCCCAAGCCTATGAAGGTTTAGAAATGTTTCTGACAACACTATTCTCTACTAAAACAATCCACTCAAACATCTACCTATCACATTTAATTTTTTCAGTAATGGGTGCACATATATCATTGAAGTTTGTAATGAATTTTCTATGGAAACTTGTTAACCCATGAGGGATTCTTTCTTTAAATACTTTTGTGGTTGATGGCTACTCAAAATAAATCGTTACCTTTATCAAGTCCATTTTCAACCAATCGTGTGTGATTGTAATCCCAAAATAGATCAACTCCTCCTTCATGAAGTTACATTTATTTGAGCTAACTAAAACCTTCTCCTTCTTAAACATTTATAACACCAAACTCAAATGCAATAAATTATCTTATTTTGATGACTAAATATAAAAATTTCATTGAATTTTTTTGAGAAACTTATCCAAATAAGGTTAAAACACTTCATTTATGAGTCTCATAAATGTATTCTATGCATTTGATTATCTAAATGTAATAACGAACTACTCATACAACCCATCCTTTATCTTTAAAGTATTTTTACACTTGTGACCTTCTATAATTATATTTTGGTGACGTCCACACTTCAAATCAATCTTTTTAAGTACTTTGATCTTGTTGTAAAAAAGGTGTCTTCAGTCATGGGCCTTGTCAGGCACTTATCTAGCTATCCAAGTCAAGTTTAGACTTGTTACAACATGACGTAGAACTTGAATAATCCTGTAGTGCTCAAAATTTCACACTCAACTACACTGACATCACTTCTTATAAGGTGCAAGCCTTATGCGCTTACCTGAAGCACAGCAGAGAAGGGACTGGGGTCTGTGTTGGGCTAGTTGTGCCATGATGTAACTCTATCCTTTAGGGGCTTTGGCTAGTGTAATGGTGGTGGTGAATTCATGGGTGCAAGCCATCCTAGGGTGGGGAAAATTGACTGTCTATCCAGCGTAGGTGGATATGAAGTAGGTTTATAGCTTCATAGGTGCAAGCCTTTTATTCCCTTGGCTTAATGACACCCAAGCACTTGAGGAGTCACTGGGGTACCTAATTGAGGGACTTAGGCTTAGGTTCATGCTTAGACGTAAGTATCATTGCAAGGCTCAGGGTCTTACCCATACTCATAACATTTCCTATATCAGGTGTTGGAGTCCTCATGGGCTACAAACATGCCATAGATGAGTTAGTTCAAAATATCATAATATCTCAACATAAATACTACATATTTAAGCATTCAATCCATTACACATTGTGCAAAGCCATTCATCATTAAATAAATTTGAACAACAATACATATCTATCACTAGGAACTAAGCAAATGCTCATCTTATGCTACTAGAGGCATAGAGGCTCATAGGTGAGCTTGGGCATTATAATGGGGAGCAATAAATTTATTCCAAACTAAACTCTAAGCTCTAAATGCATACATAGTATTTGGAACCAATCCTCCAGGGCTTCGCTACTCCAATCTTCTCCTCCTTGTTAACTAGACTTAGTTTGCTTTTATAGTGCTTCGGGGCATCTTAGTACCATGGGAAATAGATCACACTGGTTTCTAAGCTAATGTTAGATATAATAATTATATCAACTTCACTACCCTACCTCTAATGAGCCATAAATGTCCCATGTACCCTCTTCCCAATGATGATTAAACAAGAAAGGAGTTAGTTTCCTACCAGCTGACACCACAAGATGACAAAATAAAAATTATGACAAGTGATTGCCTTGTGCCCAAGTGTCTGCTATGTTGGCATGGATCCTATACCTAGACAGATTTGGGGCCAAACATTACCCCATACAAAATTATTAGTCCACCCACGAACTAATATTCTATCACTTTAGGTGCACAAAACTTGGGTTTGCACTCCTTTAGTTCTACTAGCAAGTCCTCAAAGCCTTATATTCTGAGCTTAATTTATTATGTGGTGCTACCTATTTTTGTGGAGGTGTCACTGAGGGCAATCATGTTAGTTTTCTCTAACTCTTTCTTAAAGGCCTGTAACCTTTCCTTCGCCTTTGTTATGCCTTCATCGAGGATCGTTCCTTACTCGTAGGCCTTTATTTATAATGCATTTAAGAGTTCTTCCAGCTCTTGGGTCTTGATTTAGGCACTCAAAGTGTTGACTGATGCCATTATATGACTACGCTCGACCCTGCTCACAGTGTATGCCTATGCCATCAATGTATCCTTATCCCCTTTTGCTTTTTTTAGGCATGCATTAATGACTAATGCATGGGTGGAGAAGTTGTAAAAGATTACATCAACCAATTATGTTCCCTCTTCAAGCTTCATGAAGAGGTCTTCCACCTCTTTTAGTTTTGTGGTAATCTCTTGCTTTAATTTGGTACAAGGGTCCTCCTCTTCTTCTGATGCTGATTTTGACATCAATCTTGGGAGCATCTAGTCCACTAGTACACATACCTTATCGACCTCTAAAATTTTTGAAGTGTCAATGCGATCCACGAGGGATGGCTCAACTTCCTTCATACGCTCAGCTAGTTGTTGCAACTTGAATTTTATGGCCTTGTTCTTTTCCTCTTCCTCTAGCATGATCTTCTTCCAACTTGAGGCTCTAACATCGTTAATGATATTCTTTTTTCACTACCTTGGATGCTATTCAAATGAGGTTTTTAGCTAACCTTACTAAATTCATTGCATAGAGGTTGATAAGAAATGAGTCATTCCCTTCCTCTAGTTGGTTTGTGTTAAGGATTTCCTTATGTGGTACCTCAAATTGAGGCTCATCCATATAACTGTTAAAGGAAAAGGATAGTAATTGGCACATTAGTGTCATGGTGGTTTTGGGGTTCATATACTCCATCATATAATAATCTTCATCTGTAAATTCCTTATATGCCTTATTTCATAGGCTCTGCTCAACTTCCTCCCCTTGGATGGCTAGTTCTATCTACTCTGGCTCTTCTTCAATAGAACTAACACCTTCTTCAGTGCTTTCCTCTGATGTGTCTTATTTATCTAGCAAGGGTTCTTCCTCAAACTTGTCCCCTTTATTTGTTTCTTCCTTCTCATCAGTTTTAGCTTCTCCCTCTCGAGTCTATTGGGTTTTAATTATGCTCTCTATTTACTTCTTTAAGGCGCCAATATTGCCTTCTTGGTCTCTAAGTGCCCCTTCACTACTTGGGCATGCCTGTGGTATGGCTTCCTCCACTCTGTTGGTGGGGGTGCTAGGTACCTCTACCACTTTCTCCTTTATGGGTTTCATGCTTTCGGTGATCCTCTTTTCTTCCTTTTCTCTCCTAGGCTTTTTTTTTGGGGTCTTCTTTATCTCTACCTTCCTCTTCTTCACTATCATGGTTGTCTTTTCCTCCTCAACCCTTATCACCTTGGCCTCAATTTTGTTGATCTCCACTTGGCTCATGCCTTTGGCTTTCATGGCCTTCCTTTTCTAATATAATTCTATCACCACCTCTATATGGTCTTTATTGAGGCCTATTTTTGTCCATTGGCACCTCTTTTCCTCCTCAAATTATGGAGGCTACATCACAGGTTATGTGGTTAGGGTGCTTAATGGTTTTTATACTTCCCTAAGTGTGGTATTAGTACCACTTTAGAGAGCCTCATGAATTTTGACAATGCTAAGATCTTCCTCTATTTATTTTTATTGGATGGTATATACTTTCATCCCTCCATCTTCTTCTTCTTCATCTTATTACACCCCTTGCACTTCTGCTTCCTCTCATACCTCCATCTATGTCAAGGTTATCATGGGCATCGCCACTAGCCCCTTGAACTTCTTCTTTTTATTCTCCCTTGGCTTGGGTGATGCAATCCTTGGCATAAAGATGATGCACTTCTTTTTTGGTGCAGAGGGGGTAACTTCCTCACTAGAGGTGATCTTAAATCAAAGGTGCTTTTGTATTTCCTCCAATGTTTCTCCCTAATTCTTCTAAGGGGATTTTCTTGATGCCACTGGCACCAACTCTCTTTTTTCACAAGCCCAAAGGGGGATGTCATCATCCTTATCCATGCATGCATCCTTCTTCCTTGGCCTCATCTCATAGAAGAGCATGTGGATGTACCCTAGGATGACCTCTCTTTTGAGGGGATTAATATCAGTAGCATCTGAGTCATCCTCCTCATCTTTGGTTTCTTTTCCACCTAGGTGCATGTATTGGTGCCTCACCCTACATATTTTTGCATCCATAGTCTTCACTAGGATATTCACCTATTGTGCATTGGGGATTCTTCTTAGCACCTATCTGAAGTACTTGGTTGAAAATGCATAAGGTAGTTTTAGCCAGTTAGAGTGATTATCATCCTTGAGTGCCAATTGAATGACACAAGTGTTTCATAATGATAAAATTTGTCATTTTAAACAAACTCTAGGGGATTTTCTCAAGGATACCCCATTCTTCTCTAAATGCTTTAATATACTGCATGCACCATCCCATTACTCAGACTTTGTACATTGGGGTGAAGGAAGGGGGCAAGTATAATTATGGTATTTCAACATCGGGGAGTCATTATGTGTTTGAAAGACCCATAGTTTATCTTCATTACCAGCGATCATGTCGATCTCCTCCATCATAATCAATATCAATATGGAGCCCCATCAAAAGGTCTCTTACATTGTATGACATTCAAGCACATTCTTTATTATATATTCTATGATGAACTTGGTGATGTTAAATTTTAACCCCTGTAACATGTGGTAAATGATTCATAGGTAGGTCTTTGTTACATGTACCCACCGACCATCGGGACATAGTTTTAAACTCACCAAGCATGTAGCTACCTTCATCCTAGGATAGTTAATGTCCTTGATCAGGAACATGAAGCCTCTTTTATAGTAACCTAGGAGTTTCTTGACCCTTTTGACTTCAACATCATCTACCATCATCTAGTAAATGTTTGTGTTGGATCTTAGGAGTTCAGTGATTCTACAGATAATGTTTGCAAACAACTTCATGCACCTCCCTATAAAGTAGAACCTATCCCTATAGATTTGTGAGAGGAGGAAATGCATGAGTTCCTCTAGCTTCTTAAAACTTGGTAAGTCATAGAATTATGTTATGCTGGTGGTTGTCAGTTTATCCTAGATTGAGACATTGAATAGTGTTGCACCTTTTATAGTCTTTGCCCTTGTGTCTACCACCTAGTCTTATGTTAAGTCTTGCATATTGCTTGACATATGGTGGTTATATTATTTTAGGTGGTAGTTGTGTGTGAATGATGCCCAATTTTCTCCCATCAAGACCTCTTTGGGAAACTACATGTCTTGGTATGACATATTTTCAAGCACGTCTAGATCAACTTCGATGACACTTACTCTTTCTACTAGCGGTGTTGTAGTTTTTACAATTGTATCTTTTGATGCTAATCATGCTTTCTTGGCTTCTTTTTTCATCTAATGCGGGCTCAAACTCATCCGCTTTTCCCCCATTATGAACCTGATGGTTTTAAACCATGGTTTGTTTATCTTACCAAAGCCTTCAATCTTTATTGATGATTCTCACCATCACGAGGTCTATAACTTTATGTTTGGCTCTCGAGCTTTGTGTGCTACCAATGGTAGCCTTAACATCATTTTACTTTTATGCTTCATATTTCTCACTTAATTTGTGCCCCTTACTTTCTTATGCCAATCTCATAGGGAACACAGTATGTTTCTTTACACAATCATTCACTTTTGGCATCTAGGGGTACTTAAGGTCTCATTGTAGCAAGGTCTCCTTACTTTAGCTCTCTGGTTTTCTAGTTTCTCTCTATTTCTCTATTCTAAATTTAAATTATCACAAGGTTTATAGCTATATGTAGTCACTTTTTCACTATTTTATACCTCTATTCTCATCTAACACCTTAACTATGGTTAATTAATGGCATGATAGTGCCTATACTCTTTGGGATTCACTATGACCCATGAAATCCACAAAAATCTATTGTTTATTTATGCATTCAATGTAGATCTTTATGCCTGCACTAACACCTCATTAACTTATTCTAATGAATTTTTAGTGAAGTGATGTGTAGTTTAAATGGTTACTTCCCACCTTAATTTGGGTGGATGCCAGCTTGTCTTGATGATCTTATCCTGCACTTTGTTCACTTGGCATGACCTTCACTTCCAATATGGTGATCTGGTTGCAACACCTCACATGTGTGTGATTCAACCTCCTCAGTCCCATTTCCTTTTCTATTTCAAATGCACTTATCTATCTTGGTCAATTTCACTATGTTTTCATCTTCTTGCCTTGGCTTTTCCTACCCCATACAAATCCCTTGTGTTGGCCCTCCATCATGGCATTATCCTATGATCTCTTACACATCATCATGTTGTGCATATTCACTCTATCTCTTGCACACTTATATCTTGTCTGAATCTCTTGGTTCACATTTTCTCTAAGTCTGATGAGTTCTATGTACCCAAAAACTTAAGATTGGTATTATGCTTAAAATCACCAAACTAGCCCTTCTATGGGCCTAATAGTGCCTCATTTTTTTAATCTTATGCACAAAGATATGGTACACTTTGTGTTTGAATCTAGAAAGCTTCACATGCCCATAACTTAGGTATATAGCCTTAGGTTCTTAGAGAGCGGTCATGCTCAATTCACCTAGCTAGAATTATGTGTGAAATTACCAAAAACATTTTACTGGCAGCCTCAATGTGTCACTTATTCACTCACCACATCAAAATTGCAAACAACATACATAAACAGAACTTGTTTGGCTTGCACCAAACTTTATTCTAGTCACTTAATATAGCTAACTTGTGACCAGGAATTTGGTGTTTGATGGTGAAAGTGTCACCCTATTATTGATACAACTTCAATTGGTTATCATTAACATGCCCAAGGAGCATTTCATTCAACAACGTACACATCTTGCATGTGCCAGTCTCTAAGATGTTATGGATTACATATGAGCCCATCCACCTTATATGAAGATTGCCTAGGTGTTTGATATACTTGGATTCATAAAGAAAAAATAATTCCCCTTTTGTTAGCACCTTTTACTTTATATGCTTATCATACTAGAGCTTATAGCATGCCTTCTTTATCTACTAGATCTACTTTGCTTAGGCACGTGCCTCATCTAAATGTTCTAAGTCCTCTAACCTTGCATTCAGTGATTTTTGGTCATCTAATCACCCAATGCATGTGATGCACAATGATGGCACTAGGAACTCTTTCAGAAAAATTGCCTTAGTGCTAAACACCAATTGAAATGGTATAGCCTTATTCAAGTGCTTATAGGTTGTGCAATATGACCATAACACTATCAATAATTAATCATCCCAATATTTGTGACCAAAATTGCATATCTTTATGAGGCACATCCTCAGGATCTTTTTGAGTGCCTCAACTGTGTCATTCACTTGGGGATGGTAAGTCATTATCTTGTGGTGCACTATAATGTATTCTATTAGCAGGATCTATATAGTTTCATTAATGAAGTGTATGCCCCTATATTTAGTCAATCTAAGTGAGAACCCATAACACCTTATGTTGGTCTCACATATGAACCTTATGATAGTGGTGGCTATGTAGTTTTTGGTTGGCATGGCCTTGGTCCACTTGGTGAAATAGTCAGTGGTCATAAGAATGTACCTCGCACCTATGCACCATGTTCTGGGAGTAATTAGTCCAACAAAGTCAATGTCCCATTTCTCAAATGGTGCTTGGGTAAGAATTGGGATGATGGGCATCTCATCTCAATGGTTTGGATTTCTTATGTGCTAGCATATGTCACATTCCTTAGCACAATCCTTCACATCTTGAAAAATACTTGGCCACCACAAGCTTAACTACAACACCTTGCACATCATTACATCTCTTATATAATGGCCTCCTTCTATCCCCTCATGCACCTCATGTAATATGGATTCATTTTCATTCTCCAAAACACATCAATGTATAAACTCATCTCAACCTAGTTTGTATAGTTCCCCGCTAATGAGCTAAAAAGGGGAAACAAGAACTACTAGCTATTTATTTTCCTTGGTTGTCATTGTTTGGGGTACAGATCTAGATGTTATAAAGGTGGCTATCTCTGCCAAGTCCTCAAGGTCATGTGAGATTTTATAAATTTGTGCATCTATCATATAATCCTTAATAGGGTTTTTTTCATTGTTGAAGTCTATACAAGACAAATGGCCTGGGCCCAAGTTATGTTTTCTAGGCTAGATGACAATGTTGAACTAGAACTCTTTAAATATAATGATTCAAATTTAAGTGTGCCCATAGAGAATGAGCTTATTCATGAGGTGCTTAAGTGCCTCATGGTCTATTAATAAGATGAATGGGGTCACCAATAAATACTATCTAAATTTTTGCAAGGTGTAAACCATGGTGAGTGCCTCACGCTTGGTTGTGGTATAATTTTGTTCTACCTTTGTTAATTTCATTATAGTGAAGGAGATGGGATGATCAATTTTGCCTTCACTAGGTTGTGTTAGGATTGTGCCAATCACAAATTCAGATGCATCAAAATGGACATGGAATTGGGTCATCGAATCAAGAAATTATAAGATAGGCATGGTAGCCAATCTGAGCTTCAAAGTCTCAAAGGCATCCTCTTTCACTTCACCCAAGTAGAATATGACATCCTTGTGTAAGATCTCCTCTAACAGTGCCATAATATTCATATAGCTCCTTATAAACTTTTTATAATACCCATATTGGCCAAGAAAGGTGCGAACATCTTTCTATATAGAGGGAGTCTGAAGCTGAATGATGATCGCAATCTTTGCAAGATCTATGAGAAAACCATATATATAGATGATGTGCCTAAGCAATGTTCTAAATGGTATCATAAAAATGCACTTCTTTAGATTCAAGGATATCTAAAGCTACTTGCACCTCTCAAACATTAGGCATAGGTTATCACAATGGTCCATCATGAGGCTATACACCATCCAGTTATCTAGGTAAACCTAGAGGAAGTTGTGGATGAAGTATTTAAATGTGGTGATCACCACTCTAAATAACATGACTAGCACATTATTAAGTCCAAAAGGCATCATGTTATAAGAAAACCACCCCCATTTGGTTACAAAGGTTGTTTTAGGCTTGTCCTCCTCCTTAATCTAGACTTGGTGGTATCCATAGAACCTATCAATGAAGGTGTAGATCTCATAGCCTGCGATGCTTTCCATGACTTCATTAGTAAATGGAGTCAAGAAGGGGACATTAATGTAGGCAATATTTATCATTTGATAATCAATGCAAATCTAAATTCACCCATCCTTCTTGATGTTTATCACCATCGGGCTTACCCACTCAGACTCTTGCTCAAGTTGTTGTTGAGCATTTTTTCCTTAAAGAATGTCAAGAATGCTAACCCTTTTTCCCCAAACATGTCTTTTAGGCTCTCCTTAAGGATGGTGATGTCCTCAAACATTTCCCTCTAAATTAATTACAATGGCTCGACCAATTCTAAGTTTTTTGAGGAAAAGGAGGTGTATACAAACTTCTCTTTAAGGGCATCTTAATTGGTTGTCTCTTGGTGCATCTCATTGACCACATTCCATGATCATGCCCATGTCTTCAGATTTATATAAAAGGCATGCACCCATAATTTCATTGGGGTAGTTGTGTTTTAGTTAGTCCATGTCTCTTCGCATAGGTTCACATACACCACAGGATCAGAGTCACCAAATTATGCCAATATATCCAAGTCCTCATTACTCCTCCTGAATCTAGTGCAAATGACCACTTTCACCTCTGGCTAGGTTGGCAAGTTAGAATTTTGCATTGCCCACCAATGCGTGGTAGTGATTCTCAAGGTATACACTATTGTTCCCATTAGATATATTTCTTTGGGGATGCATGATTCAAGGTCATGGACATTATTTTATTCTAGATTACTCTATTTAAATTTTGGGAGTGTTGTAAGCTTACCTTTGCTTAGGTAGAGTACCTTCTTTCCTTTCTCCCTATTGTGTGGG
Source organism: Torreya grandis (assembly GCA_037957365.1). Classification (NCBI taxonomy): domain Eukaryota; kingdom Viridiplantae; phylum Streptophyta; class Pinopsida; order Cupressales; family Taxaceae; genus Torreya; species Torreya grandis. The sequence goes on along the minus strand of JARHVA010000026.1, from coordinate 1,687,092 downwards.
ACCTATCATTGTGGAGTGTGATCAATCTAGACCCAACCAATCCTCATAGTCTTCAATGCCTTTGTATGTACTAGGATACATCTATGACCAGTGGCCTCATAAGCCTCTTTCACCCATCGATCGCAAGCAACATTGGTAGTGTCAAAGGCTAACTACCCATCCTCCTAGGAGAGTAATCCATAATCATAAAGATTGATATTCTTGATGCATTGCACTATGATGTTAAATATATAGTTGATCTCATCCTTCAAATCAATTCTCTCCATGTAGGGGGGTCCTTGGTCACTTGAGATGGGAATCACTACCCTTTCCTTTCCATTTTTGAAGGTCATATATCACTTCTTGAAGCATATATCAACATTATTGGCATACACCATGGCCTTCCTAGAAGTACTAGATAGTTATCTTGTTCATCCAACTTGATTACCTCAAATTTAGTGTGGAATTTGGCACCCATAATATCTATAATGGTGCCCTTCAAAATTTTGATCGACTACACTCGAGTCTTGTTAGCCATGAAGAGTACATGGGGAAAAGACCTCAAGGCTAGCCTACCCATCTTTTCCCATGTATTCTTAGTTAGGATATTGACCTCAGTGTGTATGTTGATAAGGACCTCATAGACAGACCATAAATCGATGGTGGCATTCACCAGAAGTTCTTGGTCATACTCTATATTTTGTGTATGCCTGACCTCTCTTGCCTTTTTCATTCGTGGCATGGTAACTTCTATTGACTACTCCCCTACATGTTCTAGAATCAAGTTATTTAATAGTGGTAACATCCTTTCTATTTTTAAGAGGTGTAAGATATCTTATATCTCTTGTAATTTAGCCTCCTATCCATCTTGTTTTTTATGAGAGGCAACAACCTGTGCCTCTAGGTATCACACCAGTTGTAGCTCTCTTTATAGGTTCTGGATCACACTCATATCTTTTTTTAATACATTTTTTTGCATGTAGGGTTTGGATAAGGCATGGATTTGGTTTTTGGTTATGTAATGCACTTATTATAGCTCAGTGCCCCATATTCTAGGTGTAACTCTAGTATTGGCACAACTAGCAGTTGAGTGGTGAGTCCACTCCAAGTAGTTTTATACACTTTTATTTACTATGTTTAAGTTGGCTACACCTTTGGAGTCCATCTTGCCTCTTTAGACTCATGCCTGATTATCCTTATGCCCTTGTCAATGCCTATCCTACTTTGGGTTAGTTTTTTGTACAAGTTATGACATTCCTTGACCTCATGTATTCCTTGATAATACCCACATGTTGGATATATAGGGTAGTCATGTTGATAGTGCTTGATCGAATCATACTTATAACATGATCATGGTGGGAAACTTACTTGACCATGTCCACCACCTTATACTCTATTGCCTCTTTTCATCCCATATCATGCATTCTACTAACCTTAACCCTCACTTCCTTACACTCATTTCCCTCTTATTATTATCATTGCTTACTATGCACCTCTCCCCATGTTCTCACACATCTAATTGATTACATGGTAATAAACTATAATATGTGTATAGCCAATGTATAACTAGTAATAGGTAGTTATGCTAACTTAACTGGCATGTTACAATAAATGTCAGTTGTGAAGATCATGTGCCTCATGACAAACTTCACAGCTAAGGAGCAGTGTGCACACATTCCTTCCAGGGTAGTTGTTTCTATTATGGCTTTTCAACTCAAAATCGGTGCACCACAACCCACTTTGATCATCTTATAATGAACTAATAGTCAATTTTTTTATTTGGGATACCATATATGCAATATGCACCTCCATGAATGGGCTAATTCTTGTATCGACATTCCTCACCACCTTGGCTCTTAACATGGCTTCAACTACTTTCTGAGGGTCTATGAATGTTTTCATAGATAACACCCTTCTGAATGATACTAACAATCCTCTAATGCACCACTATGCATGATGGAATGGGTTAATATTGTAAGGAATCTTGGAAAGGAGAGTCTTGAATATAGCATCGTATAAACAAATGCTCTATAATGATCCCTAGTTGATCTCCTTGAGCACGGTGATGATTTACTACTCAAACTTAGGTATATCAAATTATTTCAAGAAGGCTCCCATTAGGGTGTCTTAATCAACCATAGCCTGGTTAGGATCAAACTTATTATACCAAGTATGGGCATGATCATGTAAGGTCATCTCAAACTAGGTTAGATTATGCTCAAACTAGGTTATTCCCTAAGTGTGCCATTGTAATTCACACTTGAGCACATGCTTAACGATGTTATTTATGCCTCGATACTTAGGAAAATGCATGGCCATCTCATAATAAATTTAGGGGGGGAGTGACTAGTATATAAGATGTTTATCCCTCTGGTACTTATCCTAGTGGTGGTAATCTAATGCCTCCAACCACTAGGCTAAATGTTGGTCCTATGGTTATTGATGGTGCTATAGAAGATGATGGCACTATACTACCAACTAGTGGCATAGGTCCACTTCCTCTAAGATTTTGCCTAGGCTATGCAACTAACATTAGTTTGACTGGGGTGCTTATACTCACTTTCTATCTAGTCATGCTAGGAGGTCTAGAGTTATCCTCACTTATCACCTTATAAGGAATAACTTGTTCAATCACAAAATTTTGGTCCAAATCTAAAAATTTATTAAAGTCTAAGTTGATAATAGGGTCAATTATCAATCTTCTAAATTTCTAAGGGGGATTTAGTGTATGAGCTTACACTACAAGTTCAAAGGGGGTAGGTACATATGATGCATATCCAATGGTTAATTCCTTTAGGGACCTTGAGCATTCACCTATCAACTATAGATCTTGTTATATAGATTCAAGGGTTCCTTCCTTTAGGCATTGCTTCCATTCAAGAGATCCTTCCCTATGCCCTTCTCGCTCACTACAGGTCCTCTTAGCACTTCTAGGTTCTATATCTTCCATCATACTTCACCTCCTCTTATTATAAGCCTATCTCTTAAGCTCTCAGGTGTTAATCTACTTGTCCCCTTCCATTGCACCTCACCTACACATCCCCTTTTTCCTCATTGTGTTGCTCATATGTGAGAGGAATTTATCCTTCCATCCTCATGGTTTCAAATCCATAATCCACCATCAGTTTCTTGAGTTTGGTGCCAAATTATTTCACAAATGCACCTCTGGGTTCATGCAAGAACTGATATTCTACTTCTTTAGGGTAGGAGTACGTCAATACTATAAATTCAAGCATGTATCTATTCAATGCCCCTTACCACCATTTGTATGTGGCTCTAGTACAAGTGGCATCTAAGTTCTTAAGCCTTTCTAGGTGTTATTTCATCCACTTGAGGCATTGTCTATAGCTTTGACTTTTATGTGTCACATAAGCAACCAACCATCAGTACACTTGCTTTGGTAGTTCACAAAAGAAAACCTTATACAAGGCATCATACAAGTGGTTTGGGACCCACTTCTTTGGTTTATGTCATCTACAATTTATATTCCTTAGCACAAAGTTATCTTCCACTCATTCTATCCAGTGCCTGATGTTCTTGAGGGAGAGTCAGAGCATTGTCCTAGTGCACCATTGCAATAATAAAATTCAATAGTCCCAACAATAAAACCAAAATGTTGTATAAAAGTAGGTGTCTTTAGTCATGGACCTTGTCAGGCACTTATCTATCTATCCAATTTAGGTTTAGACTTGTTACAACATGGCATAATCCTTGATTAATCCTATAGTGCTCAACATTTGACACTCAACTGCACTAGCATTACTTCACATAAGGCACAAGCCTTATACACTCACCCAAAGCACAAAAGAGAAGGGAATGGGGTATGTGTTGGGCTAGTTGTGCCATGGCATAACTCTATCCTTTGGGGGATTTGGCTAGTGTAATGGTGGTGGTGCATTCATGGGTGCAAGCCATCCTAGGGTGGGGAAAATTGACTATCTATCAGGCACATGTAGATATGAAGTAGGTCCTTAGCTTCATGGGCACAAGCCTTTGGTTCCCTTAGCTTAACGACACCCAAGCATTTGAGGGGTCAATAGGGTACCTAGTTGAGGGACTTAGGCTTAGGTTTGTGCTTAGATACATGTATCATTTTGAGGCACAGTGTCTTACCCATACCTAGAACATTTCCTATATCATGTTCTGGAGTTCTCATGGGTTGCAGGCACACCATAGATGAGTTATTTCAAAATATTCCAATATCTCAACATGCATACTATAGATTTAAGCATTCAATCCATTACACATGCAAATCTATCCATCATTAAACAAAGTCCAACTACAATATATATCTATCACTAGGAATTGATCAAATGCTCATCTTAAGCTATTAAAGGCCCAAAGGCTCACAGGTGAGCTTGGTCATTATAATGGGGAGAAATAAAGTCATCTTGAACTAAAATCTAAGCTCTAAATACATGCATAGCATCTTGAACCAATCCTCTAGGGCTTCTCTATTCAAATCTTCTCCTCCTTGAATAACTGGACTCAGTTATCTTTTATAGTGCTTTGAGGCATATTAATGCCATGGGGAATGGAGCACACCGATTACTGAGTTGGCACTGGATGTAATCAGTTTGATGGATCCACTACCCTACCTCCAATGATCCATGATTATCTCATGCACCTTCTTCCTAATGATGATTGAGCCAGAAATGAGTTAGCCACCTATTAGTTGGCACCACAAGATGACAAAACATCAATCATGACAAGTGATTACCTCGCACCCAAGTTTCTATTGTGTTGGCATAGATCCTATACTTAGATGGATTTAGGGCCAAAAATATCCACTCAAAAAATCCATCAAATCATACAACCTTGGAAATGGAGAAATGTATTTTATAGTGATCTTGTTAATGCCTATTGAACTAGTAAAAAATCACCATTATTCACTCTTATTACATGCTAATAATACTAAAAATATGTATGTCTTAAAATTCATCTTATCAAACCCCTATCCAACAACCAAATCACTTTCTTCTTTACTTAATAATTCTTCATCAACATTAACCTATATGCTACCTTGTTTAGTAAACTAGGCCCAAACACTACATCTATATGATGAATAATGCTTCTCATAGGTGGAAATCCATCTAGTAAATATTTAGAAACAACTTTGAAAAACTTATTAAATAAATTTAACACTTCAAGGGGAATTTAAATCATCTCTTTTGTGATCAAAACATACATTTATTTAGGGATGAATTCAAAACATGTCTTCTCCATATTTTCCTCCATTAATAACTATTTACCAAAAACCCAAAAAACCTCAATACGTTGTCTACCTCTTCTCATCTTCCTTCAATGGGATTAATGTGGACCTCTCACCATCCTTCATGAAAATATAGGTGTTTTTTCTTCCATCTTGTATGGCCATTCTATCAAATAACCATGGTCTTCTGAAAAATTACATAACAAACACCCATGGGAATTATGCCACACCAAACATCATCTTTAGAAGACATAATTGAGAAATGAACCATACATTGCTCATTTACTAACACTTTATGGTCCTTAAGCAATCGATAACCCTTGTATATATTTGGAAGCATAACTCTTTTCAGCTCAAGAATATTTACCATTTTATTTGAAAGTAAGTTCACTAAGCTACCACTAGTTACAATGACCTTATGACACTTACCTCTTTTAAATATATCCATAAAATATTATTTATTTTCATTGATTCTTTATCCTCCTTGGTTGGTTTTTAAAATACTCTCTTTATCATAATACCTAGATCGACATGCTTTATTGCATTTATAATGTGAGTTGGTGAGACAACACTCTCCTCATCGACCTATAATTATTATTTCTTGATTTAACCTTTTTCACACTATCCTAAAATACCTTAGGACATTAAAAATATCTATGTCTAGCATCTCTAAAATTAAACAACTTACGCATCAATCCTCTAGCTCTTCCTCTACCAAATTATCCTCTTCCTATAGAAAGATAACCTATTCTTATTTGGGCCTTTATTTTTATTTTTAGAAGTGATAGATTCTCATTCAAGAGTATGATGTCCCATACCTATGTTTTATTGTCTTCTTCCTGATGATAATATTCCTCTACCTCTATATGTATTTTATTTCCTCCTAGACAATGTCTCTTTCGAATTCAATGTAAATTGATATGCCTCTTCCACTCAATTCAACTTGAACATTGTAAATTCATATTGAATGGAGATCATAACACCATTTACACAATCTGATATATTCTCTTGATCATCCTCCACATGACTAGATTTAATGGTGAACTTGTAAAACTCCTTAGTGCAGTACTTCACACTCATTTCTCTTTAACTCAATTTTTTTTTGAATAAAATCAGATGATATTCAAAAGGTATAAAATTACCTGTAAGAGTTTTTAACGATTTTACCATGTATTTATTCATTATTTTCCTCTTCTCTCCCTTTTGAGTTGTGCATGATCACACTATATATGCACATGTCCCTTCAACTTGATGCATGCAAACTTCACTCCCTTGAGGTCCTCCATTGACTCATAGCTAAAATATTCATATATCTCCATGATACAATTAATAATATCCTCAAGGATCATACCTCATCCATTTCTATGGGTATCCAACTTTATCTTGATTGCCATATCTTCAATGGAAAAGATGTCTTATGCTTGATAAACCAACTCATCAAATTAATATTCTTGATTTCTTCCTTATTTATAATCACCTACATATGCAAATGTAATTCCTGCCCTTTGTGTAGTTTCCATTGAATCCAATATATTTTGGATTCCTCTAACCATATCTTATAATTTTGTTACTCTAGGTTCCCTTACTCCTCTATTAAGAGGTACTCCTATGTTTGACATATCTTATTAACAGTATAATATTCCATTTCACAACTTGAAACTAAATCAAAAAGATCCTAAAACACTCAATCCACCAAGGAAAATATTGATTTGATACCAACTAATGTATATGGGAATGAGGAAGATAAGTTAATATCTTAATTAATCCATAGCTTCAACTTACACTCACTTTCAAATGGACACTCACATAGACCGAAGAACATAGAATATGAACAAAACACTTTCCTTATTTAATGAAAGTCATCGTATTATACAGATTCACACAATCACACCCTTTTTCCTACTAATCTTTGAATAGTACATTATAACTAAGTATTATGAACTATATCTATTTAGCATACATCACATTTATAGGATCATTTTCCCTTATTATCTCTCTCCTCAAGTTAAATTATGTTCTTATTTTTATAATCAACTAATAAAAAAAAATATACACAAAATAATGGATTACTTGATGAACTTAGTAATAATTGAAAATCGTTCTTAGAATTATATATTGTGGGCCTCTTTGCCGGGGGGGGGGGTGGTACATTCGAGGGGGTACATCCTTAAGAGTGGAGTTAGATTTAAAAAATAAGATGATGCTTTTACTAAAACATACATACATTACAACCATAACTCTAATATGCTTTCAACCCTAACCCTAATACTCAAGGGTAAGAATTACATACAAAATAGGCACCAAAGATATTTAACTAACTATGCTTATTACTCTAGGGTTAACTTTACATAGAAATGGGTGCCTAAGATAACTAAGTAAGAATATTAGGGAATTAAGAAAAAATAATATATGGCTAGGAAATTGGGTCCTAAAATGCCATCCCATTTAGAAATATTTGTCCTCAAACCTTGCTATGTGGAAAGTTATACTAATGGTGATGGAGAGGTTCCCAATTAGAATTTTTGGTTACAATTCCTACTATTAGACCAAAACATTAGTGATGGTTTGGTTATGGATTCAACATGTAAGTTTTTCAAAAATAGAGTTAAGTTCAAGGATGATATGACTCTATTCATCTAACTCAGGAAGGATTTTTTTAACATGAAAATGTTTTCCAAGGACAATATTGAAAATTGAAACATGGAATGCGCGATGAGTCTTAGAAGAACAAAGTAGGTGTAATTTCTATGTGGATTTCCTAATTTGTTTTAACGCTCATTATGGTCCATAAAATTTGGGAGTTAACTTTTAAATTCCATTGAGTTTGAAGGAATAATTTTATTATGGTTGTAGGCATAAAACCCCATTTCTCTCATGGTGAATGGTAGATGACACTTGGTAGTGGAATGTCTTATTATGAAAAAAAATCATATAATTTTACCTTGATATTTTAACATTCATTCCTATGATGTACCTCTTTGATATACTTGGTGCACCATATTGAAATTTTAGTTCTATTACTCTCATTAATTTATTTCTTCTTGTGCAAAACAACATAATATTAGCATCTATTTTTTTAATGGACAGATGAAAGTCTCTACAATAATATATCTAATCAAATTAGATCATAGCTGATCACACATTATATTTATAAGATAATTGAGTTTGTGTGATGGAAAACCTAATCCCAGGTTGCATCCACTCCAAAAACTAATTATCTTTATATGTGTCTTGAAACTAGAAATTCACGTGATTTATGACATCTAAGAACATGAAATCATAATCCAAAACTGATTCTATTAATTTTTGATTGATCACCTTCAAGTCATGAATAGTTTGGATTTCACATTTTTACATCTTGAATTCCACAATGAGTTTATTTTTAACTTATTTTAATGACAATTATTTTGTATTAATTTTGTACATGAATTCTAGATCTCTGCGTATCAAGGATACTATGAGCTCACACTTTTTCACATCATTAGTGGTAACACATTTAACCTTCCATTTGATGTCATAAGTCAAAAAATGCTATTTGGGGTCAAAAAACCCATCTTATGGTTTTAGGGTTATAAAAATTCCCGCATTATGATCCATATTTCCTACATTCACACTTGAACCAACTAGCCATTTTGATTTTTACTTAACAGGTGTCTTAAAATTCATTGCAACTATATTTGAAGTACTATTTTATTTCTTCTCCAAAAAATTCTAAGTGTATGCACTTAGCCTTATAAATTTATCTATGAAATTTTCAAACCACTAATTATATCTCTTAGCTTCTTCATTTCTTATTCATGTTAACAAATTAGGCACAGGGATACATCCCTTAGAATGAATGTTCCTTGTTTGAGGTATTTTTATTACTTGAACTTGAACTTGACTTAACTATATAATTAAACATAACTTATTCAATATTATTCCTTTCCTCATCTCCAATAAATATCCTATATTATAATTACTTATTAAATTTACCATCTAATTACTCTATCTATTTATTTTTAACTTATTCATGATCTATGTGATATCTTCCTTCTCCTTTCTCCAGGTTGTTTTACCAATCCCATATAGTCTCTATGATATATTTGGTGCCTTTATTTTCTTCAAGTACATAGATTTCCTCATCTTCATAGTCTCCATATCCTCTTAGAAATATAATACCTCTCGTATTATTTATAGTCTCTATCCACCTCCTTTATATAATTACTTGAGGATCACTTTATTTATTCAAGACCTTTTGTTATCATAACTCTCTCTAAAGTCCAAAAAATACCTTCTCACTCTAATTTTATATGTCCTCCATCTTCTAAGTTTAGGTTTAGGTTCTTTTTCTCAATTATTTATCATTCACTTATTTTCAATTTGCATCCTAGTAGGTCCCTAGATGAATATGACATATCTTCTAAGATTAACACCATATATTTCTCCACAACTAAGATTTTAAAAATTATACGTATTCACTATAATAATTTTCCTCATATGCATCTTGTGAACAATTTTTAGCCAACTTAAAATCCAAAGTATCTTTATTCATAAAATTTGGTGATGTATCCTTTAATTTTAGGTTTTAGCTAATGATCTATCTCATGTGTCCAATCAGTATCCAAAATTCACATTTTTTCCAAATATTCTTTGGTCCAATCAAACTACTTTATTTACCTAGACCTGAAGCAATAATATTCAATCCTATACAACCAATTGGCTAACAATACATGTAATTCACACCTAAATATTTAATAAATCTTATTGTATATATGTTTGTTTATAATTTATTTCTCAAATCCTCTTATTCTCATAGCTTCCTCTTCTATGAAATGTTGAATTCTTTCACCCAACCATCATTCAATATCTCTTTGACTAGGTAACCATCTCACCATGTTTCAAGTTGCATGCTCACTACACCATGATTAGTAGAGGTTACTAGAAATTACCATTAGAACATGCTAATGTTGGGATTATGTGATAATGATTAGAGGATCATACACTCTCCTAGGATTAATAAAATTAGATTCATTTTACTCAATGTATATTCAGTTAAACGAAGTTATTAACAAAAACCATACATATTAATTGTATTAGATACATAAATTTAAACAAAACAAGGAAACTTATGCTCACAAAATAATATAGGAAACATTAAAATAAACCATTAAATGATCTTTATATTAATATTATCCCAAAAATTGGAACTACTATTTTTATACAAAATCAATATTTATAGAGCTTACAATGAGATTCTTTGATTCACATTCTTGACCTTTTACTTCCATCCTAAAGGAGCCTTTTCATAATTTAAAATATTTTTATATTCAATCACATATCTAATTACCAAAAAAATAATATACATCATACACTTGTCCTTTATACAAAACTCTACAATTTTACACTTCATAATATACTATCAATAAATTCTTTGTTCACTACCTATTTTTGTATGATGGCCATAGTGATAAACCTTAAATTCATAGGCAAGCCATCTTTTTATTGGATGATAGTTTTTTATGACAATTTTATAACTCCATTTAAGATATTTATGGGACCCATGTTTCCTTATAGCTCCTTACATTTTTTTATTTTTTCTCTTGGATCTTTTTCTATAAATCCTTCACTTTTCTCTTCTCATCATCTAGTGAGTTTAGGAAGATGTTTTGGGTAACTACCTTAAAATCCTTTATGTAATTCTATTGGTCCTTTTTAATAATATATTTATCCTTTAGGTTCTTAAGCAACTCTTTAATCTCCATTTTATACATTATCAACTTTGGATATATCCTTAAGTAACTCATGAATATGTTTTGATCTAAATTGTGTAGGTGGTATACTATATCCAATGACTTTATACCATGATAGGGAATATCCACTAAGAGGATGTCATTATAAAAAGTCTACATGTCTTTATTAGTTCATATGGTATTTGAATCTTTTTGGGTGTATTACATGGTGTCTATTATTGGGTCATAATAGATTCTCACCATGGTGTTTTCCAAATCATTTATAAATAAGGTTTTCCTTTCCTTCATGAATATTTCTTCCATGTCCATTTAAATAATCCATGTGATAATTAAACCTAATGTATTTCCCCATAGACTATGTTTTGGAGCCTATTTTTGGAATTGATAGCATGCATGATTAGATGAATTATGGAAATGAGTAGGGTCACAACACATGTACCATTGCTATATACTATGTATGTGGAGCGAATATGGTATGAGTTAGAATCAAAGGTAGAGCATGTAGTAAAGTTATGGTAGGGCTTGATTTAACATGGGAATAAATTACATGCCTATAAAAATCACCCCACAATAGAGGGGGTAGGGGGAGGATAATAGAATATGCAAGAGAAGTATAATAAGAATAAAAATATATAAAATAATAGTAATTTAAAGTTTATACATTCAAAATTAATCACCAAGTGCTTGGCATTACTTATTATTGACATTGATACCCTTTCTTGGTTTATTTACCATTTTGATAACTAAGATATCTTTCTCTCTCTTATGAACACTAAAAAAATAGTGCTTACATCCCTATTTCTATCACATTAATCCCTATTTATCTCATAGACATATGTTCAGCATGTCACAATGGTATCTGGTATTCTCAATCAAATCTGTAATAAGAAGAGTTACCTTGCCTAACTAGTGTGACCTTGTTCCCTGCACTCTAATGGCAAATTTTTAAAAATTTATCCATTTAATATTACCCTTCTTACAATTTTTTCAACATTATTTAACAAAAATATTTGAAATATTCCTCTATATAATCACATCAAGGCTTATCTAAATCTAATTAGCATCTATCAATTAATTACTTGGCATACAAAGATCAAAAGAACACTAATTCTTCCTATTTAAATTTTGAAGAATCCTAATAGTCATAGGCCAAGTCTGAATATGTTTTATTTTAGGTCAAGGGAATTCATTCATCATAATTTCAAATCAAATTTACTAGCTATAGTCACCAAATTTCATAGTCACAAATCACATAAACACTCTAGGATGGATATCTACATCATCATGAGGCCCATTTTGGCTATATAGATAGTGTTACGTAATATTGGGTTTCTAAGGCCAACTTGGTTATTCCATTAACTTTGTCCTCCCTCTTTTGTATTTATTTCCTATTGTGTTTCTTGTGTAGGACCTATGGTTTATATTTTTTCATGTCTTTCATGAAATATATCAGTACACCAAACTCAACAGTAAACCTTCACAAGTAGTCACACTTATATAGATCAAAAAATAAATAATATAGTCAATTAGGATGTGGCCAAAGTTATCAAGCAAGGCCACAATGCACTTTTGTTTGCATCTTGTAGACTTATCCCAACAAATTATGAATTACTATTTTCTTACATGATTGTATTTGCATGTATTTATACATAGTTTTCATCTACAATCAATTTACATAGCCAATTTTTTTTGGTTTTAAGGAAAAATCTCTAACCCTAGTCTAAATTATTATTTTAGTAAGTTTATAATTTCTATAAATTATGTATTTTACTTTAGATTTAATGTATTTTTTGTATTCTATTTCATTTAATTTTTTCAATAGTTTAATACACTTAATTATATTCATCTAATTAAACTGGATTAAACATTCAAGTGAACCCACTATTTTTAGAGCATTGCTTGCAAGTTTTTTTCTTTAATTTTGTCCTAATATTTCATCAAATTTATGTACATTATTAAAATTGAAAGGAAAACACTTTGAACTTGGATAAATTTGACACATAAAGATTCAACTTATTTGACCTTAGGTTTAATCTGACACTGAAAATATTTTTCTTGTCACATTGGATAAATCTGACATTGAAGCTCTTTCGTTTGACCTTGGGTTGAAATTTGCTGATTTTTATATCTTGAAAAATATTTCAATTTTAATTTTATTTATTTTTCTCTTTCTTTTGTTTGTTTTTCAAAACCATGCTTTGATAGTTTTAAAACTACTTAGTGGCTTATGTGAAGGGCTACATAGTGTTATATTTTATAGCGATTGTGGCATGAAGATTTTAATCCAATACTCATATCCAATAAATAACACTAAACACATAATTTAGTTTCCACGTACCTCATGATATATCACAAACATGTAGGATACCTTATGTATACCATAAGAAACCTATTTTAGCCATGTATGTGGTGCACTTGAGTGGATCATGTATTCCAATATTGTTACTCTCATCATACCCATGGAAATGGGGTTAGTATACTACATGCATGATTCTACCTTTATAGTTAGTGATTTGGAATATTGGGCTGAGACTAATCAATGAATGAACAAGTGTATCTGAGAGCTCACAAATTATTGAAACCCTTGCCTAAATCATCCTTATACCTTGATTTTTTCATGTATTATATTCATAATCTTTAGCACTGCTTGATTCATGCTATAATGCATTTCTTAATTCATATTATATTCTTCATAATTTTTACATGCTAGATTATTTTATAATTATAAACATTTTTAACCATGTACATCCATTATATATCTCATGGATAATCAATTTAAAGATTATAACCATGTATGTTCTCTAGATAAATTGTTTTCTTATTATGTTATTCCTCGTACTTATCATGATGAATAGAGAAAACATCAAAATCCAAAACTTTTAGAAGATGATTATTATGATTATAATTTTTATGATGTAGAAAATAATGGACAATTTTATTTTAATGATTTATGGGAGCATGATTGTATTCAACTACACCCCCTTGGATTTCTCTCTAGATTCTTCTTTGGCCAAACCTCTAGATACTAGCTTGGAATATCATATAGATCCCTCTTTGGTCACATTCATATATTCCTCTTTAGATTTTTCCCAAGATTTATTTTTGAATTTATATTTAGTCATACCTTTAGATTCCACTTTAGATTATTTTCTATCTTCCTCTTTGTATCTTCCTTAGGTGACACCTCTAGAATTTTATTCAAATTTGTCTTCTTCCTTGCCTAATAATCTAGAGAAAAAAGTTCAATTAAATTAAAAATCACAAAATCAAGATAAAACTATGTTCAAAAAAGGATTTATTATTAAAGTCATTTCAAAGTAAAATCAAAACTTTAAAGTGACTCTTAGTTATAGTGCGGTCATGTCTTCTCCTTCACAAATAATGGATATTGATTTTACATGTCAAATTTTTTCATTTCCAACCTATGAGGATCAAATTCGCCTTCCTCTTCCCTGAGCACATCACAATTTAAAATAAAAAATCAATGAAATTCCTTATAACAGATCTTGTGATGTTTTTCCTATTCTAAAATGTCATAATCATAGCATATAGTTACAACATGATGACAATGCATCTCTTGCTAGTCCCAATTATTTTCATGTTATTAATAAAAAATAATTAAGTAGTTCATGTAGAATAAATTAATCTCATAATCTAAAGGAATAATCTATCCTTACCTCTTCCACAACTCATATTGATTGTGTTTCTATTCAATCTAATATACCTAGGGCTTATGTTTGTGAAGTCCTTCAAGATCAAACTATTATAAATCAAAACTCAATATTTAAATTCAAAGATAATATCTCTTGAAAATAATATAAAATATACAACTAATCCATAAATTTTTAGTGTTAAATCATGCATTTACTCTAAGAAAAATACATATAAAATTAATGCTTAAAAAATTATACAAAAGGATAAAAAGATTTCAAGTGATCTTCTAAGATAAATTATTCAAAACAATTTGATTACATTAAATTATATGCATCCTTTAAAAAGATTAAAATATGATTGTGCATATCATAGAATGTATTGGAATCATATAGATAATTATTTGGCTTTGAATAAAAAATACAAAGTATTATTGATAATAGTGATCCTATAACAAAATATTTAACCCTAAAATGAAATTGGTAGGGGTATGTATTTCAATTTAAGATTAAGGTTAATAATATAAAAATAAAATGGATACAGGTGTTAATCATATCTATAGTAAGATAATTAAATGCTAAACTTAGATATAAGCATACACTAAATTTATTATGCTGAGATAATATAAATATGAAAAGTATAACTAGGATAGATATATAAATGAAAAAGAAGATAATTACTTAGCTTTTTCTAATGCTATTAGAATTATAGGTCTAGAACAAGATGAAAGTAGGTAGGAAGATAATTATAGAGTAATTATTATATTATGGATTTGGTGTCTCTAACTATCAAAATAGTTGCATCATCCCTGGATGGTTGCATCAATGTTGTTATCTAAGTCTCAAAATATTGTCCTACATGGAATATCTATTGAAATAAGATGATACCACCTCAATGTTTTTAGGTTTGGCTTTGCCTTTGCTCTAGTGCATTTAGATCTAGGTCATGGATTATCTCTATTTATGAAATGGCAAAAACCCTATCTTTCAATCTTCAATGTGACCTTAGAGAAAAATGGGTTAGTGGATATTATAGTTTCAATCTAACCCCAATGAACATACTATCAAAGGATGTAACCTACATAGCCAATACTCTGAATATGGCCTCGCAATGATATAGTTATCCCATGTGTGTTGGCTTGTGTGTGAATCATGTAATGTGTGTAAAGTAAGTACAACAATGACCTAGCTTGTAACTTGACAAATCAGGTTCTTGGGCTACTATTTTAGTAATTCAAACCTTTAGATGTGTTATACATATGCCTAGTATGAAAATAGGTAAGCTTCAATCAATTGAAATCATGATAGAGTGCTTATGATAAGTCCCTTGGTCTCTTTGGTATTTTTTAGGTGTAGAATGAATGAGGGTTGAGCTTGTATTTATATCAATCCCTTTGGAATAATAACTCACATTAAAGCACTTAGGCTGACCATTAGGATTTTTTTCATTTTTAAATTGGATAAATTTAGGGCACTGAACACTTAGATCATGGTAGGATAGTAATGTCGATGATACTATCTATCCCAAACGTTAATGTCCAAGGAGTAACAGAAAAAGAAGATGATCAAAACTTATAGAGGTGTAAGATAAGTACATTTTAAGCATTATGGGAAAGATATAATGTCTATGTCATCAACATAAGACTATTCATACTAAGAGATAGGCCAAGGGGAAAATGATAGAATCAATATAATGTTTGTAGAAACAAGGCATGTGTATATCTAAGAGGAACAACCAAGGTTTGAGTTTTCCTTTAATCTTGTTGTGAAATTACTAATTTAAAGGAAAGGAATAAGTACCTTGGTGTGTATGCACATCTTATTTTTGCTTAGGTTAAATTTAATTGCTTTGATAGTGACTAAATTGGAACTAAAGACATGATATAGTGTAAAATTAGTGCATATAATTTGGGTTAAAATTACTTGAAATAGGTTGAAATTGAAAGAGCAAAGTTTAGGAGTACACCTGTGTGTTGATGTAACTACCTTGCCAATTGACAATTTGTTTTTCAAAATATGTTTTATTTTAAGGCTCTAAAAATGAGATTAGGATAAATATAGATAAATATTTAAAGTGCATATATCCATGGATATAGAGAGACAGATGAAGGTACATACCCCACACTCTAGAGCAAAAGTGAATTACCACTTGTTGGTTGAGATTAGCTCAATTGTGCAACATAATAATACTTATAACATGGTGAGGTTGGATGATCAAGTCTAACCTATAAATTTGGTAAGAGTGAGTGATTTTATCACCTCAGCCATACTAAATGGTGAACTAACCACTTCAATAGATTAGCTCAATATGGTTTGTAAAAGTTTGTGGGGTATCAATACGTGCAATAATTTTAGAATCTAAAATTGATTTAGATTTTTTAATATTAGGCACATGTTACATATAATATGCACATTAAATATGTATCATTCTAAAACTATGTATAAAAATGGTACCAATGTCTATAATTCTACCAGAACTATGAATCTAAATCATATAACTATGTGATTTGGCCAATTTAGATAATAATTCAAGTGCGTAAGACATGCTTCCAAAGCATGCCCCTATTAAATCTATGAACTAAGAATGTGTGGAAGCCATCTCCATATGACATACCCCCACTAAATCTTTAAACTAATATAGGTATTATGTTTTGAATGAGTGTGGAGAATATGCTTCCAAATCATGCCCCCACTAAATTTGATAACTATGAATGTGATTTAACCTTTTAGGGTTTTACTTGTGTAAATCCTAAGTTAGATTAAAAGGTTGAGATGTCTAAATTAGTTAAATAATATAAAATAATTAACCAATGATTTGTTATGGTTTTTGACTTCTTTTAACTTCTAAAAAATAGTAATAAATATGTATAAATAGACACTTATTTAGAAAGTGACTATTGTAAAAGATATGGATTTTTAAAACTAGGTTATGGATAGGTCTGAGTTTTGTTAATAGGGTCCTAAGATCTAATTTCTCACTGAAAATAGTGCCCCACTTGGACAATAGTGCCATGCTACTCTAGTGTCCTCAAATTTTCACTAATGTTCTCTTTTCAGGACTATTCCTATTTTTTAAGATCACCTACGCTTGTGTTTCCAGGTCATGTTCTTCCACGCACAAAATCTAGAACTCTATATTGTACCTAGAAAATTTTATTTAGTGTGCAAACCCTAATCCTCCTTACAAGTATGGCATGAACTAAAAATGTGCGTTTTCTAGTAGATTAGCCTAGACATCTTCAACACCCTGATATGAAGAGAGTTGCCTACATACCAATATTTTAAGGAGGGATCAAGACTGATGTAGTTCTCCCACCCAGTGCTTTATGCAATTGCAAGTGAATTCTAGAATGAGAGTGGTCTTGAATGCCTTTAGTGTGCTTGAGATTGATAATCTTTGAAATTTGGTCTTAGGGATATTATAGATGGTAGTATACAGAAGTAGGGTAGAATAGGGATTGCATACCTTAATTTTTCACAACTTATTTCTTATTTGGATAGGATTTTGCATCTATTTTTTGATCAAGTGAATAGAGTTCAAATAGTCTAGTATTTATAGAGATTTATAGCTTGTGCAAATAATAAAATGTAATTTGGCTAACCTTAGGAGGGGCACACATTTTAAAATGTATTTGTTTGAAAGAGTTAGGTCAAATGACACTAGCACCAAGTTTGGGACACTAACACCATGTGGCTTTAGTGTCATTCATGTGGCACTAGTGTCTAGCTAGTAGACTACTAGATACATTGGGTTAGGATCTAGGAAAGTTATTCTAAGACTATGTTTAACCTAAAAAAAGATGTTTATGGTTTGAAAAATGACTAGAAAAGTATGATAAAGGCTCTAGGCTATGTCTAGAGCTAAGATAGGAATAGGCTATCTCGAGAAACACTCTTAGCATCCAAAGACCACTTTTAGGTGATTACATTCCCCCCCTCTTTATGCTATAAATGTAGCAAAGTGAAATGGATATTATAAAGGGAAAAGAAGCATACCTAGACTTACCTAGGAAGTGAACCCTATGTAGCTGAGTTTAAGTATGTGAATCTAGGTCTAGGTATGTGAAACATGATCCAAAATAATGACCTATAATGAAAAATACAAAAATAAGTCCTTACTTAATAGAAATCAAAATTAAAAGACTATGTTGAATAAAGTAACTAAGTAAAGCTGAGTAAAGAGATAGGAAAGAGGAAAGAAATGAATGCACCTCATTGGGTATGTGAACCAATGCATGAACCTAGTGACAACCTATGTGTGTGCATTTACATACTGATCAAATTATTGAATTATCTTGGATTGAGTTGATAGATTTTTCAATACTCATATGTGGGTGTCTCAAGAACACAATCCAATTTTGACACCATCATTGCCCACCCCTGCTCAGTGGAGCATGATCTATGAATATCCTTGATAAGACTGTAAGTGTGTCTAACCCTCTCATGTGGGTGGATCAAAAACTCAATTAGGATATGACTCCATCATTTCCCACCTTTGAAGTAAATGCATATGAAACTGAAATGTGCATAGTGTTAAAAATATCTGACTATGTATGTCAGCTCTATGGCCACTTGGGTACATTAGGTGGCTCTGGGCCACTTGGGAATCACAACTACTACAAATGGATTAATGCATGAAATTGGTGATAATATGGAATATGATAACAAGAGTATACAACATAGAGAATGGCATGGAGTTTTCCATTCCATCTGATCAACTTGTGTGTAACTGAGCATATGGAAACTATGTGCTGGGCACATGCCCTTTAATCTAATATCTGAGTAGACTGACTCTGAACTAAGTATGTAATAATTATATCTATGTATTTGAACTAAATGTGGGAGTGATAATGCCATACATGATGCCCTAAATTTGAGCAACTAGTATGAATCTAAGTTGAAACGAGTGTATCCAAGTAAAAATTGAACATAACTATAAAACTTGTGATTATATCTATGCAAATTTGTACTATACTTGGTGTACTGGTTTGGCTAATCTTGACTACTTTAAATTTGAAGCTCTTAGATGGTAGCACCATGTAGTGGATAGTATCACCTGGTCATGCTAACATCCCAATTTGGGTGCTAATGTTTGTTTAGTCTAAAATTTGGGTGATTGAACTACTTTCTAAGTCCCTATTTTTCTTGTGTTTGATCTGTGTCTAATTTTTGAAATTGATCCTATGTGATGAAAATTATATCTAAATAGAAAATCAGAATCCTAATCATTGTGACAAACCCCTATGAATGCCCCTTCTTTTGAGTATAGTTTTTTAACATGTGTAATAATTATCCTCAAAATAAGTAACTTTGTAAAATGTGTTATCCAGAGCATATACATGATAACTGCATGATATTTCAATACAATTTACAAACATAACATCAAAATGTAAAATTATTTAAGCATAATTAAGTAATACAAGATGTATGTTGTAATCTAGCATTTCACAAGGATGTCAAGATATATGTAATCAATATGTATAATAGTAAATATGAGTATCTACCTAGGGGGTGGGGCATTATGTCTATCACGACACCCAAGTAGGAATGGTAGATGTATGAGGTCCTTTATGGCATCAAAAATTGTTGTATATGTAACAAGTGAAGATAAGTGTCATGGTGAAGATGCATATAAGGAAACATACATAAAAAACACATGAGGCATGCAAAAGTAGGCCAAAGGGCCACAATACAATGTACATGGGCACATGTCATTAAATCTGAGATTGAAGACATATAAGGACATGTTCAAATGTCTACATATATGAAAAACACACACAAGGGACATAAGAACATGTACAAGACATACATACATAAAAGTGGCATAGAGCCAAAGAATAATGGCATATTTAAATGCCCTTGAAATGGATGAAGCATAAGAAACACAATCAAGTTTAAACTAGGAAATATAGAAATGAAAGCATGTATAATTATGTAGTACAAATATGTGTAAATACTATTATGTACATATGTTGAGTCTAGCTCGTAATAATCGACAAAAAAATTGAGAAATGAGTAGAAATGATCAATATCAAGATATATCAATGTGTAAAATGGAGTGTATAGTATGTAAGGATAGAACCTAGTAGTAAAAATTGTGTAGGAGATGCCCTCGAGTGGATGGATGTATCAAATGAATAAATTGGGATCAATGTATATGACCCCAGTGGGTAGATGATAGCAAGTCTAGATTAGTGTAGTGATTAGGGTCATGTATGTAATCTGTAAGCACTCAATAAGAACAAGTGAAACATGTATGTATGATAAAGTTGACTATACTAAGATAGCTATCTTGTGTAGTATCTAGAAAGTATAATAAATGTAAACATATCAATGCATACAATCTATAATTTTTTTGTTTTCTAAGTAATATTTAATTTTTTTTTATGTTTTGACATGTTATATTATTTTTGCATTCTATGGAAATAAGCTATGTACAAAAAAATGAAAATAGACTATGGACAAGGAGCAAGAGAGAAGTAAAGTATGCAGAAGAAGAGAAAAACAATACTAATCGAGGAGTATCATCAAATAATCACTATCACTATGGCCTATACCAAAAATAAGAATGGTAATCTTCCATGTACTATGATTGATTATAATGTTTCTAAATTTGACCCTTTTTAAATTGGTTATGTGCCAGTGTATGTTGTGTGCATGAAGTTTCATTGTGTGAGTCATCTGTAACCATTATATGTTGTATTTTCCTTTTCATTGTTAAACAAGAATCTGTGTGGTGCCTGAGCATTTTATGATATACACAAAAATATGTGTATCTCCTCATTAGGTGTAGAGAACGTAGGTTGATCAACTCATATTTAATCATTTCCCTTAGTACCTCACTTGAACTCTTATTTGATATTTGAATGCTTTTGAAAGGAATGAGAACAATATCATTCTAGGCTAGGAGTCTAAAATATTGATAGAAAAAACATCAAGATAAGCTTACAAACAAATGAAATTCAAAGACAATACAAAACAAATGATATTCATAAAAGTATGTTTAATATAATGGAGACCCCTTGCTTAAGTAGGCAAGGCAAAATCATAATCAAGCCTAACTAAACAATGTGGGATAATTCCACACATAAGACAAAACTAATAAAAGACAAATAACTTAGATAGAACCTATAAATCATGAGAAATAGCATCCTCTAACACCCCCCCCTAAGTGAATCTAGGGGCTAAAAATAGCTAAAAAAAGATATAATGACATATCCATAGTATGAGTCCCAAAAACTAGGCCTGCTAAGGTATTCATGTACAATATATCTATGAAATGGAGAAAGGAAGAAAACCCATAAGAACAAAACTCCCCCTCAAAAAAATGGATAATAAGGAAGGAAGGACATCATATGGAATTTCCCCAAGGACAACCATCATTGATACTGAAGATATCGATACTCCATGTCGAGATCGTAAGATTTCTAATATTGATTTCAAGATCTTCGACTAGAAGACTGTAGAAGCTCCATCCACATCAAATAATGTTTATTCCTTTTGAAAAAAGAATAAAAAAATAGTTTACTATAATTTTACCCATTCCACAATGGAAGATGAAGGAGTCAAAAATATAAAGATCTCTAAATCACGTCCAAATTTGAAGTGTGGCATAGGTTTGGAAAGATCATGCACATGAACTAGATGTAATGTCATGAAAGTGGGCTAACTAAAATAAGGACATGGAACATTCACTAAAATAAATTCCACGGGAAGTGTATTATAATGCTCAACAAGTTTAGTCTCACTAAAACTAGTAGAGACCTCTGAAGTGATAATCTACAGTAGTTCAATATCCTACATAGGAACAAAGGTAGGTTCTACAAATAGATGTATCAAGTCTGGAAAAAATACATCCCATAGAGGTGGATTGACAAAAATAATATCAATGTCCATTAGTAATGTGTCATCACAATAAACTATAATAGGAGGAGAGAATAAATCATCAGAAGAGAAAACTTCACTAACAAGATGAGAAGAAGGAAGTGTCAATAGTGCCTCACCCATGTCACTATTAAGACTCAAGTATTGAATAACATCAGTTTTATAATCAAAAGATAAATCCTCACTAAAAGGAGGAGAAGGAAGTGGAATAGAATGAGGTGGAGTAAAATAAGGTGCAAAAGACCCATAAGACTCAATATCCTTCTCAAATAAGGCTACACTAGCATCTCAAGCTTCCTTTAGTGATGTGGCTCATGTGACATAACACTGTAAACTATCTAAAACATGGAGGACAATCAAAAAAATATCCTCATCTTGGATGGATGCAAAACAATCAAAAACTTCCTCATCTGTAAAGTAAGGAATGTCACCAAGCATAACACTCCACACGCCTTTCCATTATAAGTGTATCCATATTTTGATATTCCAAATAATGTAGTTGGATGTGTTAACAAGCTCAAATAAGCAGTAATCCATTATCAATAAATAAGGATAAATTCAAGAATAAGAACCCTCTTGAGAAAATAAATCCCCCCCATGATAATTTAACATCTCTCGACGAAATTAATGAACACCCCAAAAAAGTGTAAGGCCCCCCAGAATTTGACATTTTATAAAAATAGTATTTTTACAAATTAATGACACCAATGGATAGATAATCAAAAAACAAAAACTTTTAAAAAAACTATAACTCAAATCTGAGTTATGGTTCAAAAGTTACAAGTATTACGATTTTCCATAAAATGGGTCATAACATTAAAAAAAAACACTACAAACTGGGTTTTAAGCCCAAATAGGAAAAGAACATAATCTTCCAACCACTCATTTGAATTTAAATAAACTAAGGACTCATAAATGTCATTTGTCATGAAAAAATATCTTATTAGTTAACTGTTGACAATTTTGCCCCACAGGAAGGTTTATGTTGCTCGAAGCAGTTGAAAAGAAGACAAGTGAAAAACTTTGGGTTTTCAAAAGAATTCTGAGGACAGAATTCCTTCAGACATTTTATTTGAAGGAATTTTTCAAGGCAAAATGATCATTTACAATAACCTGAAGGTCTCTTACCTTTTGAAAAGAGCACTGTAAAAAGTTTGAGGGGTAATTTACAAAACCCCGATGGGCTATTTCAGATGTCGAATGGTTCTTTTCATGAAGCCCAAAGGGCATTTCTCAAAGGAAAAGAATGCTATCAATAATTTTGAGGGGTGTATGCTCACAAGAATAAGCCTAAAATAATAATAAACCCAAGGAAATAAAGGTAAAAATGTAGTAGATAAATAGATTAAAAAAAAGCCAAAAGTTTCCTTCAGACATTTTGTCCAGAGGAAATAAACAAGGATTGACCATTACAAAGAAATGATAACTCTAATGGAAAGGAATGAAGAACAAGATAAAGGAGATGAACAATGAACAAGGAAAATCCAAAAGAAATTTTGCAGGAAATAGCATAGACAAAATGAAATACATGCACAAGAATGAAGAACCAAAATGCAAAGGAGTTTAATAGTCAATAAATAGGTTAATAAGCATGCAAAGTGGTCCAAAAAAGATTAGACACGTCCAAGTGCAACCATTTCAAACATGACACCTTCAGTTCTAAAAATGGAGACTCATTTGCATGGACTTAAGTTGTTTAATGTTGAGAGCTTAAAGCCTTTCAAACGTTCCAACTATTCAAGCAAAGTTCCGAATTTGGATGCGGAGTTGACTGTTCATATTTGTGGAGTTGATTGTTCTTAATTTAGAGTTAACTAATTGTCAAGTGCCACATCTACTCATTTTTTTCATGCAAAGAGAAGCCTTTTAAAAAATTTATCAGCTCAAGAGGTGTTCAAATTTTAGATTGTTGTGTGGCTTTTCATGTGAGGTTGTTTGACCTTTCAAACGTGGGCTCTCCATCATTCCCAATGCCAAAGAGATTTTCATGCAAGACAAAAGACAAGAAAAGACAAAATTAGAAGGATTTGTTATCTTGGCATAATAAAAATTGGACTTCGACTGGATTAAGAGTTGTCTTCTACTTCTATTTTCAATGCCAACCTCTTGGCTATTGTGTATTTTTATATATAAGTTGGCTTTTTAGCCTTGAATTGTATCCCTCTTTTGGTAAGATACAATTCTACAAAAGATTGAGTTGTAACCTTTTTTATATTAATAGGACTCTTATTTTCAGATTCCTATTGCCGGTATAGTGTATTTATGTCATCAATTTGCATAAGTGATAGAGTTTTCTTCCTTATCAGGTCTTATTTTTACCTAGTTACTAGCTAGTCAGATTATGCAAGTCATGTTCTATGTTTAATGTCTTTTGCTTGAGTTTATAGTGGATGCAAGTGTCTGGTTAGTGCCTTG
The DNA here is from genome assembly GCA_037957365.1 of Torreya grandis. NCBI lineage: Eukaryota > Viridiplantae > Streptophyta > Pinopsida > Cupressales > Taxaceae > Torreya > Torreya grandis. The sequence goes on along the minus strand of JARHVA010000026.1, from coordinate 1,662,220 downwards.
AATCAGGGCTATTCCATTATTTCCCTCAAGCTTTGATCTCAAGATAGAACCTTTTCATGAAAAACTTATGCATATTGGTCAATTGGAGTTGAAGGTTCAGCCTTTCTCTTGTCTAAATCAATGTTTTTTAGGAGCTTTAATTGAGTGGATCAACCAATCATTCAAGTCTATCACCATCATTAGATAGGATTTTCTATCAAGTTTCTCTTTTCTTAGATATTTTGTAGTGTAGAGCAAAGGTCCTAATTGATACACCAAAGGGAGCTAGCCCTTATAATCTAGAGATTCAATCCACTGATTAGGTCACCCATAGCCTAGGATTGTTTCCATGTTTTAGCAGACTGTGAAGGCCTAAAACTACCTTCACAGGGGTGCAAGTCTAATTGACAACATAATTAAAAAAAGTTTGAAGGGCTATTTCAAATTCTGAATGGTTCTTTTCATGAAGCCTGAAGGGCATTTCTCAAAGGAAAATGATGCTTTTGACAATTTTGAGGGGTATCTGTTCTTTAGAAGGGATACACAGACCATTTCTTGAAATCATGAAGGGCACTTTATAAAGTGAATGGCTATTTCAAATGCCAAGGTCCATTATAGAAATCATGAAGGGTATCTACCCTTCGAGAAGGTTCCAAACAAAAAATTTGAGGGACCATGTTGAAAACCCTGAAGGGCACTTTCCCTTCAAGAAAGTCAATTTCAAAATATCTAAGGGGTAGATGTTGAAGGACCATTTTATAAGCTCGAAGGGCAAGGAAAAAAATTTTGAAGGAATTCATTCAGATATTTTATCTGAAAGAATTCCTTCGAAAGACTTTCTAAGGGAGAGAGACAATTCAAAGGGAAAGAGGACCTTTACAAAAAACATGAAGGGTACGTACCCTTCAAAAAAGGACATTGGCAAGAATCCAAAAGGGTATGTGCCCTTTGGGAAGGTTCACTTCACCAACTTAAAATGGAATGTCGAAGGATTCATTCAATTTCCAAAAGGTCATTACAAAAATTCCAAAGGGTGTGTTCCCTTCAGGAAGGTTCATTGCAAGAATCTCGAAGGGTATGTACCCTTTGAGAAAGTTTCAAAAAAAAAATTTAAAGGGTTACTTGCCCTTCAAAAGAGACCATTTACAACAAGCCCGAAGGGCACTTCACAGAACAAAGGCAATTATAAATTATCTAAAGGAATTCTTTTAGAAGTTTTAAACAAGGGTAAGACATTTGCAAAGGGGCCACAAGGAAATAAATAAATAGTTCAAAGGAATTCCTTCAGACAAATTATCTGAAGGAATTATTTCAGGAAAGGAAAGGAGAAACCCAAAGAGGAAAGTCTTGGACTTTTTGTCTGAAGACACAAGCCCATAAGAATAAGCTCAAAATAATAAAACCAAGGAAATAAAGGGGAAAAGGCCTTAAAGAAATGGACAAAAGAAAAGCTAAAAGTTTCCTTCAGACTTTTTGTCTAAAGGAAATAGATAGGGGACCATTAAAAAGAATTAATAACTCTGGTGGAAAGGAAAGAATAATAAGACAAACAAGATGAACAATGAATAGGGAAAATCCAAAAGAAATTATGTAGGAAATAACATAGACAAACAACAAGACATGCACAGAAATGAAGAACTAAAATGCAAAGGAGTTCAATAGTCAATAATTAGGTTAATAATCATGCAAAGTGTTTCAAATAGGAGTAGACACATTCAGGTGCATCCCTTTCAAACACAACATCAGTTCTAAAAATAGAGACTCATTTGCATGGACTCAAGTTGTTTAAAATTGAGAGCTTAAAGCCTTTCAAACATTCCAACAGTTCAAGCGGAGTTCCAAATTCAGATGTGGAGTTGACTGTTCATATTTGTGGAGTTGATTGTTCTTAATTTAGAGTTGACTAATTGTCAAGTGCCACATCTACTCATTGATTTCATGCAAAGAAAATCCTTTTAAACATTCCAGCAACTCAAGAGGTGTTCTAATTTCAAATTGTGGCATGGCTTTTCATGCTAGACAGTTTGACCTTTCAAACATGTGCTCTCCATCATTCACAATGCCAAAGAGATTTTCATGTAGGACAAAAGATAAGAAAAGATAAATTTAGAAGGATTTGTTATCTTGGCATAATATAAATTGGACTTGGGCTAGAGTATGACTTGTCTTCTTCTTCTATTTTCAACGCCAACCTCTTGGCTATTGTGTATTTTTCTATATAAGTTGGTTTTTTAGCCTTGAATTATATCCCACTTTTGATAAGACAAAATTATACCAAATATTGAGTTGTAACCTTTTTCAAATTAATATAAGGACTATTATTTTTAGATTCCAACAACTGGTATATTGTATTTATGTCATTGATTTGTATAAGTGATAGAGTTTTCTTCCTTGTCAGGTCTTGATTTTTACCTAGTTACTAGTTGGTCAGATTATGCAAGTCATGTTCTATGTTTAATGTCTTTTGGTTGAGTTTACAACAGATGCAAGTGGCTAGTTAGTGCCTTGAATTAGGCCTATTCCATTATTTCCCTCAAGCTTTGACCATAAGATAGAACCTTTTCATGAAATACTTATGCATATTGGTCAATTGGAGTTGAAAGTTTAGCTTTTCTCTTATCTAAATTAATATTTTTTAGGATATATAATTGAGTAGATCAACCAATCATTTAGGTGTATCACCATCATTAGATAGGATTTTCTTTCAAGTTTCTCTCTATTTTCTCAGACAGTTTTTAGTGTAGAGTAAAGGTCCTAATTGATACACCAAAGGGAGCTAGCCCTTATAATCTAGAAATTTAATCCACTAATTAGGTCACCCATATCTTAGGATTGTTTCCATGTTTTAACAGACTATAAAGGCCTAAAACTACCTTCATAGGGGGTAAGTCTGATTGACAACATAATTTACAAAAGCCTGAAGGGCTATTTCAGATGTCGAAGGGTTCTTTTCATGAAGCCTGAAGGGCATTTCTCAAAGGAAAAGGATGTTTTTGGCAATTCTGAGGGGTATCTACCCTTTGAAAGGGATGCATAGACCATTTCCAAAAATCTTAAAGGGTAATTTATAAAGTGAAAGGCTATTTCAAATGCCAAGGTCCATTACAGAAATATTGAAAGGTATCTGCACTTTGAGAAGGTTCCAAACAAAAAATTTGAGGGACCATTTTGAAAATCTCAAAGACCACTTTCCCTTTAGGAAAGTTAATTTTAAAATATCTGAGGGGCAGATGCTAAAGGACCATTTTATAAGCCCAAAGGGTAGGGACAAAAATTTTGAAGCAATTCCTTTGGACATTTTATCTGAAATAATTCCTTCAAAAGAATTTCCAAGGGAGAGAGATAATTCAAAGGGAAAGAGGACCTTTACAAAAAAAACTTGAAGGGTATATGCCCTTCAGAAAAGGACATTGGTAAGAATCTCAAAGGGTATGTGCCCTTCAAGAAGGTTCACTTCACAAACTTCAAAGGGAATGTCGAAGGATTCACTTAGTTTCCAAAAGGTCATTACAAAAATCTCAAAGGGTATATTCCCTTTGGGAAGGTTCATTGCAAGAATCCTAAGGGGTATGTGCCCTTTGAGAAAGTTTGAAACAAAAAAGTTGAAGGGTTACTTACCCTTCAGAAGAGACCATTTACAACAAGACGGAACGGCACTTCATGAAACAAAGGCAATTACAAATTATCTGAAGGAATTCCTTCATAAGTTTTAAACAAGGGTAAGACATTTGTAAAGGGGCCGCAGAGAAACAGATAAATAGTCTGAAGGAATTCCTTCAGATAAATTTTACAAAGGAAATCCTTTGAGAAAGGAAAGGAGAAACCCAAAGAGGAAAGTCTCAAAAAAAAATTCCGAAGACACAGGCCCGCAAGAATAAGCCCAAAATAATAAACCCAAGGAAATAAAGGGAAAAAAGCTACAGAGAAAGGGACAAAAGAAAAGTTGAAAGTTTCCTTTAGACTTTTTATCCAGAGGAAATAAATAGGGATTGAATATTAAAAAGAATTGATAACTCCAATGGAAAGGAAAGAAGAACAAGATAAAGGAGATGAACAATGAACAAGTAAAAACCAAAAGAAATTCTGTGGGAAATAGCATAGACAAACATCAAGACATGCTCAGAATGAATAACCAAAATGCAAAGCAGTTCAATAGTCAATAAATAGGTTAATAAGCATGAAAAGTGGTCCAAACAAGATTAGACGCGTCTAGGTGCAGTCATTTCAAACATGACACCTTCAGTTCTAAAAATAAAGACCCATTTACATGGACTCAAGTTTTTTAACGTTGAGAGCTTAAATCCTTTCAAATGTTCCAGTAGTTCAAGCGGAGTTCCAAATTTAGATGTGGAGTTGACTGTTCATATTTTTGGAGTTGATTGTTCTTAATTTAGAGTTGACTATTGTCAAGTGCCACATCTACTCATTGTTTTCATGCAAAGAGAAGCCTTTTAAACATTCCAGTAGCTCAAGAGGTGTTCTAATTTTAGATTGCAGTGGCTTTTCATGTGAGGTAGTTTGACCTTTCAAATGTGGGATCTCCATCATTCCTAATGTCAAAGAGCTTTTCATGCAGGACAAAAGACAACAAAAGACAAATTTAGAAGGCTTTGTTTTCTTGGCATAACAGAAATTGGACTTGGGCTGGAGTAAGAGTTATCTTCTTCTTCTATTTTCAATGCCAACCTCTTGGCTATTGTGTATTTTTCTATATAAGTTGGCTTTTCATCTTTGAATTGTATCCCTCTTTTGGTAAGACAAAATTCTACCAAAGATTGAGTTTTAACCTTTTTTAGATTAATAGAAGAACTATTGTTTTTAGATTCTAGTTGTTGGTATAGTGTAATTATGTCATTGATTTGCATAAGTGATAGATTTTTCTTCCTTATCAGGTCTTGATTCTTACCTAGTTACTAGCTGATCAGATTATGCAGGTCATGTTTCATGTTTAATGTCATTTGGATGAGTTTACAGTGGATGCAAGTGGTTGGTTAGTGCCTTGAATCAGGGGTATTCCATCATTTCCCTCAAGCTTTGATCACAAGATAGAACCTTTTCATGAAATACTTATGTATATTGCTCAATTGGAGTTAAAAGTTCAACCTTTCTCTTGTCTAAATCAGTATTTTTTAGGAGCTCTAATTGAGTGGATCAACCAATCATTCAAGTTTATCACCATCATTAGATATGATTTTCTTTCAGGTTTCTCTCTCTTTTCCCAAACAATTTGTAGCATAGAGCAAAGGTCCTAATTGATACACCAAAAGGAGCTAGCCCTTATAATCTAGAGATTCAATCCATTGATTCAGTCACCCATAGCCTAGTATTGTTTCCATGTTTCATCAGACTATGAAGGCTTGAAACTACCTTCACAGGGGTGCAAGTCTGATTGACAACATTAACATTATACATGCACAAGTGAATTATGCTTCCACTTCAGGAAAAAAAATATTTTATAAAATCAAAAAATGAATGGATAACTAGTTTTGATCAGAGAAAAAGGAACAATACTATTGTTTTTAGCCCCATATATCCCATAATCAAATCTAATGTAGTAGAATATAGATCTTATGAAGATCTAATGGCTCACACAAGTAGTTCCAATGCCTTTTTTGAGGAAAATTATACCTGGTTTATGGAAAATGATGCCTAGCTTATAATAGGATGCAACAATTAGAAAAAGACACCTCAAATCTCTATCTTTCCTCAGATATCTTGGCATCAAATTTCAATGCCTCCTTAGCTAGATTTCAACTCCTCATGTCCAAAAAAATGCTAAAGCTCTGGTCTTTTTCCAATGCTAAGTGAATCAAGATCATGTCAACATAATAGATTTAATGATATTCCAACACAAAGCTAGTAGATCTACAAGTTGAAATGTAGTAAGGAAAAAAAGAATATGAAGCACCAAGGTTTGGTATAAAATGATGCCAAACTTTAGAAACTATAGATTTCTTATCTCTAATGCATTCCAATGCCAAATAAGAAAAGTGCCAAGTTGAGGAAAAAGATGCCATAGTTGAAAAATAGATGAGAAAAGGATGCCAAAGGTTAAAACTATATCTTATTCTCTCTTTACGCCTCTCCTCCTTTTTTTCCAATGCCTATCCTCCTTGGACAAGCTTAGATATAATTCCATCTCTCTCAAATCTGATACACCAAGCTTACACAAATCTAAAAATGACTTTTGATAAAACTCCAATGCCTAACTTAGATCTCTCAGATCTCAGATCTCCTCTTTTAGCTTAGGAAATAATAAAATATAAAAAAAGATGAATAAAATGATGCCAAGCTTCAAATAGAATAATCAAAATCTTCAAAAAGTCTAAAAAGGGGCACCAAGATCTTCTCTATTCTGGTAGATCTCCACAAGTAAAAGTTTCAAAAGTAATGAAAAGCTTCAAAATCCTTGAAAAGGTCACCAAAAGGCACCAAGATCACCAAAGCTTCAAAGAAGAAAAAACTTAGTTGCTTTAAAGCTTCGATGGCTTTCTAAATGTAGTCCATCAAAGAAAGCTACCACGCAATATGGAATAAATACACCAAATCCTTAAAGCTAAAGAAAATAATGCCCAAAATAGTATATTAAAATGACCATAACTTTCTTAATACTCAATGTAATTTGAAACCATAAGATGTTCTGGAAAGATGTGAGAGAGGAGCTCATAACCCAAAAATAGTTTTCTAAAATTTCTTGTGAGTAAAAAGTAGTTGATCAAAACATATCATTTTTTGTTAAAAAATGCAATTTTGCCCAAAAATAGATTTCTCAGAAATGATCACGTAATGCCTTCAAATTTAATATTAACTTATCAAAGTATGGATACAACCCTTCGAATCTTTGAAACCATGAAAATTATGAGAACAATATCATTCCAAGCCAAGAGTTTGAAGTATTGACGAGAAAAATATCATGATAAACTTGTAAATAAATGAAATGTAAAGACAAGGTAAATCAAATGATAATGATAAAAACATGTTTAATACAATGGAGAGACCTTGCTTAAGTAGGCAAATCAAAAGTAGAATCAAGCCTAACTAAGCAATGTGGGATGATATCACACATAGGACAAAACTAGAAAAAGACAAACAACCTAGTTAGAACCTAGCAAGCATGAGAAATAACATACTCTAACAGTTTTATGAATCACTAGTTGTAGATGTTCTTTATTGTGATTTATGATTTGGATATGTAACATTTTTTTCCACAAATTGACTATGTGAAGATGCATATACATGATTTACACTATTGTTCCCTAGAGGCCTTTGTCTTGTAAATTGATTTTCCAAAGTTGTAATATTTTCATGTAATAGTTGATTCTAGTTTTGTTAACTTGTAATTATCTTGCTCAAACAAAATAATTTTGGTGAAAGGCCATAGCACCCAAATAAGAGCATGTCTAGCGGAACCAAGAATAAAGTTGGTGATAACAAGAAAGATGCACCTTCCGAATAAATTTAGTAGGTGTCTTAGTTTTTAAGTCCTGTTATTCTCGGGTCCTTTTTTTTGCTAAAATTTTGTTGAAGTTTGGTGTCTGGTCAGCTGGTATGGACTGGTGTTGTTGAGTTTATTTTTGTTAGTTTGTAATTTCTTGTTGAACTTGAAGTTTCAAGTCCTTCTAAAACCTAACTTTTACCCCATAAAATTAATTAAAAAAATACTTTTAATTTTTCTTTATTCATTCTTACACCATTTGTTAAAACTATAAATCCTAAAAATACTAAATTTTTTTGCATAAACTTGAACCTTTTTAAATTTTCATAGAGAATCTCTTTTATTAATAAATACAACACCATTTTAAAATACCTTAAGTGTGTTTATTTATTCTTACTAAATATCAAAAATATTATCAAAATAAACCACCACAAACTTACCAAGGTAATCTTGTAGCATTATGTTCATCACCCTCATAAATGTGTGCGGTGCATTAGATAATCCGAATGGCATCACCATCCACTCATCTAAGCCATCCCTAGTCTTGAATGTTGTTTTCCATTCATCTCTTTCATGCATCTGAATTTGATAGTAACCACTCGTTAGATCAATCTTAGTAAAGTATTTTGCTCTTGTAAGAACATTCATCATATCATATAAATGATGTATAGTAGATCTATATTTTAAGTAATGATATTTTTTACTCTACTATACACACACATCCTCCACCCTCCAACTTAATTTAGAGTTAGCAATGTTGGTGTTGCACATGGACTCATGCTCTCCCTCACTACACCTTTTCTTACCAATTCAGTAACATTTTTAATCAATTCTACATGTTCTATTAGACTCATCTTATAAGTTTCTTGATTTGGTGGAGCTAATCTTGGAATCAAATCAATATTAGACCAAATGTATCTTTTTAGTGGTAAACTATTTGGTAACTCATTAGGTATAACATATTCATATTATTTCAACACTTTTATTGCTTATGTTAGTATTTGCACCAATTTTATGTGTTCTTTATTTCTATTAATGCATAAAAATAACCTATCATATTCATGTCTTTGATAAATTCTTTTGTGGACAACATGATTTTAGTCTTCCCTTATTTAAGAGGTAATAATACTATCTTTGTACTACCTTCCCAAAAAGTGTAAGTGTTCTCTAATCCATCATGAATTTATTTTGTATAAAACTGCCATGGCCTTCCCAATAATAAATGGCATTCATCCATGGGTATGACATCACACTATATTTCATATTTGTAATTTTTTCTATAGAAAAGTTTATGAAGCACCTTTTATCTATTTTAATTTAATTCCCTTTCTTAAGCCATGAAATTCAATAAGGATAAGGATTTTTATTACATTGCAAACATGATTTCTCAGTCATGTTTTTAGAAACTATATTTTGATAACCACCACCATCTGTAATTACCTTTCATATCTTACCATCTGATGTACACCTTGTTTAAAAAATATTTGTTCACAACCATGCATCAACACCTTCCTTATTATGCACTTGTTATTTCCTTAGTTTAATCATTATTCTCCTCATCATAATATTTTGTCTAATATCTACTTTTATAACTTCAATATTCTGATCTTTTGTCTCATCTTCAAATAAATTCACTCTTGGGTGATCCTCTTCCCTCTTTCTTTTTTATGATAGTGCGGACCCTCAAATTCTCTATGTCTTTCTTCTCCACATATATAAAAACATAAGATTTGTGTTAATTTGGAAACCACCCTCTAGCACCACCATAGCCTCATCCTCTATGAAAACCTCTTCCTTTTTGTAAGTATTAAAACCCTTGTCTATTATATTCTTGATTTTCTATGCAACATGATGATTCTCCTCTAATAGTATTAAACCCACCTCTAGTGTTATTTAACCCACCTTATCCCCTTATTAGAGGGGATTGTCCTCTTCTTGGCCAAGTTGATCTTCTAAAAGTTTGTCTATTTTATTTTTCTTCTACCTTCAAAGCTAATTGATAAGCCTCCTCCATGAAAATTATTTTATGCATGCTCAATTCATCTTGAATAAAAAAACTTCAAACCATTTACATACATTACAACCATATGTTCTTCTATTTCATCATGCTCCATTCGTATGGAATTTTTTTAAAACTCATATGTATACTCTTATATATTGTGATCCTTTTACCTCAAATTATGGAATCTTATGTATAGGGTATGTGCATAATCCATAAGAAGAAACATCTCCCTCAACTTCTTTTCCATATTGCTCCACATGTTGATCTTATCTTTACCCTTTCTCTATCTCTCTTTTTGCATTTGATCCCACCAAATGATTGCATGACCTTTCAATTTCATGCATAAAAACTTTACTTTCTTGTCACCTCTCAAGGTTTTTCATTCAAAAAAAAATTCCATGTTGTTCATTTAATATATCAACTCCTCTGGTTTTAAACTTCTTCCATAATCTAGAACATCAACTTTGATTCCTTCGTTCTTTCTCTCTAAATCCCTAACCATCCTCTCTTCAATTTATGGTGGCTACTCTTGTTCCTCTTCTTGATGAATTTCATCTTCATGATCTATTTGTTTCTCTATTTTATTTTTTGCTCATCTTTATCTTTGATTTACAATATTTACACTTAGCTATTTCACTTACCTCTATAACCCTTGCATAGTCCTATTCATCTAAGTAATTCCTCCTCTTCTTTGTCCTCTCACCATCTCTGACACATGTTATTCAGTCACAAAATAGTATACTAAAATATAAAATATTAATTCACAAAGATATTACCTTTAAGATTCAAACTTGATATGATACAAGATGATAAAAAAAAATACTAGATAAGAAAAATATCAATAGACATAAACTTAGAAATTGCATGAAAGTGAACTTCTCAACTGATTTTAATTGAATGAATAAAATATTACATAAGATTCTGTAAATAAATATCAAATCATAATTTGAGTTGACATACATAATTAAAAAATATAAATAAATCAAAAGCTACTTACAACTAAGTGATCCATGTAATTTTTAGAAATTTATTATTTTTATTAACTTTTATTTTCTAGTAATTTTACAATCTCTATTTTTAAACAATTTGCATGCAAGCTCGAATGGGCCTAAAAATCTCTACATATCTTCTAAGCACTAAAATTAATGTAATGGATGATTTTAAATTGAAGTTCATGTTTGGGTACAAAATATGTTATTTCTAAAAACAGAAAAAATCTTTAAAAAATTAAAATATATTTTCAGACCTTTATATGGTCACGTATGGCCTTTTAAAAGTTCTAAAAATATACCTAACTGGATAAGAAGGGTTATGTTTGAATTAAACTTTTCAAGACAGTTATTTTTGTATAAACGAGAGTTTAAATAAAATTACGAATCAAAATTTATGGCCTTCGAAACTTTAGTCTCTACATAAAAAGTCAACCAAGAAGTCATTCATGAGAGTTGTAAAACAATAAATGAATCCACATAGAAAATCATAAAACCTATCAATAAATAACAATTTAAGATTTTAGGAAAACACATGGTAAATAATTTATCATCATGATAAAAATATAAGGAAGAAGCATTAACAACTCTAATATGATGGGATGATATCATTTTCAATTAATAGATTTAAATTTTAGAGTAACAAAACTTATAAGAAAATGTAAGAAATAATTTAAAGAGCTAAAGAATTAAGAATAGTATCATTAAAAGTTACCTTCTTACTACATTTTTTTTTTAATTTTTGAAAAAAAGGTTTTATTTTATTTTACATGTTATGAAGAGTACGCATACTAATGGTCATTTTTGAATTTAAAAAAAGAGATATTTGAAAATAACTATTGGAATTAAAATATAGGGTTTATTAAAATTATTGATGATGTAAAATTTAATTGGAAGAAGTCAAATATGAAAATATATTTTTGCGGTGGTTACCATAAGATTGGTAGACATATGTTGTGGTGGATATGGGTATTATTAAAGTATGAAATAAATATATTTAAATTATTAAATAAAAGGGTGATGCATTAAATGAAGTTTGATATTTTTTTTAATAAAGGAATGGAATTAAATAACAATTACTTAATTTAAAATAATATTTGTCATCACACATAATTAGATGAATGAGTGAAAGAATTCAACATTGCATACATGTTAAACCATTGAAAATTTATTTTACATCAGAGATAAAATATTAGATATAAAATATTTATTAAATGCTTCAAAATATATGCAATTATATATAACTTCACACAATAATTAACATTAGATTCATAATATAAAATCCAAGGTTAAAATATAATTGTGAAAACTTTAAAAAAAGATGAATATTTCTAATGAAAAAAACTCTTTATAAAAATTTATCATATAAAATTTAAAAAATAATAAAATTATAAAATGACACATGCATAAATCCACGTTGCACAAAATTTTGATATTTTTTTTAAGCTTACACTAAATTGTATTATAGTGTGCTACATAATAGTTTGCTTTTTCAATCAACACTTGAGATGAATGTATTATATATTAGATAACACATCTTTTAATTAAAGATAACATTTGAGATAAATATATATCAAAATTCATCATTTGGCTAAAATATCATTAATCATGATCCTTTCACCATCTATTTTTATGGGAACCAAAAAAATGATTTTTTTTTAATTGGGGAGAGGGGCGGGGAAACAGATGATAATCATAGATTTATATAGAATCCTTTATTTTATATATCTTTTTAATTACATGTATATATGGTGTTGTATGACATTTTTTTCATTTGGATCATAACTATCTTTCGTCATCCAACTAGGGCCATTGATCATTGGACTATTATTTGTCAAATATTGATGGCAAGGGAAAATCACAAGACTTGTAAGTTTAAAATTCATTTAAAATGATTGATACTTTGTCACTTTTTTGGTCCATGATCAGCTCTCGTTATGAATTGAGGGTTTATTGCCCCAAAAACTATTTTTAAGATTTTTACCTTATAATATGACAAAATATTGATTTATTAAATTGCATTGTTGATCCAGTGGGTTGAGATTGCATACATATTTTTTTGAGGTTTCAAAATTTTTTTTCTCTTTTATTTTGAAATTATATTTCATGTGTTTTTAGGTTAAATAATTAATTATTAGATCATACATAAATAAAAATGTATTGAAAGAAATGTAAATGTACATAAAAATTCCAGTGTTCAGAAAAGTATTTGAAAGTGGGAAATTGTTTGTAGTAATCATAAACCATCAAAAAATAATGAATAATGCTAAGATTATGCATAACATACTACTGGCAGTAATTATAAACTATATGAAACCAATGTACAGACATAAACAATATACAAAATATATAGTTCATACATAAAACATTGTTATCTCACATCACAAAGTCTATTGTGGAAAGATCCATGTACTTAGGCAGAAGGAAAAACCTCAACAAAACCCTGTCAACCATTCTACAAAAGAGACTTTAAGTTCGGGGCAATACAAATCCTCTTATTACTCAGAAGCTAGTTCACTTGGTGTTTGATTTTCTGAATTTGAAGATCTACCATCATATTTTTCTTTGACTTCACCTAACACTGAGAGAATAAGGAAGACAAAAAAACACATCAGAGTAAATCCTTAGAACTACAAATTCTTGGTGATCATTATGATTATCAAAAATTGCTTTGCATCTGTTTCTCCAAAGGTGAATGAAAATAACATGTCTAAAACCATCAGGGATAGCATTATCTTGTAATCCAACCCTTAGGAAGACCTCTTTCTAGCTAAGCTTATGTCAAAAAATAGCAGGTAAATCATTAAATATTGAATTCCGTTGTTTTTAACAAATGGGTATCCTCAGAAAACATGCCTCATATTTTCATGTCAATGACAAAAGGAACAGTTGACCGATTAGATCATAATACATTTCAACCTATCCCTAATAGGCAGTTTGCAATGTATTATCTTTCAAGCCATCAACTGAGCATCGAAATTGATTTTTTGATCTCCAAATTTGAGCAGTCAGTTTTATCCAATACTTTTCATTAAACCTGCAATTCCATTTGTTGTTCAAGCGAGTCTTTAAAGGCAAGTCAAGAAGCAATTGGAAGTATATATATTTTTAAAGGGAAAAAAAAAGAAAGGATAAGAAGCCAACCATAACTAGTATTTGAAAAAATTACATTGGACATGGATACATAACTTCATAGATAATTCCAGTGGTACCAAGGACTGCACAAAAATAAAAAATAGTTTATACTTATTACTCAAACCAAATTGAGTTTTAATAGAATGCCATGATAACCAACTCAACGTAGAAAAATACCAAAGATCTCCAAAGAGTAAACTCCCTTGTTAAATAGAAAATAGGACTATTTAGGACAATTTAAGGCAAGGGGTTGGTACTGATAATGAATATGTTTGTTCTACCAAATAAAAGAGGTAGAAAAGTTGAACCCATGTTGCAAAGAGGAATTCCTCCATTTTAAGAAGTGGCAAGTATATTCCCAAGCCTTCCAAATAGATTGTAGGGATGGTGAAGCTTTCACAAAGAAGAATGAAGTATGAAAAAATTTGTCCATCCATGCCACTGACTACCATTTGCCTTTCATTGAGGCTAGGCCAATTCTATTATGTATAAGAATCTTCCATGGTTCTTCACCTCTTATGGTTCTAACAATCCATTTGGTTGCTAAACAAACCCCTTGTGTTTTTTGATCTATTAGCCCTAAACCACCTTTACATTTGGGCTTAATACAGTGAGTCCATGACGTAGATATAAAACTAGCATTACCATCCCATTTAACCTAGAAAAACTTTGCGATGATTTTAATTTATTCCTCAATATTTTTTAGAAGGCATCCAATAAGATGATTAATAAACATGTGTGGTGAGAATTTTTTTTAGCTACTTGGATTTTATCTGCCAAAGAGAGGAATTTATTCCCCCAACTAAAAAGTTTGTTCTTAACTCTATTGAGGTACCAATTCCACATATCAGAGAGAGAAACTCCTAGACCAAATGGTATCCTAAGATACCTCATAATTTCACCATGTTCAATTTGTTTCCATTCATGAGGTATCCATTGAGGAACAAACCTTGCTCGAGTCATCAAAAATTTAATTTTATCATGAGCAAGCTTAGATCCTAAAACTGCACAATATAGTTCTAAAATATCCACCATATTAGAGATATATTTTTTAGAGTTTTGTAAAAAAAAAAAACTATCATTAGCATAGTGTGATTAACTACAACAACATTATGAGGAATAGAAATTCCTAAAATGAGCTTCATTTGATTGGCATATTGAATCATATAACCCAAAGCATCAGTTGTAAGAACATAAAGGAATGGAGCTAAAGGACATCCTTGTCTAATGGATCTATGTAAAGGAAATGGATTTGTCATCATATTGTTAATAATAATCTGAGCACTAGCATCTTAAAATAACATTTGAACATGAGCTCCAATTTTTGGACCAAAACCCAACCATTATAACATTTTAAGGAAGAAACTCCAATGTATTCTGTCATATGCTTTATCAAAATCACGTTTGATCAAAATAACATTCTATCCCATTTGTTGAGCCCATTCACAAGTTTCCCATGTGAGAATAAGATTATCAAGAATATATCTACTAACAAGAAACCTTGTTTGTTCATCTCTCATAATTCCTTGCACCACTAGTTTAATCCTCATAGCCAAAGTTTTTGCATTAATTTTATAAGAGGTATTAAGCAATGTGATGGGGTGCCAACCAGAAATAGTATCTTCCTTTTTATCTTTAGGAAGGAGTTTGATTATGCCACCATTAATGTTTGGTCCTAATGATCCTTTCTTAAAAGCCTCTAAGTATAAGCAGTACAAATCTTCCTTAATAAGATGCCACATAGCCTGGTAGAATTCCATTGGAAGCCCATCATTGCCTAGACTTTTGTAAGGGGCCATACAGAAAAGAGCTTTTTCCTATTCTTCCAAAGAAAGATTTTTGTCTAAAAAATGATTATATTTAGAGTCTATTTTTTTATGAATATGCTCCCTAACAACATCCTGAAGGGCTTGTTGAATGTCCTGCCATTGGTCATCTTTGAAAAACTCCTCATAAAACCTTTTAAATAAGTTACATATATCAGAAGGATTAGATTGAAGAACATCATATTTATCCTTTATAGTGTTAATTCTTTCCTTTTTATGTTTGTAATTAAGATAGTTAAAAAAATACTTAGTGCCTTTATTACCTTCTTTTATCCAATGCAGTCTGGATTTAATTTTTGCCCCTTGTCCTCGATAATTATCAATTTTATCCAATTATGCTTATATTATAGCAATGGAAGTTTGAAGTCCAGTACTGTTAGGATCAACATTAAGAAGTTTTAATATCATGAACAAGTTTCCCTTGGAGAGATTTTTCCATTCATTTTCACTACCAAGCCATTATTTTACCAAAGGAGTGAAGAAAAGTCGTACAATGAGAAATGGATGCACACCACTAGTCGATCAAAGAATCCCTTTCTTCCAGTTTGGGTATAGAGTTCCAGATTCCCTCAAGGGTAACTAGACAAACAAGATTATTTAAGTGGGAAATATTGAGTTTGAAGGGGAGAGAATTATCAATACTTAAATTTTGAGACAAGGAAATGATGTAAAAAATGGGATAGTGATCCGAAAGCGTGGTAGAATAGTCCACCTGAACACACAAACCCCTCAAGTCATAGATCAATAGTAAAATATAAGATAAATAAAATTTTTCTAGCCTACTCAATTTCCTATTACCTCCCATCCTACAGTTGGATCAAGTAAACCAATCTGTGAAGTGGCTAGTGAATTTATCATGAATGGGGTCAACAACACCCAAGCAATTTTGACGTAATAGCGAACTATCAAATTCTTCTTTATTGACATTTAGTTGTTTAGGCTAGCTACGATCTTGATGATGTTCCACCATGTTAAAATCACCACCTAAGATCCAATCCGCATTAGGTAAAGTATTGGACTTCCAATGAGATGTCCATTTATAATGGTAATGGCCCAAACAAAAATATGTGAAGGGCCCTCACCCTTATCAATGACATACTTTGAGATCCATGGTGAAATCCCAATAACATTTCCACCTCTACCATCTATATGAGATGTATGCAAAAAGTATCTTTCCAAATATTATGTAAAGATGCCTCAAGTCTAGTGTTATTGAGCTTGACTTCTTGGAGGAATAACACATCAGGCTTCCATTTCATAACCACCTCCTTTACTGTAAACTTATGAGGGAGTGAAATCCCTTTTACAAGAGAGTAATGTACAATTCATAGAATCATCATCTTGAGTCAACATGCTAACGTTGTTAGTAAGAGTAACATCATGATCGTTGGGTTGTCGGTCATTAGGGGCAAAAGAAGGTCATCTAGATATATGACAAGGGCAAGGGGAGAAGAAGAGGAATCATGAGCAAGAGGTTAAGTAAAGGAATGATGAAGAGTGGAGATGGATTTGTGGACAGAGGGTTTGGGAGATGGAAGGGGTGATGGCAAATGATCTTGGGATGAAGGAAAAGACAAAGGATGAGAGGAAGAGATAGATGGATATTTCCTCTTCCTAACCATTCTCCACCTATCTGACATATTTTCATCTTTAAAGGAAGGGATAAACTCAATAAGGGCAGTAAAAGGAATGCTTAGGCTGGGAGAAGGAGAAGGCAACGAGTGAAGAATAAGCTGAAAAATGAAAGGAGGAGTTTCTTAGTTAAGAAATAATTTATTTACCTTTACTTTATTATTAAAATGAGACCTTTAGGAAATTAATTGTAAATGAAAAATTTAAAGTGACAAGTTTTTTATTCTTTTAATATTTTATATGTTTTTACTCATATATTTACTTAAAATCATAGTTAAAATATCAACACTATTTTGTATTGGGCATGTTGTCCTAGATCATGCCTTTTCAAATATAGATGGTATAAGTTTTGTTTTGACACTTAAAATTAATTTAAACAATGTAGAGTCTTCATTTTCAACTTTGTAAGGCTTTACTCAAACACTTAAAACAAAGCCTTATAATATTTTATAATATTCAAGCTAGGAATTGTTTTATACACTACATATTTAGTGACTTATAAGGTATTTATACTTATAAGATTAAAAAATAGATAGCCTTCTTCATAAGAAAATATATTCAAAGGTATTCAAAAATACAAATAAAATAGGTAAAAAATGAAAAAAAAAATATTGGGATGAGAGAAATGAAATAATGAAACATCATTAGAAATTGTTTCCATGAAATTCTTAGATTTATTTCATTATGTTTGTGTTAGAATATTTATTATTTGTAACATTTGGCAGTTTATTGAAAGATCAATAGTCCTTTAATAGGGTAAATTTTTCACTTTTTAAATAATGTTGTTAATTTACACTTTTTGTCGAACCCAAAGGATTATGAATTTGATGACATATTTAGAAAAATGGGCTTAATACTAAAATTAATTTTGAAATATATATTCATTATTTTTATCTCCTCTATCATTTTAACAAACACTGTGTTCTTAAAAAAACATTGGTTAACTCTTTAATAAAAATAAAAAACTTATTATTAAAAAAAAAAAAAAAAAAAAACTTTACATGTCACTTATTATTTATGATTATTTAACTAAATATTTTTTTAAATTTATATTCAACCTTTTATTTATTTAAAAATATAAATTTCCATTGAAATAAATCAAATTTGACATAAAACACCTATTATAAGAGACTGTTGGTTGGTAAATGTTAAGAATTCATACTATGATCCATTAATTTTTAGCTTCATTATCCTTAAATATTAAAACTCTATTTTCTAGGTTTGAATGTATCTTTTTATATTTCAAATATAAATTTACATTTCAATTTTCAGCTCACTTTATTAAAAAATGAAGTTTTATTTTTAAGCTACGTGAATGATTGAAGGAGATATTATTATTTAAGCACTAAAAATGAATACTCTCTTCTTTTAAATTTATGCAAGTAGATAAAATTTAAAGAAAAAGTAACCTGAGTACGTATAGAAGCTATAACAGGAAAGGTATTAGAAAAATAAGATAACAGATTTGCATGTGTTTTAAAAAAAAAAATTGAGCTAACAAATTTGCAGACATTGATAGAAGCTATAACAAGAAAAGTATTAGAAAAATAAGATATTTATTATTTAATCACCCTATATTTTGGTAGTGGGCATTTAAACAAGAATTAAATTTATTTTTATTTTCTCTTTTTCATTATTATATATATTATAATTTTTTATTATTTATATATATATATATATATATATATATATATATATATATATATATATATATTCCAAATTTAATGAATTATAAAATTTAAATATAAAACTTTACTCTTGTGTTATGTATGAATACCCTTAAACCCTTTTATTAAAATGTTATATAAATATACATACTATCTATAAGCAATAATAACTACTATGACTCTTTTTTTCCTATCCTTTAATTTTTATCATGTTCTAATTTAATGTTGCTTCTTTTCTTATATATATATATATATTTCTTTTTCTTTCGTGAATGTTGATAGAATTGTGTTATATATGTGATAGTTAGAAATTAGAAGTATAAAATAAAAAACAAATAAATAATTAATTTAATATTATAATACTAATCTAGAATCTCAAATAGAGCTACAATATAAAAAAGAGATAAAATAAATAAATTGCCTTACATTTTACTAACAAAAGTAAATTCTCTCTTTTTTGATAGACTTTGATTTACTTTTGCAAGTGTTTATGTGGATGCTTAATTCATTTTCAAAATGCAAAGCGAATCTCAATAGTGTAAGGATGTGATCTTGTTGATTCTCAAATAGATGTATAAGACAATTATTATATCAATTTGATTTAATAGCTTTATGATGGATTGTTAAAAATGGAAGATGACACTTCAATTTATATGCTTTTAGGTAAAAACATGGATATTATTAGATTTTGATAAATTTGTATGATTGGATTTGAGTTCTCATTCAAGTAAAAAAAACAAATTCCTCATGTGTTCAAGAAGTTAATTGGTAGTCAAAAAATTTCATAAATAAGTCAAGATAGTTGGTTGACTTATCATGTTTGTTGAAAGGTTCAATGATGACTCAAAATTGGTAGGAGAAGTTAAGAAAATAATTGGATGACTCAACACTTGGTTGAGAGGAATATGGAAGATGTTTGGTGAGTTTAACTTTTTAAATTTTTAATTTATTTTGTGTAATTATGTATGCATGATCAATTAATTAATATTTATTAATTAACTATTAAAAAAATAGAGAGAAATTATGCTAGTTGACCTTAAGATAGAATTTAAATTTAGAGTGTTGGTTGATTAGTGTGTCGATATTAAGCAAAGTTAATTATGGCACTAAAGTGGTAGAATTTAGGTGTCTATATTTTTTCTACTTTTAAAGGAAGAAAAGAAAGAAAAAAAGTGTGACAATTATGTTCATTCGAAATGATTGGTTGGATAATGTGTAAAAATGCAACACCTCCAGGATAATATATCTATTATCCAAGGGTAAGGAGATGGTGGATGTGCAAAAAATTAGTTGTCCCATAGTAGCAGGTCATCAAACATTGATTCAATGAATAAGGAAAAAAGTATAGATAAATCGAGGGATGGTAGGGTATCCCTAGTATAGTGCATAACTGAGTATTGTTTCAAATTTATCTTTAATCTACATTGAATATGAAGATATTGAGTTAGATTTGGAATATTTTGAAGAAAGGACCATTATATGTTGGGTTAGAGGTAGAAGAATGATTTCAGAGGAGTTAATAAGTGAAATCAAATCTATTTGGATTTATGATGAGACACTAGTTATTTTCCTTCCTAATAATTTCCATATTGTTTCCCTTTCTAGACCTAAAAGTAGAGATCATGTCTTGGCTCACACCCATAAGTGGGTTTTGGGTCAAAGAGGTTTATTTATCAAACCTTGGTTTGGAGGTTTTAACCCCACAATAGAAAACATGGGAGTCCTTCCCATGTGGGTCAACCTCTATGCTCTTCCCATAGAGTTATGGAGTGAACATATACTCACCAAAATAGGTAATTCCATTGGTTGTTATCTATATATGGACAAGTAAACAAAGTATAATTTGAAGCTAAAATCCAACATAAGAAAAACCCGAATAGTGTTTTTGAGAAATATAAAAGTTCTTATCCCTTAGAGCATATCTCTTCAAAAAAATGAATACATTTGGGTCCAACCATTAGACTATGATAATCTTAGCATTCATTGTTATGGTTGTCAAAAAATGGGTCACATCAAGAGAAAATGCCCCAACATAAAATTTCACAAAGACTCAGTTGTTAGTGAGAGAAATAAGAGTATGGACACTTTACAATCTAAGGAATAACACAAAATTCAAGGGGTGGAGTAAATTATTAAGAAGTGATTTCAACTTCTACAATGGACGCCCTCTAGAGAGGACCTTAACCAACTCAAAGGAGAGTTCAAGTCAAATAATTTAGATTAGCGGAGGATTTTTCAGAAGAAGAAAGTGAACATGTATTTATTCTCTCTATACTCATATTTAGTTGATTATGAGTTGTTAGATGATTTTAAAAGGTCAGAAGGGTCTCATATAGAAGTTAAAAAAAAAATCCATGGTATTATCTTTGAAGTTTAAATTGTAAAAATGCATTTCAAAACTTTCAAATCTAGATTTGGAGGTGTCTCAACTTCTTAAGAGAGGGAAAATAAAGAAATGTTAAGTTTAGTTTTATGTTCTTGCTACCTATGGGTAGTAGTCTCTTTTTAGGATTTATTTCTAAAAATGACTATGTTTTGTTCAGTTGATGTTTAGTTGTTTGTTTGTATGTAGTTAGATGTTGGAAGTTGAGTTCTAGTTTTAATTTCACTATTATATCTTTGGTTCTCTTTGTAAAAGGGTTTGGGAAATTTTGAAAACCCACCATTTACCCTTATAAAAAACAAAACAAAAAAAAACAATCAAAGTGTAAATTGATATTTAATCACAATATATTGCAAAACATGTACCCTATTCTTTTGGTACGATGCACTCAATTCTCTCATGCTTCACATCAAAAAAGGGTATCGATTAAACTTATTACAAAATACATTATTCATGATTCAAAATGATACAAAATAGTCACATTCTATAGGTTTATGATATATTCAAAAGTATACATAGTAATACTTGGGGCACATGACCTATAGGGGCACTAAAAATCAAAGCAAAGACATAATACAAAGACACAAATAATGCAAAATTAGATGATATAATAGAGTCCATGTTTTTTCAAAAGGTTCAAATTAATTTAGAAAAGAAACACGAAATAAATATTCAGTACATTGATATAGATTCTAGGGTCATTTGATAAGCAATGTGTACTTAGTTGGAAAGAAAATAGAGTACAATCATTCACACTTGAATTCATATACATGGTATGCAAAGTAGTTACAAAACCAATTTTACAAGTTTAAAATATAATTAAAATTTAGCACATAGATGCATATCATTAGCATGTATTCAAAGGGGATATGATATCCATTTATGCTCAAGCTTATAAAAAAATTAAAAGCTTCAAAGCTTCAAATTAAAAATAGTAAAACATACAATTCAAACATGAAATATGCAATTCATAGAAAATTCTATGAGCAATGAGGTTATGATGGGGAAATGAATACTCTTCATTCTCTTTTGATCATGACAAATAAAATCTATATCTATTTGGAGTGGTGTGATTCGAATCTACGCAGTTGATGTATGTATGATTCAAGTGGCACTCAATGGCCTTAGCATCACTTCTAGCAAACCCATCATGGTTCCACACTTTTGGAGATCAATACATGGATTAGTTTTCTTCATTTTTAAGAGTTAAAATAATACACCTTTCTAACTCATTGGCTTGATTATTTAAATATAAAATTTGAGACTTGATCACTCTCAACTCGTCAACAATTCAACATAAGCAACTACATTCTCTAAGTACTTTGTGAAGGGTATGTATTCTCTAATATCTTACTCCACTCAATACAAGTCATGGGTATAGTGGCATCTGATAACATATTTATTTTCCTTTTACTGCTTAAGTGACTACCGATTTCTCTAGCTAGGAAATGAGTAGGTCCAAAATCATCCTCTCTCCACTAGGCACAACATGAGCATCCTCTAAAAGTAGTAAAATTAAACACATATACAGATTCAATCATAACGCAACTAGCATAAACCAAACATTTCTTAAAACACAAATTATGTTATACATAGTCAAGTTTAAGTTCTTTGCTTTAATCTATAAATTTAATTAGTATAATAAAGTGTGTCTTTAAGGGGAGGGGGAGGAGAGGGGCAAAGGGGAGATAAACATAGACACCTAAATTTGGTACAATCCTATGCTTTATTTCATTTATTGTAACTTTGTATGCATATACTATTGACAATGAATAAGGGACCTATTGGTGCATTTTACGTAAGTATTTTCCTTGATATGATCTATAAGTTTTTCTATTAGTTATTTAAATTTTAAAATTTTCATGTGAATCCCCAATATTGGTCCTTTTTTCCTTTTAGAAAATTCCACAGTAACTAGATAGGATTGACCTACGACCCTATCCACTTAGTGCAAAATTGTCTAGGTGTAATGTTCAAAAACTTTTTTTGAGTCACATTTCATTTTATTTTTTTATTTTTATCCATTGGTCAGATTTTCCATGCCAATAGGTACCAAATTAAAAATCAAAACAGTTATGATTACAAGACTTCTCTAAGGTATTAAGGATGGTTATTTCCACTCTAAAAAACTATCAAAATATTTTCATGTTTTATCTATAGGTTTGTTAAGATGCATTCAAGCTTGAATTTTTATCTGCATATTTGTGTCAAGGGTAAAATAGGAGAGCATCTAGGTTTACATTCACCATTCCACATTCACACCTAAATTGGAGAACTACAATTGAATTTGATCCCTCTTCGGAGTATTGAAAATGTAGTGCATAACTTAGTCATTCAATGGGGATTGACCAATGTAAATGTAGTTCAATCTATTTCATTTGATTCCTTCCACTTGATACCAATTTTATTTGTGTGAAGAAAACTAAGGTATTGTTATTACAGGTGCTTCGCTTAATATTTCAGGTTTGAGAATACGTCCATGGCCTTGATTAATGCATGCATGGGTGGCGAAATAATTTATTCAACATCACAATAAATAGGGATAAGTTTGTAGTAAATGGAATCCAACATAATGTGATGTCATATTACAATGGTATGTGTCCGTAGATTTATTCTACTTTTTCCTATGATGTCATTTCCATAATTCTACTTTTTTTATCTTTTCCTATCAACAATTTGTTGTAGTCAACTAGGACAAATCCGCAATTAATAAACTAAAACACACTATGTTGTCATCCACTTAAAATGAGCCCATCCAGATTGTATTTATGCTCTTGATTTTGATCTTGACCCTGTGTAGTCATCCCTTATTTTGATTTTTATTGTGAAACAGTCAAATTAGTCAACATGTATCTATGTGTAAGCTACGTATATCTTTTCATAGAGTTTTCTAAATATAAAAACTTTGCATATTTTACAATTGGTCAAAATAATAATAGTTGAATATTGTACATCTTTAATATTTTGACATTTTTTAGTTTTACACCTATTAAAACATATTAAAAATTTATTTATTTTATCAAAAATTAGAGTAAAACACCTAGCAAAGTTCAAGAGAACTCTAGATTTTTTGGTGATTAGTGATTTCATGCTATGGATTCTTGTATTGTAGATAGTGTGTGGCACACACTCATATTTCTTGATCCAGAAAATTGGAAGCCACTTCACCTATCTCAATCATATTTAAAATGAACATGCACTTAGGCTATATTGATCGCTTTGATAATCTTATGTGCCTACTTACTCAATTGGTTGCTTTGAGGGAGTGCATTAAAATATTTGTCAGGATCTTGCTCCACCAATAGAGCACATATGATTACTTCTTGTATTAGCAACTAAACACGGAATTTAACCAGAATCAATAAGTAACTAGAAATATGAAACAACATAGGATTTGAGAGACAATACACAATTGTATTAAATACTCAGAAGAAAATACAATAAAGAAGATGCCACTTCTTCTTCCACCTCAAAGGCTTGCCACACCTCAAGACCTTCTCTCTCTCTCTCGGTCCCAACAATCAACTCAAATATAGAATTGATGTTCACCTCTCCAACCAGTCAGTAACAACGTTGCCAGTACACCAAGTACACAACCGTACTCCAAGTAGATCTCCTGCTCTCTGCTGCTACCTGCAAATCACTAGACCTTACTCACCATTGTAGATCTCCAAAAGAAGCCATGCACATCCGATGACCAAGATCATACAAACACGAAGAACCCCTCTGATTCTCCAGACCAGTACCCACACTTGGTACTGTGGCACTAGGAGGAACACACCATTGCTCTCCTCTCTCTGAAGGAGCTTATTTTGCTCTCTTACTCTCTAGCA
Source organism: Torreya grandis (assembly GCA_037957365.1). Classification (NCBI taxonomy): domain Eukaryota; kingdom Viridiplantae; phylum Streptophyta; class Pinopsida; order Cupressales; family Taxaceae; genus Torreya; species Torreya grandis. The sequence goes on along the minus strand of JARHVA010000026.1, from coordinate 1,637,339 downwards.
CTAGTTTACAATACAACCAATGAGTCTCTTAAATAGATCTCATGCAAACAATAATTAGACACCTAATTACAATAATTAGATCCACAACTTCTAGTCTAAATTTGGCTCTTGACATGCAAACACTTGGTTCGTTAGCTAACTGCCCGTAACATTCGCAGTTCGAACCACACAGGTGACCGACGTCGGTCCCTGTTTGCCTGGGGGGTGCCGACGTCAGTTGCCTTCTGTCTGTACCCTGCCGACGTCGGTTGTCCTGACCGACGCCGGTGACTGTAACACTGAGCAAACACTCTGCAACCTCCTTAACTCCCCCTGTTTGCATCCTGGTGAAGCTTTTAGCTCCACAACCTAACAATATTTTTCAATAATTTTCTCTTCTGATAAATCACTGCTTAATGTATGATGGCTCACTAAACAAGCTTTCTAAAACTTCAAATGAGAATCAAAATAGACTTCATACACGATGGATGCAACAAAAATAATTTACCTCACTTAACAACACTTGTTAAGAAATTTTTATTTGAAAATAAAAATAAATGAAGCATGTGTTTCATTATTTAGGTTAGATTTCTCATATGGGGTTTGCAATCATTTTTGGAGATCTTGAAGAACATGCCAATTTTTTACAACTCGATGGCACTATTTGACTTGTTTCATTTTAAGGTCATGGTGGGTTCTACAATTGTAATGTGAGAGGTGTGATCCTTTACTTAATAAATTTTAAAAAATGACACAAGAATTTTGGAATACAAGAACAAATTTGAGTGGGAATGATACATATATTGAGGCAATGAGTTATATTAGGCACATTCTTAAGACAGTAAGCAGGAACACTGGATAGATACATTGTCATAGCTTGGAAAATTTTATGGGTGAATGGGAACTTGACATTAAAATATTTAAAAAATATACTTCGTGTTTAAAAAAATTTCTTGTGGAATTTATTCTATCACTATCATTAAAAATTAGAACACTTTCTTTGGATACATTGACATTTATGCAAACCCTACAAAAATAAATTAGAATTGGACATTTTATAAATATTCGGGAATCTAGTGTACGATTATATATGTGGGAAGTTCAATTTTTTTTACTAATCAACTTCAAACTCATACTTTTTTAGATTTTCATAAATACGAATAAACTCACTATATATCAATAATCATGAAAACAAAGAAAAAATTTCTCCACAACTTAACTCTTATATTTTATATTTTATCTCTTTTTTCTAATAATTATTTTTTAAAAATGAAAATAAGGTTAAAAACTTGTTGAGGGCTATTAGTACAATTACAATGATAACTATGCATTTGAAATGGTTATCATTACCCATGCCATTTTTACTTCAAAATCTCACTTATTATCTCCGTGGATCATCATCCGTGGTTAATATGCCAACCAACGTTTCTTGCATGTGGAAATCCTAATATTTTAAACGTGGCAAATGTGTGCCCTCATTTGTGGCATGCATAGTCTTTACAATTGAAATAAAATTGTGAACACATGTCGATATAAAATTGAAATAACACTACTTTAAAATTTGGATGCATTCAAGTGGTAATAGGTGCTAAAATATTTTATTTTTTTCTTCCCAAAAAAATTGAAATGGCTGAAGTAAATTATAGGCTATGTATGGCCTTTGTCATTTTGGAGAGGTTGTGATTCCTTTAGGGCTAAATGTTCTAACTTCATCTACACGATTTTATAGGATTAAAATTTTCTTTTTAAATTTTTGTAGACATTTTCATTTTAAATGTTTCTTTTTGTTTCCTAGTAATTATTTTTATAATAATATTTTTATTTATTATATTATTAATGATTAAGCATATGAAGTTGGGGATCGAAAGTAGATATTTTTTTCAATTAATATGATTTCAATATTTTTGTGCATGTAGTTTTTAAAAGTATGTATGTAGTTTTGGTTTATAGGATTGGTGATTACCGAGTCTAAACTATATACATAATTTTTGTTTTTAGAATCATTTATGTGGTATTGTTGTTATAAGAAAAAAATATTGACACTTTTCATTTGACATCGACGTAAATTGTGACTAGACAAGTAAAGAGCTCAACTTGCATACATACAAAATCGATAATGGCATGCAAGAGGAAAGGTATGTAAATGAATTTGAGTACAATTACAAACAAATTTAGTGAATTTTCTTGCATTATATTATTTTTTGTTAAAATTGTTCATTTTTGTTTTGTTTTTACAACACATAATACACCTTCATCTACAAAGGGAAATGTATAAAGTGAAAATGAATAACCTAACCCTCCTAGCCTGCAAAACCATCAAAGCCCACAAAAGCCTCATAATCCTCTTATAGTTCCTCAAACCCCCCAAGGTAGTTAGGATGAATTGATAGCCCACATAATAAAAAACAAAATCAAAATTGAGAATTCAATAAGGTAATTAGATATCTCCATTAAAATAATTACCACCAAATTTCTCTATAAAACACATTAGAGACATTAATATGTGAAGTTGACTCGTTAATAGGTCAAATTGAAAGGTGGGTTTCTTATAGAGATAGATACATGTTATATTATTCTAAAAAAATATGTGTGTCTGCTGTGAAAGATAAAAAATTAATCAGATACTAAATTTGTGCACTATTCAATGATGTAAAAAGGTGATGCACCACTATATGTGTCAACCAAATGGATTGCAATCCACTGGTGTACCCATGAGTTGATCAAACAAAATTTTTGGGACGGATGGTGGATAGTCTTTAATCACCTACCTTGCAAAAATAATGCTTAATGCCCTTGTATTTTTTGAGAAAAATTTATTGTGATTTTGTCCTTAATGAAGCTCCAAATTATTTTGATTTATCAAAGTTTCATGGTAGAGGAAAAGGCTTGGCGCACGATAGGCTAGATGCATGTCATGCACCTAATCAACATTTGAGAGAACCTATCTAAAAACCACATCCTCCTAAGATAATACCCTATAAATTTAAGGATACTATAGAGATGTACATCTTGCATGCACTTAAGGTGCTTATTGACACCCTCTTTCATCATACGAGTCAAATTTCTCATACTACTTCTGGTGAGGGTGGACATGGAGAGACTTCATTTAGTGATGTTTATCAACCTCACCACTATAGATCATCTGGTGTTATATGAAATGGACTTAAGGAGGATGAGGAAAATTTCATGCAGTCCACTTATGGTGCTATATCTAGTGGCCTAGATGATATTGATCTCATTGATGTGTTTTAGTCATTTACATTTTGTTTAGACACCTCATCTACAACTTCCCAGGTATATTATATATTTTACATGTTGCAAAAAAAATTGTCAAACCTATTAAATTTCAAATATTTGTATAATGTAAAAGTTAAAAATTATTTTTCATAGAAAGCTCAATAATGTATATGTAATTTTTTTATGTTGAAATATGATTGTGGACACTACACCAACACTTATATTACTCATATTTCACCCATATATACATAGACAAAGGTAAATTTTTACAAATTTATTAATGTTATGGTGCATTACATGTATGTACTTGTATATATATACTCAAGTGAATAAAAATGATATTTTGTTTGTTCAATTGATTACCATGCTAAACACTCCACCCTCTATTTTTTAGGGAGCAAATGTAGGTGTTGTTGTTGTGGTTTCATCTATGTAGTAACTCACCAAGGTATGAGAGTTCTTGTAATGTTTAAGTGTAAATCTGGATTTGTGTTTTCTAATTTTTATATGTACTTGTGAAAATAACTAACACATGAAATAATTATCTATGTAAACTCCTCCTTAAATGTCTTCTACTCCTATTCAAATGATTAGCAGACATGATGTGGTATAAAAAAAATTATTTTTTAAATTTAGCTATTATATTTCAATGATTTAGTTAGTTACTTTAAATGTTTCTTAGCTAATTTTGATATTTTATTTTGTATATATACTTGTGTAGGGTCTCAACCCTTCCCTTATCAGGAGCAGGGCACCGATTCTTGTTGGTACTCCATTTCACACTCACGTTTTCTAGCCCAACCTACCATTGACCCTATTAAGCGCCACATGAAAATTGACCATGACCACTAAATTATGGTAAGTGCACCTTTGAATAATTTTTGTATCATTTTAAAAGTAACTTATTAATTTTTTAAGTATCTTGTTCCAATATGTAATTTTTTGACAATATTTGTATATGAATAGGTTAAGCTACAAGCGATTTTGAGTAGAAGAGGACCCATAGTCATTTATCTCAGAGACCTCCATTTGTGAGCAAGGCATTTGAAGGAGAGCCTTCTACAAGCAAGGCAAATAAAGAGATGCATTTTGATGATTATGATCATGTCTTAGGACATTTTTTCGTATGCCTATATGGCTTGATATACAGTTGTTTGACATTGTATGCCTATATGACATTGACTTGAGATATTCTATTATGTTCAAATTTTGTATGACTTTATGGATTATATATATTGAAACATTTCACCTTAAATATTATCACTGAGTTCACCTTATGGATTATGTCGTAATTTATTAAATGGACCACCATTGATAACATTGCTATTATGTCATCATTAATTGATTGATATTTTTTACAAAGATAAAAAATGATGATGGGTGAGGGTGGGATTTTTGATGCGTGTGTAGTTATTACTCAGATAACATTTAAATTAATAAGTACAAGTGTCCACATCATGATTCAGTGGAGGTGAAGATCAGAAATGATGATGGGTGAGGGTGGAACTTGTGAAGTGTGTGTAGTTGTTACTTTGATAACATTTAAATCAAGAGTAAAAATGTCCACATCATGATTCAGTAGAGACAAAGATAAAAAATGATGATGGGTGAAGATGGGATTTTTGAATCATGTGTAGTTATTACTTTAATAACATTTAAATCAAGAAGCACAATTGTCCACATCTTGATTCGATGAAGGCAAAGATTTGAAATGATGATGGGTGAGGGTGGGATTTGTGAAACGTGTGTAGTTATTACTTTAAATAACATTTAAAGCAAGAACTACAAGTGCCCACATCATGATTTGATGGATCATTACATGAATTTCATACTCATTATTTTATGATATTTTAAAACCCATATTATACATATAATATTTTTTGTATGGATTAATGTAGATAGAAAGGGCATTTTTATTTTTCTTCTTATACAAAGTAAATTTATATATTATTTTATGATATGATTTTTTATACAAAATCCTTTAAGTTACTAGCTTATTTTACCATCAAAATGTATAATAAATTTATAGACACAAAATATTATATAAAATATGCATAATCACCATCACGACCTCTGAATCCACGTAGATATGCATTTTCACAACTAGTCTGGCATCAAGAAACATGGACAAAGAATGTTGTCAATATTCAAGCCGAAGTTAGAGATATCCACCTCTAGGGACTTGTAACTAAAAATTGGTACAACCACCACATCAAAGGTGCCTAATAACCTCTAATACCACATTATTAGCCTCTAAGTATGCCCAGTGAGGAGATGGAGCACTTGTTCTGACTTCAACAAGGTCATTCCCTATATGGTAAAATTATAGTTTTTAGGCAAAGTTTAGACACATGTAAATAAATAAATAAAGTCACATACATGAAACATATTAACCATCATGTGTGTGGATAATCCCTATACTTTCAACCCAGATAACTTGGATCTAAAGTAAGATATGTATATGTGGCAGACATTTCAATGATCAGTCTTGAAATGTTATTTTTATGTAGTTAAAAGACAAGTTCTTTGTCTCCCGTAGACATTTCCACTTACAAGACCTCCAATTGATAATAAATTACTTATAACACATTGAGATATGCAAATTACATATGTTTCCACCACCATGACCTCTGAATATAAGCAGATACACTTTTTTATAACTGTTCTGATGTAGAGAAATATTGACAAGAAATGTTGTCAACATTCAAGTCACAGTTGGAGATCTCCACCTTCAGGGAATTATGGATGAAAATTGGCATTGAAATAAAATTTAGGCTACTAAATAAAAACTATTTCCATGTTCTTATCCTTAGAGTATGCCCGACTAGGGGATAAAGCACCTGTTCTGGCCTCAAGAAGGTCTTTCCTTGTATGGTAAAATTACATTTTAAGGCAAACTTTAGACACGCATAAAAATAAAAACATAAGCCATCTACATGATAAAAAAGAACCATAGTACATTTAAAATCCATATACTTACACCTCAAAGCACATGTATAAAAAATAAGAGACCAATTTTTCGTTGATGATTTAATGATCGGTCTTGAAATATTATTTTTATGTAGTTAAGAGACACGTTCTTTGCCACTAATAGACATTTATACTTCCAGGACCTTCAATTGAAAATACATCACTTGAAACATGTCGATATATTAAAATTACATATATTCCCACCACTAATGCCTCCGAATCGATGTGAATACATGTTTTTGTAATTGGTCCAACATTGAGAAACATTGACAAGAAATGTTGTCATCATTTAGGCTCTAGTTAGAGATCTCCACATCTGGGGCCTCATGGCTGAAAATTGGCATTGAAACCACATATAGGGTGATTAATAACCTATATTACCCTGTTATTTTCATATGAGGATGCCTAGTTAGGAAATGGTGCACCTGTTCTAGCCTCAAGAAGGTCCTTTCCTATAGGATAAAATTGTACTTTTTTATCCAAACTTCAAACATGCATCAAATGAAAATCATTACTCACATACTCAAACTAAAAGAAGCATCATGTGAATTTTTAATACCTATAATTTCACCCTGGATCACATTGATAGAAAATAAGAGACTAATCTATGGTAGAGGATTCAATGATCAGTACTGAAATGTTATTTTTATGTAGTTAAGAGACAAGTTCTTTTCCTTCAGTAGACATTTATGCTTCCAAGACCTCCACATGTAAATTACATATTTTTCCACCATCATGACCTCTGAATCCATGTTAATACATATTTTTTCAATTGGTTCAACATCAAAAAACATTGTTAAGAAATGTTGTCAACATTCAAGCCATAGTTGGAGATATGCACCTCTGGGGTATTGTGGCTAAAAATTGGCATTTACACCATGTAGGTAATGTTTAATAACTTATAGGACATCATTTTTGGTCTTGTAGTATACCCAATTAGGAGACAGAGCACCCATTTTGGCCTCAATAAGGTATTTCCCTAATACCTATATGATAAAATTACATTTTTAACGGAAAACTTTGTATAAGTGTAAAAAAAAACTATAAGCTATATATACAAAAAGACCCATAAAATTCATATTAAATATTTTTTTTTCACCCGATATCACTTGGAATTACAAGAAGAGATGAATCTATGGCAGACAATTCAATGATTAGTCTTAAAATGCTATTTTTATGTAGTTAAGAGACAAGTTCTTTGCTTCCAATATACATTTCCACTTCAGGGACCTTCACTTGCAATACATAACTTTCAACACATAACTATATGCAAATTACATATTTTCCCACCACAATGACCTATAACTTTCAACACATAAATATATGAAAATTACATATTTTCCCACCATAATGACCTATAAATCCATGCATATACATGTTTTTACAACTGGTCAAATGTTGTGAAACATTGACAAGAAATGTTGTCAACTTGTAAGTCGTAATTATATATCTCCACCACTAGAGCCTCGTGGATGAAAAATAGAATTACCATGAGGGCAGGGGTGCTATATAACCTATAATTCTATGTTATTGGCCTTATAAGACACCTGAATATGAGATTAAGTGCCTATTCTAGCCTCAAGGAGGTCCTTCCCTATGTGGTAAAATTATAGTTTTTAAGTAAAACTTTAAACACATGTCAAAAAAAGCGTAAGTACTATACATGAACCAAAAGAACCATAATTTGGGTGTTGAATCCCTATAATTTCACCCTATATCACTTAGATATAAAGTAATATATGAATCCATGGTAGATGATTTAGTGATCAGGCTTGAAATGTTATTTGTGTGTAGTTAAGAGAGTTATTCTTTACCTCCAGTAGACATGTTTGCTTTCAAGACCTCCAATTATAAATCCATAACTTCCAAAAAATTAGTATATTAAAATTATATATGATACGCCACTTCAACCTCTGAATATATGTGGATACATATTTTTATAATTAATTTGATGTCAAATAACTTTGATGAGTAATGTTATCAACATTCAAGTCGTAGTTCAAGATCTCCCCCTCTAGGCCCTCGTGGATATAAATTGTCATCACCACCACATTTCAAGTGCCAAATAACCTATACTACCCTATTATTGGCCTTATATTACACCCAGTTAGGAGATAGATCACCCATTTTGACCTCAATAAGGTCCTTCCTTATATGGTAAAATTATATTTTTTTAGAATTTAAACATGGTTCAAATGAAAATCATAATTCACCTACAAGAATCCAAAGAACCATCATGTGTATTTAAAATATCTCTACTTAACCCTGGATCACATGGATATAAAATAAGAGAGGAATCCATGACATATAATTCAGTGATCAATCATGAAATGATATTTTTATGTAGTTAAGAGATAAGTTATTTGCCTCCAGTAGACATTTTTGCTTTCAAGACATCTTATTGAGAATGCATCACTTATAACACATCATGATATGAAAATTACATATGTTACCACCATCACGACCATTGAATCCATGTGGATAAGTATTTTTTTATTGGTTTGGCATCAAGAAACATTGATAAGAATGTTGTCAACATTCAAGTTGCATTTGGAGATCTCCACTTACAGGGCCTCATGGATTAAAATTGACATTGAAACCATGTTGGGAGTGACTAATAACCTATATGACCTTGTTATTATATTTTTAGTACCCTTAGTTAGGAAACATAGCACTTATTTTGGCCTCAAGAAGCTCTTCCTTATATGATAAAATTATAGTTTTTTAGGTAAACTTCAGATGCATCAATAAAAAATTGTAAGTCTTATACACGAATAAAAATAAACATCACATGGATGTTGAAAACCTATAATTTCACCCCATATAAATTGGATATAAAATAAGAGATAAACTTGTGGTAGACAATTTAGTGATCAATTCTAAGATGTTATTTTTATGTAGGTAAGAGATAAGTTATTTGCCTCCAATAGACATTTATGCTTCTAGGACCTCCACTTGAAATTAAATAAATTCCAATAAATTTATATATACAAATTAGATATGTTCCCACCACCATGACCTACGAATCCATGTGGATACACATTTTGTAACTGGTTCGACATCGATAAATATTGACAAGAAATGTTATCAACATTCAAGTTGCAATTTAAAATATCCACCTTAGAGGCCTCGTGGATGAAAATTGGAATCTCCACCATGTTGGTCATGTTGAAAAATCTATAATAACATGTTCATATCCTCAGATTATGCCTGGTTTAGAGATGAAGCAATGTTTCAGACTTAAAAAGGTTCTTTCTTATACTGTAAAATTGTAGGTTTTTTTATAAAACTTTAGACACACATCAAAATAAAAATATAAATAATCTAAAAAATAAAAATAACCATAACGTGAATTTAAAGTTCTTATAATTTCACCATAGATCACTTGGATCAAAATTAAGAGATGAATCCATGGTAGACAGATCAGTGATTAGTCCTAAAATGCTATTTTTTATATTTAAGAGAAGTTCTTTGTCTCAAGTAGACATTTATACTTATGGGACCTCCAATTTTAAATACATAACTTAAAACACATTGGTATATGTATATTACACATGTTCCCACCAAAACAACCTTCTAATCCATGTGGATATAAATTTTTATAATTGGTCTGGTATCGAGAAACATTGACAAGAAAGTTGTCAACATTCAAGTTACAATTGGATATTTCTATCTTCAATGCCTTATGGATGAAAAATGGCATTTCCACCATATCAGGGGTACCAAATAACCAGTATGACCTCAAGAAGGTCCTTCCCTATAAGGTAAAATTATAGTTTTTAGGAAAACTTTGGACACACATCAAATGAAAACCAAAAGTCTTCTACACAAAATAAAATAACCATAACATGTGTTTTTAATCCCTATACTTTAAAAATGGATCACTCAAATTTAAAATAATGTACAAATCCATGGAAGACAATTCAATGGATCAGTCTTGAAATGTTATTTTTATGTAGTTAAGAGATAAGTTATTTGTTTCCATTAGACAATTCTGCTTTCATGAAATTTACTTGAAAATTAATTATTTCCAACACATTTTAATATAAAATTAATATATTTACTTACCACCATATCCTTTGATCCATGCACATACACATTTTCATAATTGATCCTACATCGAGAAACATTGAAAAGAAATATCGTTAACATTCAAGCCATAATTGGAGATCTCCACCTCTAGGGATCATGGCTAAAAACTGGCATCAGCAACATGTTAGGGGTGCCAAATAACCTCTAGTACTATGTTATTATCCTCATATGACACCCAATTAGGAGACGTATCACTTATTCTAGCCTCAAGAAGGTCCTTTCCTATATAGTAAAATTATAGTTTTTAAGGCAAACTTTAGATATGTGTCAAACTAAAACTATAAGGTATCTACATGAATAGAAATAACCACCACATGAATGTTGAATCCCTCAAATTGGATCACTTATATGTAAAATAAGATATGAATCTATGGTAGATTCAGTGATTAGTCTTGAAATACTATTTTTATGTAGTTAAGAGACAACTTATTTATCTCCAATATAAATTTTCACTTCCAGGACCTTCGATTTTAAATACATCACTTAAAACACATTAGGATATGAAAATTACATATGTTACCACCACCTAGGCCTCTGAATCCATGTGGATAAAAAAAAATTCAACTCATTTGGTTTCAAGAAACATTGAGAATAATTGTTGTCAACATTAAAGATGCAGTAGGAAATCTCCACCTTCAGGTCCTCATGGCTAAAACTTGGCATCTCCATCACATTAGTGGATCCTAATAACCTTTAAGACTACATTTGTTTTCCTTGGGTTATGTCAAATTGGGATACAAAATACCCATTCCAACCTTAATAAGGACCTTCCCTATACTACAAAATTATAGTTTTTTAGGCAAACTTTAGACACGCATCAAACTAAAACCTTAATTGTTTACATGAAAATAAATAACCATTACTTGTGGGTATAATTTCTCTACTCTCAACCTGGATCACATGTAATGAAAATAAGATATGAATCTATGGTATACGATTTAGTGATCAGTCCTAAAATGCTATTTTTATGTAGTTAAGAGACAAGTTCTTTGACTCCACTAGACATTTGAAATTCTAAGACATCCACTTGAAAATACATCACTTTAAATACAATGGGATATGAAAATTACATATTTTCACACCACCACAACCTATGAATCCATGCATATACACATTTTTGTAAGTAACTTAGTGTTGAGATAAATTGACAAGAAGTATTGTTAATATTCAAGCTGTAGTTGGATATCTTCACCTCTAGTGCCTCATGGATAAAAATTGGCATCACCACCACGTCAAGGGTGTCAAACAACCGGTAAGACTAAATTATTAGACTTGGAGTATGCATGGTTATGAGACATAACACTTGTCTCAACCTCAATAAGGTCCTTCCCTATACGGTAAAATTTTAATTTTTAGGAAAACTTCAGACATGCATCAATTAAAAATTGTAAGTATTATAGACAAACCAAAATAGCCATCATGTGTTCTAAAATCCCTTTAATTTCAACTTGGATCACTTGGATAAAATATAAGAGATGAATCCATGGTAAAAAATTCAATGATCAATTCTAAAATGTTATTTTTATGTAGTTAAGAGGCAAGTTATTTTATTTTAGTATACATTTCCCTTTTGGGATCTTTGTTTGTAAATACATACCTTATAATTTAACAATTTTGATAATATTGGTGTATTATTCCTAATTTATTCAAAGGGTCTAAGTAGTAAAATCATTAGATAAATATGCAATAATTTAGCTAATAATTTATATAATTTGATTTTAATTTGAACTTTTTTAAAAATAGTAATAAGGGTAAGAAAATAAGACTTAGTTAGAAACTAACTGATACGATTGAGAGAAAGGCTAGAATTCACTGTGTAGGACTAAGACACTTTCTCAAATCAAGAACTGGCCTTCATTCAGTGAAAGGACAGGAGCACTAAAAATAGGACACCCTAGTGTCTAGTGATATGGTCTACCTCTGTCATTGTTGTCATGAAGATTTGAGCTTTTTGGGTTTTGTTCGCTAGGTCTATATGACCCTTCCTATGAAGTTTTGATAGCTAGAAGTCTATATATCTCCCTATAGATATGATATTATCTTCAAACCCTAGACTCCATTATACTTTGACCAACTTTGGGAATGAGGGGGGGTTAGTGTGTGTAAGATTCAGTAAACATGTTTCTATACCCCTTATGTGGACACGTTGCCTACATACCAATACTCTGAAAAGGGATCAAGCCATATGTAGTTATCCCACTTAATGTGCTTTATGCAATAGTGTGTATGAAGATGAAAAATGCTAAACTGGGTATGCTTGAGATGACTAGGGATTGGTGTAAGAATTTAAATAAGCTAGAAATAGTATTGGATGATTGTATGCAAAGAATAAGGAAATATTCTTGAGTAGTCTTGCTTGTATTCTTTCTTACTTTGTGATATTTGCTAACCCCTTATAAATGAACTTTGAATGAGATTTTATAGGGATCTATTGATCATGAGTTAAATACAATCATGCTAGGCTGACACAATGAAGAAGAAGAATCAGGGGAAAATGGTAATCTGGGTTCAAAATGTGATTAGACAAGAGCATTGGAAAGGGGATGCCCTAGGGTTCAACACTATAGTCCAAGTTAGGCATTATTTTTTGGAGGGTATGGGACCTAGGGGGATGGAATAAGCATAGAAAAAAGGTCTCAACTAAGCTAGAATGATGTCTTGAATGCCTACAAATGACTAAGAATAAATGAAAAGGTGCTTAGAAGGGTCATGAAATCAAGCAGGAGGGACCTATGGGATGGATGTCACAAGTCATACTCAAGTTACCAATTTTTTCATTTTTTATGACTACATTTCACCCCCCCCCTTTATTCTAGTGATATAGCAAAGTGAGATACTAGGATAAAATAAAAATAGAAAATATACCTGAACTTACTCGCAAGGGTGAAGGTCATGAAGCTGTGTGATGCTGGGTGTGTATAAAGAGAGCATGTTGTGAAGTGTGAATTTGTAAGAGAAAAAAGAGAGTAGATTTGTTCTTAATAGATACACTATATCTAAAATAAGAATGTAAAACGATGGGTAAGAGAGAGAGGTAGAGAAAAGAATGAATACACCTCACTGGTACACAAACTAATACAAAATATATTGTGATGTTGAGTGATGCTAGATGATGTTGAGTACTACTAGATGATGATGTACCAAAAGTAACATCGCAAATAGAGCTGAGTGCTTAATTCCTTGAGAGTAGCTCAAGAATGCAAAGGTTGGCCCTTTGGCTCCATCATCACCCACTAAGTGAAGTTATGTGATCATGCGTGTGTTAATCAATGTTTGGAGTATATGTCTAATCCATCTGAGTAGGTGGATCCAAAATATAAAGGCTAGCTAGTGCTTTGGCTCTATCATTGCCTTGTGAAGTGAAACTATAAAATGATACCAATATGAAATGTGTGTCAAATGATTTGGCTCTTAAATCTCATGAGTGCTCTGTAATCTGATAATGTTGGCATGAATAACCAAATATATGCTAAAAACTAGGCCACTCTTGGCCACTCCGAAAGATGGAGATTAGGCTTGTATGAAATCCACTCTAAAATTGGTGCACTAGGCTTATATGAAAGCCACTCCAAAATGTAGAAGTTAGGCTTGTATGAAATCCACTCCAAAATGATGCCAACTACCTGTAGATAGAATAAGGCACGTAACTACTGAGAATGCCAAACATGAAAAGAAAATAAAATAAATATGCCATGTACATTACCCTCAATCACTAGTGGCGAGAACATGGATTCTGATTTGGAAGTTATACCAACTACCATATCTGAAACTTAAAGTGAGAGCCATCATGGTACCCCCTATATCTGTATTCTCTAAGAAAAACTATATGAAAACTATTGAATCTAAACTGGTCTACATGTGCGTTGAACCTACTTTTCTACCTACTTCTAGAATTTCTTTTTGTTGTTTGGATAGGAGCACTGAAAATAAGACACCCTGGTGTGTGATGCTATTATCCATGTCTAGTGTTATTGTCCTTTACTGAAACTAAAACCTATTCTAGAATCATCATTATTTTTTTGGTCTATTCTACCTAGTTTGACCTTTGATTATTGTTCTGAGTGTTATAAAACTAATTTTTCACTCAATAGGAGCTCTAATCTCTATGACAAAACCCCTATTTATTTCCCCCTCTTCTGAGGGTAGGAATGAATACCTTGCAATGACTTCCCTCAAAAGAAAGAGCCCTGCAAGTGTGTTATGCTATGGAAAAGATGATATAATAATGATAATCGACAAGATATATCATAGTTTATAAAGGAGATTGTTAGATCAACATGGGTATGCCTAGATATATATAATAATGTAATAGTATATGCAATGTACTGGATTAAAACTTAGAACTGTAAGTCTTATTAGTTATTAGTTATTAGTTGTCAAGGAGGGATGGAGAATGATGTCCATCATGACATCCAAAATAACAAGATAATGCATGATGTGTATCATGGCATTACAACCAATGAAAAATAAATAAGCAACAAGTGCACAAGGAAAGAAGCAAGAGGCGTATAATAGTGGCTAAGGGGTGAAGTAAACAAGGGACATGTGCACATGTCACTCAAACTAGAAAGTAAGCATAGAAGGCATGTACAAATTCCACATACACATACATTTGATAACAAGCAAGGTTGGTTTGAAAGCCACAATCACATAGAAGATTATAGGAAAAAGACATTGGCAAATGTCCTAAATCACACACATGAATAAAAGCAAATGACATTGGCAAATGTCTTAAGGCACATATAGGAGATAAATAGGAATTGAGAAATGCAAATAATCTAGCTATGCTAAGCAAGAAAAGATAGCATGTAAAAACTAGAAATGCAATCACATCTAATGAACCAAAGCAAGAGGTGAAATTATGTAGGACATGAAGTACAAGACTAGGTATATGCTAAAAAATACACAAGTTCTATATACTAGTGAGTGTCGATAGAGTAATCTATGTAAGCTAGTAAATAATGTCATCATCATGATAACTAGAGTGTGTGGTGTAGGAATGACATGACCTGGATGGTGTAGTCATGTAGAAGATGCCCCCAAGGGGTATGTATATCAATGTGTGTCTCGAATGTAGAATTAGGATGACCCCTCAATGGGTAGAGTAAAGCAAGAAAGGATCTGGATGTCACTACACACACTCAAAGAAGATCAAGTGAAGAATGGTAATGTAAATAAATCAACAAACAATAACATAGAACAACAAATGTAATTCTAGCATAGCAATAGAAATGTAAATCATGGATAATGCATATAATCAAAATGTTTTTGGTGTTTTGACATATTTGAATGTTTCTTTATTTTGAATGTCTATGAGCTATGTACAATCAAGCATAAGCAACTATATATAGGTAAAACTGAAGAGAAATGATACTAACCGATGAGTCTCATGGGAGACTCCCTATTATGGTATCCTATATCAAGGAGAGGAATCATGCATGATCATGAAGCATGATGGAAGGGCTAAGACTATGGCTCTCAAAACTATATATGTTGTAAATGCCCTAAAATCTCTGAAGTAAAAATTGAGTGTAGGGTCCCCTTGTAACTCTAAGAAGTGGATAAAATTGTAGGGATCTAAGGGACCCATCTGGTAGTATGATAAGCTCTCTGAACATATGCTTTATGAGTATATGCATGAGATCTCAATGATACTGTCCTAGGTGTGAAAACTGTAGCTAGAAGCTATCTAGAATCTTGAAACTATGGAACTATATGAACTCTCTATGCTAGCGATTGATGCCTCAACTGTGTCTGAATCAGAGCTAGAAGAGGAACTATAACTGGTGGCAAAACTAAAACTAGTGGCAAAATTGAAACTGGTGACTGCAAAATAGTAGATAGATATGAAGTGGAGAGTGGTAACTCATATGGAACTTCACCAACTGTAATAACTTGATTAGTGTGAATGAATTTCATGCATCTATAAACTATAGAAGGTACTACTTGAAGTTTTTGAATCCATGATCAACCAAATAACATATCAAAGACTCCTGCACTAGGAACAATAGTGAATGGTGTGGCCACATGTGTCAGATCAACCTATAAAGGAAGTACAATCTCACCTAATGAAATCTATATGTGCCCATTGAATCCACTGATAAATGTGTTCATCAGGGTAATATCCTACTCTAAATATCCCAAATACTATAATAATGTCATAGTGCACATGTCCACACTGGATCCATTGTCTATGAGAACACTATGAATAGGATGATTATGAATGTAATCTTTGATAAGGAGTGCATGATAATATGAATCATCTTTGATGATCTCCTGCTCTGAGAAGGAGATGGAAGGTCTAGCTAGAACTCTGAAATTATATACACCAATCATGTTACTCAAAGGATGTGTCTTAACTGAAGGTGCCATATGTGTATAAGGTGGCAGATGTGCATGATATGCTTGGTGAACCCCTGATGTGTCCCCTATCTCTTGTTTATAATGTTGTAGAAAGGGATCTGAGAAGATTTTCAAATCTTTTTCCTATGTTTGCTTTACCTGAGGAGGCTCAACTAAAGTGCCAAGATCAATATGATTTCCATCTATTAAATCCTATATCTTGTATCTCAAATTGATGCATTTAATTTTTGTATGGCTTGGTGCCCTATGAAACTCATAAAATACATGCTGATCATATCCCCATGGAAGAGGATTTGTTGGGTCAACTTCTTGAATAGGAGGGAGAGATATTATGTTACATTCTAATAGTTGTTAAACTCTAGGTGGAGAAAATGGTAGATTAGTAAAGGTTCACCAAGGAGGTGTTGATAAAACCACACACTAAGGGGGGTTAGAAAGCCACACTAACTATTGGTTAATTTTGACTCTTGTTATCATTGACCTTGACTTTGTATGGGACTTTGTTGTTACTCTTGTTTGTTATTTCTAAGATACTTGTGTACTTGAGTTTGCCCATTAAAATTAGTTTGACTTCTCTTTCATTTAGTGTGTGACACAAAATAGTGAAGGAAGAGAATATTTTGAACATAATTGATTCATACAAAGCTGGTAGAAGACTCTGTTTGAAGATATTTTATAGCTCTTGATTGGCCATGGGGCTAGTCATCTTACCCAAAATAGTCTTATATCAAATAACGTAATCTGTGAGACGCTCATTTGACCTTTGTTTCTATTGTGTAACTTGGGTATAGGAAACCTTATCACCAATGTTAATGCTAAAATGAGCTAGGAACATGTCAGCTAAAGGATTGAATACATTGACTTATTGATTTAGTAGACTGTAAAACCATTGTAAAGAATAATCCTTTAGGATCCATGGAAATAGCTTGGTAATTAGCTAGTCATTTGGTACATAGTCCAAGCATGCTATGTGAAAGGATCTCAAATATGTCTCTGGATCACCCTTTCCATCATATAGAGTAATCTTGGGTTGAAAAAAACCTTGTGGCAAGGGTGTAGAAGTAATGTGACGTGCCAATGGTGTATGTAGTAGAGCAAAAGAATCCAAAGCCTGTGTAGGTCTAGAGGCACCTTGCTCAAAATGTAACACCTTGGACTGAAGAGATCTTATCTCTTCCACAAGGGCTACCACATTAGGAGACAAAGATGTACTAATTGTAGATGGTGGCATAGAGGTAGGTTGGGCTGTTATAGGGGGTTGTTGAGACATAGTTGCCCCGATAGTGTCATGTGTAACTGGTTACTCTAAAGGAATGGCAAACTTAACTTGTTTAGCCTTTTTGATTTCCATGATAGATTTTAAAATAAGAGTAAGATCTCAAGGCTGGTCTCAGAGTCTTTCTTGAAAACTTTGTAGGATCAAATATTTATTAAGGACAACTTCATTATTAATAATTTTTGGAAGTTGATCAAGAGTCTGATGTGGTGGATCATGAACACCAGTGTTTGTATCATTATTATTATTCTCATACTACTCATCATCAAAATTATCCTCATTAAAATTAGTGTAATCAAGATGTGTAGGATTTATAGCAAGAGTCTGATTTGGTTGTTTATCTATGGTATATGGTCGAGTTGAAGGAATCTAGGTGAATTCATGAGGGTTGCCACTAAGTCTTGCACTTCATCTCGAAGGGAGAGATACAAGGAACTTAAGTTGCATAAGGAAAACAACTTAAATAATAGTATAAAATATTAAATGGATATAATCTAAACAAGGAAATAAAATATACATAAAAAGGATACGAAGCTCACAAACATGTAAGGTAATACCTCAAAAAGTAATGGGACCTAGTATATGCAACTAGGGTTTGAAACATTATTATTGTGAAAATTACTATGGAATTTTGAAATTTAAAGTGAATTTTTGAGTGAATAGGACCTAGTATGTGCAACTAGGTTTTTGAGAAAAATAATTTTTTGTTGAAATTACTATTGAATTCTAAAAACTAAATTGAATTTTTGATTTAAATATGCAAGTATAAATTCAAAAAAATATAGGAAAAATATTGGGAAAATATTAGGATGTAGTATGGGAAACTAGGGTTTTAAAGAAATTTATTTTAAAATTAATATGAAATTTTAAAATTTAATACTAATTTATGATTTTATTATGTAGGTACAAAATCAAAATAATATAGAAAAAATCAGTAGGAATTTTACCCTAGGTTTTCTAGGGTTTTTATGCACAAATGAAGTAAGTCGAGTTCACCAAATGATTTAACAATTTTAGAAATATTGGTGTATTATTGGTAATTTAATTAAAGGGTCTAAGTAGTAAAATCAACAGATAAATATGCAATAATTAATCTATTGATTTTTATAGTTTGATTGCAATTTAAACTTTTTCTAAAAATAGTAATAGGGGTAAGAAAACAAGACTTAGCTAGAAACTAATTGATATGACTGAGACAGAGGTTGGAATTCACTGTGCAGGACTGAGACACTATCATAAATCAAGATATGGCCTTAATTTGGTGAAAGGATGGGAGAACTAAAATAAAGACACCCTAGTGTCTGGCACTATAGTCTACCTCTACCACTGTTGTCTTGAAGATCTTAGCTTTTTGGGTTTTGTCCATTGGGTCTATGTGACTCTACCTGTGAAGTTTCAACAGCTAGAAGTTTGTAGAGCTCCCTATAGAGCTGATGTTATCTTAAAACCCTAGAATCCATCATGATTTGACCAAATTTGAGAAAGAGGGGGGGGGGGGGGGAGGGGGCTTTAGTGTGTGTAAGATTCACTAAACATGTTTCCATACCCCTTGTGTGGGTATGCTGCCTACATACCAATACTCTAAAAAGGGATCAAGCCATATGTAGTTCTCCCACTTAATGTGCTTTGTGTAATAGTGTGTATGAAGATGAAAAATGTTAAATTGGGTGTGCTTGAGATGACTAGGGACTGGTGTAAGGATTTGAATAAGCTAGAAATAGTATTGGATGGTTAAGCTAGAAATAGTATTGGATGGTTATATGCAAAGAATAGGGACATATGCTTGAGTAGTCTTGCTTGTATTATTGCTTGCTTTGTGATATTTTCCAACCCTTTATAAATGAACTTTGAATGGGGTTTTATAGGGATTTGTTGGTCATGGGTTATATGTAATCGTGTTAGGCTGACATAATGAAAAAGAGGAATCAAGGAAAAATGATAATCTGGGCTCAAAATGTGATTGGACAGGAGCGCTAAAAAGGGGACACCCTAGGGTCTAACACTATGGTATAAGTTGGGTGTTATTGTCTGGAGGGTATGGGACCTAGGAGGATGGAATAAACATAAAAAAAAGGGTCCCAACTAAGCTGGAATGAGGTCTTAAAAGCCTATAGATGACTGGGAATCAATGAAAAGGTGCCTAGAAGGGTCATGGAATCAAGTAGGAGGGACCTATGGTATGGATGTCATAAGTCATGCTCAAGTTACCAATTTTTGCATTTTATATGAATATACCCCCAACACATCATTATATAAAAATTACATACATTCTCACCACCACAACCTATGAATCCAAGCATATATGCATTTTTGAAACTGGTTCAACATCGAGAACCATTATTAAAAAATATTTTCAACATTCAAGTTGTAATTGGATATATCCAAATTCGAGGCCTCATGTATGAAAATTTAAATTTCCACCACATAGAGGGTTTTAAATAACCTCTAGGACCACATTCTTGGCCTAGGATTATGATCGGTTAGGAAATGGAGCACCTACTCTGGCCTCAAGAAGGTCCTTCTCGATATGGTAAAATTTTACTTTTTAAGGCAAAAATTCATACATGCAGAATATGAAAACCATAAGTCATATACATAAACCAAAATAACCATCACGTGCATGTTAAATGCCTCTATTTGTAACTTGGAGCACTTGGATTGAAAATAAAATATGAATATGTGGCAGATGATTCAATGATCATTCTTAAAATGCCATTTTTATGTGGTTAAGAGATAAGTTCTTTGCCTCTTGTAGACATTTCCACATTTGGGACCTCTAATTATAAATTAATCACATTTAACACCTTAGGATATGAAAATTACATATGCTCCCACCACCATGACCTTTGAATCCATGTAGATATGTATTTTTACAACAATTTTGGCATCGATAAACATTGACAAGAAATGATGTCAACATTCAAACCACAGTTGGAGATCTCCATATTCAAGGTCTCATAGCTAAAAATTAGCATTGCCACCACATCAGGGATGCCAAATAACCTTTAGGACCATGTTATTATCCTTAGAGTATTCTTTTTTAAGAGATGGAACACCCATTTTGGCCTCAATAATGTCCTTCCCTATACGAAAAAATTGTTAGTCATCTACATGAACCAAAATCTTCTCATAGCTTCAAGAATATGGAATTCTCTACTAATGATGCTAACCACATGAAGGTGGAAGCTAATTTGGCACCACTAAACTACAAAAAATATGTTAGTATGTAATTACATTAAAATTTATATGCACTACCTAAAAAATCAATAAAATTTGATATAATTAAATACATTTACGTTTGAGAACGTAACATAACTTGGGAGTTCAATCCATGAAACCACTAAGATTGGCTCTATTATTGATAGTGTCAAGAATTGCTTCATGTTCAGGATCATGAATCTTCCGTAGAGTTATATTTAATGGCCTCCACTGATATTTATGTAATTGAATGTTTATTACAAGAACCAAATTTGAATAGTGGATTATCTTTTGATGTATTTCATAGTCTTCAAACAACCATACATATGAATTTTTGATAGGATATCAAAAATCAAAGTTCCAATAACTACCATAGACCCAATGGGATAGTAAATGTTTTACCCATTTATGATTGCAAAAGTCAATTTATTTTTTGCTCTACACATTAGTACAAGTAGTAGTTTTTCCCCTTGTAATTATCCTCATCTACAATAATTGCACAAATATGTCGTACATAAAAAAAACATGATTTAATAAAGATATGTTGATACATATACCATATTTAGTACATAACACATGCTTTTAATTTAATTTCATGTCTACTTCAAAAGTAAATATTCATCTTGTACCTAGTTACACTATATGAGATACATGGTCAAAGTTATGTGATGATGTCATATATGTGAACATAGGATTGCAATAGGGGGATATTAGTATTGTGTTAGTGAAAAAACCAAATCAATAAAAAACACACTAAACTAATACCCTAAGCCTATCTCAAAGGGAGAGCTTAGCTAACAAAACAAAATGGAAAACACAATTAAAACAAGAAAGAAAGACCTTTCTTCACCTACCTTGGATGCTCCAAAATACTTGTTGTGGTGGCTTGATTGGTTTGTCCTCATGAAGTCTGCATCAATGAAGTGTGGCTACCTCCATCTCTCCTTGGCACCATGTTTGGCTTTGGCTTGGTTTGGTTCAATACTTGGGCATTATAACACTAATTCAATGGTCTTTGGAATCCATTCATCATTATTACTTTGGTATATGAGATATTTTTGAAGATATTTGAGCATAATAACTTTGCACCAATTAAAAATGATGTCCATGGCCTCTCTACTTATAGATTTTGGAAATTAATCAGAATCAACCTGAACCGTCCATCTCAAGATTGAGATGTGTGGCCAAGAATTAATTCAATTATGTAATTAAAATTCATAAATAGGTTAATCAATATTTGGGATAGAGGGGCATTGAATAGGCATGGAGGTCTTTAATGAGGCATGGGAGGCATTAATTCAAATATTTTATGCATTTATGGCCTAGGGATGTCTTTTCAAGAAATGATGTCACTTGATGATGTATATATTCAATATTCATTTTCAAAAAATAATTATTCAACAAGTTCCATGGAATTATTAATTAAGCTCATTATTTGGTTTAATTAGCTCTTAAACATGATTAAGCACTTTGATGCAAACCTTGGCAATTTGTGCATAAATTAATCAAATTGGTCAAAATGTCATACTATTGACTCAAAATTTGATTCGATTGGAATTAGAAGTCGATGTTAGATGCATTAGAACCTTTATCCCATTTAGGATTTTATCAATGAAAAATAACAAAGGCACGTGTCTCTTCTAAGAAATTTGATAGAAAAGAGCAATCTATAGCACCTAGGTGAAAAATTGGCATTTTGACTTGAAATGATTTTATCAAAGTTAACTGGCCCATAAATTACATTTCCCTATTTAATGATATCCTAGCCAAAATTGACACTTGAATATAAAAATTTCAACTCTTTTAATGTATTTTAGTGTTTTTAGGTCAAATTGTGCATTTTGGTAGAAATTGGTCAGAAGCCTAGTTGGAAGGTCATTGATGGCCAGTTTTAGGTATCTACAATTTGCCCCTATTTGGGAATATGTTTCAAATCATAGGCAAAGCAATGTCTTCTCATATAATGAGAAAAGTCTTGTATGCCCAAAAAGAAGATGATGGTTGAAGAACAAAGCTCCAAATGGTGTTTGGGAAGCCTAGGATGATGCCCCCTCGAGGGAGTGGCCATCACATATGTGGATGGATGGTCCCTCAAAAATAAGCATGAAGAAAGGTGGAATTAACCCATGGTTGAGATTAGTCTAAATGAGAAAATTCCTGCATCCATTAATTTAAAAATATTATTGATTTACCCAAAAGTGGTTATAATCAAGAATAAAAGTCAAAAATAATGATTTGCCCATAGGAAGTTATAATAATTAAGATGACTTGGATTGGATAAAGATGATGGTGCTCTAGTTAGGGTTGATTAACAAGCATGACTCAAAGATATAACATGGAATACATATTAAAGATGAGTGGGCACAAAGTGATGAAAGAGATGAATAGAAGAATAAAAATTAATAATAAAAATAATTTAATTGTACTTGCCAACGAGGATATGCTCATCCTTATTATCAATGATACAACTAGAATGTTCAATGGGTTGATTTGATCAAGGGTGGGATGGAAGGATTTGCCAAGGTGCCAAGTAGAAACTTATACGGCTCCATTGCTTGTAGACCTTCTTGAAGCTGATTTTTGTTGTAGCATGTGATGGTAGGCATCATGATAGAACATCATGAAGACTATCCCAAAATATGCATAAAGACTAACTCCTGATCCAATAAACACTCAAAAATAATACACTAATGATGAAAACCATGATGATAATGTCAACATATGAATATGGATGGACTCAAGAATAATGCACAAGAAATCACCCAACGAATGCATATAGATTGAGTCGAGGCAACAATGTTGAAATCAAACAAACATGCGAGTGAAAAAACAAAAAAATAAACACATAGAAGGTACACAAATAGACAAATAACTTGAAATAAATAAATAAATAAAAATACTAAAAACAAAAGTAAAATAAAACATCCTAACAATGATTTTGCCCTAGTAGGGCAGATCAAGAATAACTGATTAAGCTTAGACATGAAAAATGTTTTTGGATTTTTTAATATTTAAATTTTTTTTGGATTGTTGAGGTATCTTAACTCATTAGAGAATGACAAGATACCTACTCACAAAATGGTGAGAGTATTTGGCTTAGGTTGCTCGTAAAATGGTGAGAGCATATAGAAAGGGGGACTGAGGTGACCTCAACATGAATTGAGCATGACCTAAATAGTCTTTAAATAACTTCATATCAAAAATTCCATCCACACAAAATGTAGGGGAAAACTAACTATGTCCCAACAAGTTTTCAAATCTGACAAATGGCTAGTCAAACGAAAATAATGATGGCAAGGTGATGCAACAATGCATGGTAAACTAGTGTTGCCTCTAGTTTGCCCATAGGCAGTTATAACTAGGATAAAATGGACTAGATAAATGATAATAATTTTTCCATAGGTGGTTATAATTAGTAGCAAGACTAGTGAGACATTGATTTACCCATAGGCAATTATAATCACATAGTTTAAAGTTGCCTCATGCTCTTTTTCATATGTGGGATGTGTCAAGTCCCATCGAGTGTGCCATTTGTGATCATAGGATTGAAATAGGGAGAGATTAGTATTTAGTGAATAAACCAAATCAATAAAAAAACACACTAAACTAACACCCTAAGCCTATCTCAAAGGGGGAGCTTAGTTAACATAATAAAATAGAAAACACAACTAAAACATGAAAGAAAGATCTTCCTTCACCTTCATTGAATGCTTCAAAATGCTTGTTGTAGTGGATTACTTGATTTGTGCTCATGAAATATACATCAATGAAGTGTGGCTACCTCCATCTCTCCTTGGCACCATGTTTGGCTTTAGCTTGGCTTGGCTTGGCTTGGCTCAATATTTGGGCATTATAAAACTAATTGAATGGTCTTTAGAATTCATTTAACATTATAAATTTAGAATATGAGATATTTTTGAAGATATTTGAGAATAATAACTTTTCACCAAAATTTATTAAAAATGATGTTTATGGCCTCTCTACTTATAGATTTTTGAGATTGATCAGAATCAACCTGAACCATCCATCTCAAGATTGAGATGTGTGGCTAAAGATTAATTCAATTATGTAATTAAAATTAATAAATAGTCTCATAAATATTTGGGATATAGGGTCATTAAATGGGCATGGAGGGTCTAAATGAGGCATGTGAGGCATTAATTTAGATATTTTATGCATTTATGGCTTAGAGATGTCTTCCCAAGAAATAATGTCACCTGATGATGTGATTATTCAATATTCATTTTCAAAAAGCAATTATTCAACAAGTTTTATGGAATTATTAATTAGGCTCAAGATTTGGTTTAATTAGATCTTAAGCATGATTAAGTACTTTGATGCAAACCTTGGCAATTTGTGCACAAATTAATCAAATTGGTCACAATGCCATATTATTAGCTCAAAATTTGACTGGATTAGAATTAGAAGTTAATGTTCAATGTGTTGAACCTTTATCCCATTTAGGATGTTGTCAATGTAAAATAATAAAGGCACATGTCTCGTACAATAAATTTGATAGAAAAGAGTAATCCAGAGAACCTAGGTGTAAAATTAGCATTTTGACTCAAAATTATTTGATCAAAGTTAGCTGGTCCATAAATTTTATTTCCCCATTTAATGATACCCTAGCTAAAATTGGCACTTGAATATAAAAATTTCAACTCTTTTAATGCATTTTAGTGTTTTTAGGCCAAATTGTTCATTTTGGTAAAAATTGGTCAAAAGCCTAGTTGGAAGGTCATCGATGGCCAGTTTTAGGTGTCTACCATTTGCCCCTATTTGGGAAGATGTTACAAACCATAGGTAAAGCTATGTCTTCTCAAATAATGAGAAAAGTCCTGTATACCCAAAAAGAAGATGATGCTTGAAGAACAAAGCTCCAAATGGTGTTTGTGAAGCCTAGGATGATGCCCCCTTGAGGGAATGGTGGTCACATATGTGGATGGACGGTCCCTCAAAAAGAAGTAAGAAGAAAGGTGGAATTAACCTGTGGTTGAGATTCATCCAAATGAGAAAATTCTTGCATGCATTGATTTAAAAACATTATTGATTTTTCCAAAAGCAATTATAATCAGGAATAAAAGTCAAAAATAATGATTTGCCCATAGGTGGTTATAGTCATTAAGATGACATGGATTGGATACAGATGATGGTGCCCCAATTAGGGTTGATTAGCAAGCATAACTCAAGAGGATAACTTAGAATATAGATTAAAGATGAGCAGGTACAAAGTGATGAAAGAGATGAATAGAAGAATAAGATTGATCAATAGAAATAATTTAGTTGCAATTACTAATAAGGAGATGATCATCCTTATTAGCAATAATACAACTAGAATGGTCAATGGGTTGATTTGATCAAGGGTGGGATAGAAGGATTTACTAAGGTGCCAAGGAGAAACTTCTATGGCTCTATTGCTTGTAAACCTTCTTGAAGCTAATTTTTATTATAGAATGTGATGGTAGGCATCATGATAGAACATCATAAAGACTATCCCAAAATATGCATAAGGACTGACTTCAATCCAATAAACAGTTGAAAATAATACACCAATGATAAAAACCATGATGACAATGTTGACATATGAATATGGATGGACTAAAGAATAATGCACAATGAATCACCTAATGAATGCATATAGATTGAGTCGAGACAATAGTGCTGAAAGAAAATAAACAAGTGAGCGAACAAATAAATAAATAAACACACAGAAGGCACACAAATAGACAAATACCCTGAAAAAAATAAAAATAGAAAGCCTAAAAGCAAAAGCAAAAGAAAGCATCCTAACAATGATTTTTTCTTAGTAAGGTAGATTGAGGATAACTAACTAAGCTTAGACATGACAAATGTTTTTGGATTTTGAAATATTTGAAATGTTTTTGGATTTTTGAGGTATCTTAACTCATTAGAGAATGATAAGATACCTAATCGCAAAATGGTGAGAGTGTTTGGCTTAGGTTACTCATAAAATGGTGAGAGCGTAAGGAAATGGGGACTGAGGTGACCTCAACATGAATTGAGCATGACCTACATAGTCTTGAAATAACCTCACACTAGTATTTCCATCCACACAAAAAGGTAATGAAAAACCAACTAGGTCCCAACAAGTTCTCAAATGTAACAAATGGCTAGTCAAATGAAAACAACGATGGCAAGGTGATGCGGTAATGCATGGTAAATAAGTGTTGCCCCTAGTTTTCCCATGGACAGTTATAACTAGGATAAAAAGGATCATATCAATGATACTAATTTTCTCAGAGGTAATTATAATTAGTAACAAGACCAATGAGACACTGATTTGTCCATAGGTGGTTATAATCAGGTATTTTAAAGTTGCCTCATGCTCTCCTTTATACGTGGGATGCATCAAGTTCCACTGGGCATGCTATTTGTGAGCATATGAATGAAATAGGTGGAGATTAGTATTTAGTGAATAAATCAAATCAATCAAAAATACACTAAACTAACACCCTAAGCTTATCTCAAAGGGGGAGCTTAGTTAATAAAACAAAATTGAAAACACAACTAAAACATGAAATAAAGACCTTCATTCACCTTCGTTGGATGCTCCAAAATACTTGTTTTAGTGGCTTTCTTGGTTTGTGCTCATGAAGTTTGCATCAATGAAGTGTGGCTACCTCCATCTCTCCTTGGCACCATGTTTGGCTTTGGCTTGGCGTGGCTCAATATTTGGGCATTATAACATTAATTCAATGATATTTGGAATTCATTCAACATTATAACTTTGGCATATGAGATATTTTTGAAGATATTTGAGCATAATTACTTTGCACCAATATAGCTTAAAAATTATGTTCATGGCCTCTCTACTTATAGATTTTTGAGATTGATTAGAATCAACTTGAACCATCCATCTCAAGATTGAAATGTGTGGCTAAGGATTAATTTAATTATGTAATTAAAATTCATAAATAGGCTCATCAATATTTGGGATAGAGGGGCATTGAATAGGCATGGAGGATCTTAATGAGGCATGGGAGGCATTAATTCAGATATTTTATGCATTTATGGCTTAGGGATGTCTTCCTAAGAAATGATGTCACCTGATGATGCAGATATTCACTATTCATTTACAAAAAGCAATTATTCAACAAGTTCCATGAAATTCTTAATTAGGCTCATGATTTGGTTTAATTAGCTCTTAAGCATGATTAAGCACTTTGATGTAAACCTTGGCAATTTATGCACAAATTAATCAAATTGGTCAAAATGTCATATTATTGGCTCTAAATTTGATTGGATTGGAATTGGAAGTCAATGTTAGATGCATTGGAAACATCATCCCATTTAGGTTGTTATCAATGTAAAATAACAAAGGCACATATCACATACAATAAATTTGATAGAAAAGAGCAATCCAGAGCACCTAGGTACAAAATTGGCATTTTGACTCGAAATGATTTGATCAAATTTAGCTGGCCCATAAATTGAATTGCCCCATTTCATGATACCCTAGCCAAAATCAGCACTTAAATATAAAAATTTCAAATCTTTTAATGCATTTTAGTGTTTTTAGGCCAAATTGTGCATTTTGGTAGAAATTGGTCAAAATCCTAGTTGGAAGTCATTGATGGCCAGTTTTAGGTGAATACAATACCTATAAGTTGTAATATCAATGGAACCTGATATGTGTCAATTAGAATTAGACGTATATAGATCCATTCATCCACCTAATCTTGTGACTCACACTTGTTTCAAACAAATTCCATGCATGTAGAATAAAATCATGCCATGTGGCTCATATGAACTATCCAAGAACCTACGTTTAAGATAAAAAATGAGTAGAACTCACTCAATCCTATTAATATCATAAAATTTTCATAGCTTACTAATTTTTCTTCCTCAATGAACCAAAAATATCTACAAACATTAAGTTTTATTGAGCACCATGGGCCATTTTTCATTACTCCATTCAACTATGTTTTTTGCATCTATCAAATCAATGGCATCTTCAAACTTCAACTCTTCTCTTGCAAGCATTCTTTTCACACATTCTCCTACACCTTCATGTTCCCATTTTTCATGGATTACTTTAGTGAAAATTCAAATATGTTTTACTCTAGTGGTCATGTGCATCCTAGTCATCGAGTATAACATTTGTGCATTCTTAAATTGTGAAGTGAAGTTATCTAACCAAATATAATATTGATTGAAAGTAATGTTCCTTTCACTCAAATTTCCATATTATATATGCAAAAAACCTTGCACATACTCTATAAAATGTGTTTGCTCATCACTAACATATAGGTGACACTCCCTTAATTTGTTTGATCATCATTGACATATAAGTGGCACTCCCTTAATATTTGTTTATCATACTCTGTACTATTAGGTGAATACATGAATGCTATATAAATGGAAATGGAAGTCTATATTGAATTATAGTAATGTGACTAAACCTCCATTTGTGGTTTTAGTGTAATTATCTATAAATTCAACTAGTGAAAATTAATACCAAGTGGGAATGTGTCTTTTATATATTTGAATTGTTCATATATCCATCTAGCTTTGTGTGCATGCCTTACATACTCAAAAAAATTCCTTCCTGAATTTGACCATAAATTCATAAATAGGTATTTGTTCTATAACAAGCTCTCACCTTTTTGATTTCTTTCCATATTTTAATTGATATATCACATATTTATATTTATAAAAACTGACTAATTTTTGTCCAATTCCATGTTACTCTCCTCATGGGTATAATTTTTATATTTTGGTACTCCACCACAAATGATACAAGTTCAATCCAAACATGTATTTTTATTAAAAAAAATTGTCCATCTAGTCTTTCACAAAAAATGATTGGAATAAATTTCCATGTTGATTTTGGTGGATATTCTATTACATGTCTAAAAATGTTATCAATATGCAAAGTGCAATGAACATGATGAAATACATCATAATGCATAAAAAATTCAACATGTTTCCTATAACATGTGATGTATGCATGAGTGATTTTCACATAGAAGGATTTGGCAATTTAAAAATATCAATGACTTATAGAAATTTATAGATAATTTTATACAAATTTAGAGTATAATTGTGTTTGAGTCATATCCAAAAAATATTTCATATGTGGTTCATAGTTACGAGAACCAAATCTTATTTTCACTACATCTCTTATATTGGGTGACACCCTTGTGTTATCTTTCCAAAATTGTTTAAGTAAATATTTTCAAGCATTGACTATATTTGTGTCCTTCTATGAGAGTCTACCATAAAATGCCCAAAATTCATTGTTATCTGAAACATCAAATCTTCTATGTCTGTCAATTATTTTCATTAATGTTTTTATATTTATGTCCAATGCTTTGTTTGTTTGTGTAATCAATCATTTTTTTCTTTTTTGATAACTTATCACACAAGTTTTAATAACATGTCGGGTAGCTATACCATCTTTGGTGTGTTTATTCACACCTACTTTGTGCTATACATTATGCATATTTTCAACAATCACCTTGTTTTGAACATTGATATTATATGTTCTTAGTCCTAGGGTGTTCATTATAGGTCTCATCTTAAGCACTTCCATCAATGTAACAAACAATTAACATCTTTGAGTATCATTTAAGTTTTCAAAATGTCAGTCCCAAATTATTTCAGCTTTTCTTCTCATATGGAAATCAAACATTTTTTTATGCATTGATTTCAAAATGTTTTCATCAATAGTAATTAAATACATGAGTATTCTACAAAAAAAATTGAGGAGGTATTATTAGTGGTAAAATTGGGCAACTTTGTGTTTCTACATTGTTATCTTCATTAATAGTTTATTCATTGAGCAATGTTCACATATTATTTTCTTCATTGTTACTTTCACCAATCAATGTTTCCATGATATTTTATTTATTTTTAGAGGGTAAATCATCATTTATATTATCATTTTCACCAAAATTAAAAACCATAAAATTTGAATGTGAACTTGTATTATAATTTGGTATACCATCAGAATTGAAAATTGAACATTCAAAATTTGGTATACTATCATTATTAATTTCATCATTATTTATGACAATCAATTCATTTGGGATAATATAATTACTTATATGAATTATTCGTATTTGTTTCCTTTGTTTTTATCTCATAACTTATAATTCCTCTATCATACTACACTTAAACTTCTTTTTACCACTAGTATGATTTACGTCACCCATGAGTTTACAAAGTTATGAACTTTCAAGGGTGGGGAAAATGATCAAGTTATTAAAAATTAGACCTTTATTGTGCACCACCAATTGGGGAAAATGATCTAATAATTAAAAATTAGACTTTCACTGTGTATTAAACCATGATTAGACAAAGTTATCAACTTTTTAGGGTGGGGACAATGATCAAATCATAATAAAATAGACCTTCACCATGTAAAATGAAACATAGAAAAATATACGTGGGACAAAACTCTCAATATGATAAAATAATGGCATTGGTGCATGCACATTTTTACTATTCACAAGACTATATATGCACTAGTCATGCATACATGCTAAACTTGTGTACATATTCCTTGATCTATACATTACTTACACATTTAAACCTAAACACTAAAACCTTAAACTCTAAACTCTAAACCCTAAACTAATTAGGCTCATAAGGATCAACTTTCCCTAATTGACTAACTGGCCCAATTTGTGATGACATTGGGGATAATTAAACCCAAAATCACATTTTGTAATCATAAATAGTTCAACAAGATCAAATTAGCCCCTATTGTATTCATGATTGGACCATATAACCTAAAACCTAAACCTTAAAGCCCTAAACCATAAATTTTAAACTCTAAATCATAAACCCTAAAACCTAAAATAATCTATTTAACCCTAATTAACATACTTTAGAGAAAGAATTAGGTTCATAGGGCTCAATTCAGCCCAAATCACATCATTGATTGCCCAATTGATTAATTAGATCAATCTATAATGACATTTGGGCTAATTGATCCCAAACTCACATTCTGGAGTCATAAATAATTTAATGAATTGAAACTTACCCCAATTGCCTTTGTAAATGGACCATATATGTTAAACCATAAACCCTAAATTATACCCTAATCCCTAAGATCTAATCTATAAACTCTAAACCCTAAACCAATTTATTTAGCCTTAATTAACATACTTTAGAGTAATATTTAGGTTTACATGGCTCAATTTAGCCCAAATTGCATTACTGACTACCCCAATTGACTAATTGGCTCAATTTGTGATGGCAATAAGGATAATTGAGACCAAAATTATAGTTTATAGCCATAAATGAGTTCAAAAAACTCAAATTTCTCTAATTACCTTCATGATTAGACTCTATGTACCTTAAACCCTAAATATTAAGCCCTAAGACCTAAGCCCTAAAATTTAAACCCTAAGCCCTAATCACATCATTTATTGCTCCAATTGACTAAATGGCTCAAATTGTGATGACATTATGCTAAATTGAGCCCAAAATCATATTTTGTAGTCACAAATAGGTTCAATGAGATTAAATTAGCCCTAATTACTTTTGTGATTGGACCCTATACCATAAACCTTATACCTTAAACCCTAAGCCCTAAACTCTAAACCCTAGACCAATTGATTATCCCTAATTAACATCCTTTATACTAATAATTAGGTTCACAGGGCTACCCAAATCACATCATTGATTACCCTAGTTGACTAATTAAATCAATTTTTGATGATATTTGGGCTAATTGAACCCAAAATCACATTATGTAGTCAAAGATAGGTTTAACAAGCTAAAATTGGCCCCAATTGCCTTTGTAATTAGACACTATACTTTAAACCCTAAACCTTAAGCCCTAAGCCCTAAATCATAAAACTTAAACCCTAAATTAATTAATTTATCCTCAATTAACATCCTTTAGAGTAAGAATTATGTCCATAGGTATCAATTTGGCCTAAATCATATCACTTATTATCTTAATTGACTAATTGGATCAATTTGTGATGACATTAGGGCTAATTGAGCCCAAAATCACATTCCATAGTCACAAATAGGTTTAATGAGTTTGAATTTTCCCCAATTGCCTTTACGATTAGACCCTATACCCTAAACCCTAAACCATAATCCCTAAGCCCTAAGCTTTAAACCTTAAATTCTAAACCCTAAACCCTAAACCCATTAATTTAGCCCCATTTAACATCCTTTAGAGTAATTATTAAGTTTATATGGCTCAATTTGGTCTAAATTACATCACCGATTTCCCCATTTAACTAATTGGCTCAGTATGTTATGATATTAGAGCAAATTGAGGCCAAAATCATATTTTGTAGTCATAAATAGGTTCAACAAGATCAAATAATCCTCAATTCTTTCATTATTAGACCTTATACCCTAAACCCTAAAACCTAAAACTTAAACTTTAAACCCTGAAACCTTAAACATAAAACCTAAACCCTGAAATGCTAAACCTTAAAACCTAAACCTTAAAACCTTGAAACTTTAACCTTAAACCAATCGATTTTATTGGGAAAATGACACTAGTTTATAGTCAGCATTAGGTTTATAATATTTTGATGTACAAAACTTCAATGTTAACAACTAACATCAACTAAGGGCATTGCATGAATTTTGATAATTTAAAAAAATATATAATAAATTCAATAATATGGAAAAAATGTATGTTAATACAATAGTAAAATATTCTGCATATGAAGTAATTATATACAATGGTTTTAATGTTTGACATTTTAAACACATGTCTCAAGGCTTGGGAATGGATTGGATTCCTAAGACTAAAGCATGGATGTGAAAACACTCAGTTGAATATATGATTTTGACTAAAAATAATAAAATGCAACTTACACCATAGTAAACACTATGAATTTTATTAAAACATTTAAAAAAAATATGACTACAGCATTGAGTACACTCTCTCTCTCTCTCTCTCTCTCTCTCACACACACACACACACACACACACACATATAAAGGTTTTTATCTATATTTATTTCTAAGTATGTCTTTTTATGTTATTGCATGTCACAACTATACATGTTTATCTTTCATTTCATTGATTCAATTTAGAAAAAAAAATATAGGGTTAAAAATTAAACTTGACTATGTACACATTATTAAAAAAAAAGATATTTTTTGAGGTAGTTGTTTTTGGGGTTGGTGGAGGTGGGAGAGGGCAAGCACATGTGTGAAAAATATATTATTGATCTTATCTAACTTTCAATTAAAGGGTTAAAAATAATAATAACTCTCAAAAAATTCTGGGGTGCATGATAGGCTATTTATTATGATTTTTAAAAAAAAAAAAAAAAGTAGCTCTTTGAATTTTCGATGTTTCAACTACTTATACTTGGACATTAAAAGAAAGTAGTTTATAAATTATATTTTAAATGTTACAATTCATGTTCTTATAACATCTTCAAATTTTTACCGTAGATGTCTCAAATAATTTGTATAAGTTGAAATTTCTTGTTTTTCAAAAAAAAAAAATCCATTCAAGATCAATTTTGACTCACCAATCCCATACACTTACCCTAAATTTTTTTATTGGGGCCAATTTCCATTGTAGATATGTTACATTGATGTGTCACTTTTAGGCACATATAATTGTAGATATCAAAAACTAGGGGTGATACTTTTTTAAGTGCCAATTCCAATCATATTTTTAAGAGTCGTGATAGCCATAAACAACATAAATTATATCATATTTAGATGTGTTATGTCTATGCCTATATGTACTCTATTTTTATTGATTAAATGTCTCTATGTATAAATTTATTAATAAGTTCTATATTTTTTCTAAAGCTCATAGGATGTTCTTGAAGTTGATTTTGCACCCATATTCCAAAAATAAATATCTATTAATTAACAACAATATGATAAGTATATATATGAACATAAAGCAAAATCAATCGTGTTGTACAGATAATGTCGGGAGTCAAATTTTATATTTTCATGACATATTGTATTAATTTATTTTGAAAGTTCATTGGATATGATGTCAATGTATTAAGCTACATTATATAAGCCATTGACGAGACGACTAATAGTAACTAATGGATTAATAAATAATAAAATATGTTTTATATTAGTAATTAATGGAGAAGTTTCAAAAAAAAATAAAAAAATAAAAAATGTTTTATATTTACTTTTATTTGCATAATTAAACCAAATCCATTTTTATAAATTTATAAAATAATTTAATGAAAATAAACTTATGTAATTTATAATAATTGCATCCTACTATTAAGTGTAATAATATTTTATATTTTAGATGCTAAGGATTTAAAATATATATATTATATAATATATTTATTCTTATTTTTATAAAGTGTAAGTATTGAAAATTATAAAATTTTAAAATAATAAAAGTTATAATAGAAATAACAATTAAAAATATTACATCACATATAAATTACTAATGAATAATGTTTTTTTATTTGATAGTTAAGATTTTACAAGGACCTAAAACCATAGTTCAATACAATAAAACAAATGAAAGAAAATGAAAAAAGGCTCATACGATCTAGAATACATAGTCCTTCAACAAAAACTCAGTAAAATGATAACTAGACCAAACTAATCAGACACAACCCCTTACTAAATTTTCTCAAACTAATTTTCTTTTCTATTACCACTTGCCAATTTTATCATGCTACTGCTTGAAATTCCTCTCATTTTAGGCCTCTGACCTTCCCCTATGGTTTTTTATGTCCCTTTGTGCCTCTGATCTTTTTTGTCGAGGCTTTGTCTCTCTTAGTGTTGTGATCCCTAGGGTGTTGGTGCTTACCACTTTGCCTTTGAGGGTACCCTCGGTCTTACCCCCATCTATCATATATTGATCCTCAGTCCCCTCCCTTATGTCATCAATATTTTATTTCAACTTATACCATTGATCCATATAAGAAACCATCCATCTGCGCAATCTTTGCAAGTTTTCATTGAACTCCGAGAATCTCATTATGCCTTTCAATCCTCAACATAAACTATGTTAGGCCACCCCTCCATAGTTTCCTCAATACTTTACCATTGGTCTGGACTTTTATGCATAAAATTGGATCGCCACGATCCCCATCTCCCTCCATGATGTTTTTCTTATTTCTAAAACTATATTTCGGGTTGTCTTGGTAGAATATCTAGGCAAAATACTAATTTTTTATTTTACTCCCTTGCCATTAGGATAGGCCTTTTTAAAATGATGTCTAATGTCTTTGACTTCAAACTTCATGTCGTTATTATGACATA
Source organism: Torreya grandis (assembly GCA_037957365.1). Classification (NCBI taxonomy): domain Eukaryota; kingdom Viridiplantae; phylum Streptophyta; class Pinopsida; order Cupressales; family Taxaceae; genus Torreya; species Torreya grandis. Next base: position 1,601,009 of record JARHVA010000026.1, on the reverse strand, counting down.
AAGTGGAATTAAGCCTTTTACACATCGTGATTAGAGTTCCCATGTGTTTCTCTGCTACCAACCTGCGGCTTTAGTAGATTTTCATCATAATCAAGCAAGAGTTGGATACGAAAGGGGGGGGGGGGTAAGTTATGGGGTCCATTCCACGTGGACAGGTCCATGCTAGATATTCCCCAATTCGCCAAGGTGTCTGCCACCTTGTTACCTTCGTAGAAGATGTGAGAGATGGTGAAAGCTTGGGGGAGAAGGAGGCATTTGGTGTCAACAATAATTTGACTGATAGTGCAAGAGGGTTGGACCTTCCCCACGAGGGCATTAAGGATGTTGAACGATTCACCCTCAATGGCCAATTTTGAAATGTTTAAATGGGTTGCAAGTTGTATGCCCCAAAGAACTGCCAAAGCTTTCGTGACATGATTGGTTTGGATGCCCATGGGTCTAGCATAGGTAGCAATTGCCTTTCTAGAATCATCTCTAATGACACCTCCTCTCCTTACCCTGTCAAGGTTTCTTTTTAAAACTTCGTCAAAATTAAACAATAATATTATAATTATATATTTATTTTTATTTTTAAATTGTAAAACTTAATTTTATAAATATTATAATTTTAATTACATTGAAAAGCAATTAAATATTATTAATAAATTAATTTAAAATAATTACCCACTTTAATTTAAGGATAAAATTATATATCATATTGAATTATAATAATTATATAATACTTTTATTATTTAACTAATAATCACAAGTTTTTCCTACCATAAAAACTCTTACAAATATTATTTTTAAGACATGTCCCACTCTTCTATTAAATCTTGTAATATCATTCTTTGATTAAATAATACATATTTTTTAATAAAAATTAATATTATTATTGATACTACTTTGTAAGAACTAGAGTGAAGTTAATAATTTAAGTTTAAAAGAAAATAAAAACTCATAAACAAAGAAAAATATAAGATCTAGTGAAATTTAGTCTCAACACATACCCGGTTCAAAGTATACAATATTAAAATTTATAAAATAATTAATATATATTTTAAAAATAATAATTAAAAATTAATTTCTAAAATTGTTAGTATCTGCTTGGTATTATATGTTTCACTTAAGACATATATTATTATTTTTTTTGGGTTAATTTTCATGGACTCTCAATCAAAAACTGTTCGCTGTTATAAATTTCAATAAACTATTGTTTTTGCTAGTGTGCAGTTAAGGCATGAATAATTTCATGAGCATACAGCCAATCAGAAAGTTTTGCTTCCTTCATTTCCCTTCTCTCTACTCCGCCAACAATGTAGACATGAAACCTGTTTACCACTGGGGTTTGTCTGCAGAAGGCGCTGGGACTGACAGCTGCTACATGAGTTGTAGCTTCTTTTTGTGCCCACCTGTAATTTCTACAGCACCCAGTAAATAACCAATGCATTTGGAAGAGGGGTGGGTGATTATCTTGTTGCGTTCAAACTGATTATCTATGGACAATGATGTCAACAAACCCTGTCATTTTTCCTTCCTCGTCTCGAATGCTCCTCCTACAAGCTATTTCCCCTGCTTATTCATTTTGTGGCTATCGCTACTATTTATATCGATATTAAGTGGGATTCGAACCTGTGCAGATTTTGTCTTTCCAACCCTAAGTCAGAAATTGTATCGACCTATCTCAATTAAATTTGTCTGCATGGCATTGACTGTCAATGATAAAAATGGAGCGTAGGTGCAGGAAAAACTCAGACTTGTTGACATTAACAAAGATTTCGATGCATAGGAAGCAATACGTATTGTATATCAAGAAGGCATTTTGGTGAATATGTCGTCCGCTTATTATAGCCCTCTCTTACAGGAATGCACCAAAGCTGGTGCTTTGGAAGATGGAAAATTAATACACGCTCGGCTAATTAAAAGCAAAATTATGGGAAAGGATGTATATTTGGAAAATCAAGTTCTTAACATGTACGCCAAGTGCCATTGTTTTGAGGATGCATGCCAAACGTTTGACAAAATGCCTGAACGAAATGTGGTGTCATGCGCTGCTCTCATTTTAGGGTATGTTCATCATGGGAATGCTAAGGAGTCTTTGGAGCTATTTCACAGATTGCAATGGACAGGGATCAGGGCCAACCAATACACTTTAGGGAGCATTCTTAGTGCTTGTGCATTGGTAGAGGATGCTTTCCAAAAGGGCAACATGATCCACGTATGTGCAATTAGAAGTGACAAGATGATTCCTGGACATGCAATTAGAATTGGCAAGATGATTCATGGATATGCAATTAGAACTGGGTTTGAGTCTGATGTCATAGTAGGGAATGCTCTTATTAGCATGTATGTGAAATCTACGGAAATGGAGGATGCAAGCCAAGCGTTTGAAAAAATGCCTGAGAGAGATGTTCTTCCATGGAACTCATTGATTGCTGGATACGCTATTTTTCAATGTTTAGTGAATAAACTATTGCTTTTAGCAGTTATCGTTAATCGCTGAATACTTTTTGGATCATACAGCGAATTAAAAAACTCAGCTACCTAAACAAAGGTATAGTCAACGGATTATATTAATGTGTTTTAAAAATACAATCGTACCATCTTTAAGCTTTGTGCTGGACAAATTGGTATCACGTGTGTCTTCAGTTGGAGGCCAAGGTTCTGTTTTGCACAGGTGGCTTCGCTTAAGGAACGACGCTTGTCATTTTATGGCACACAGCAAAGACATAAATGCAATCCCTAGGTAGCGCTTGGGCATTTTAGGTGGGTCATCTTCTCTAACGGCTGTGTATTCTGATACATGGACTCATACTTCCCTTTCTTCCAGTGGCCTTTTGTTTTGGAAATATCTGCATACAAGAAACCCAAAGACAGGAGCGAGACGTTTCTAAATGTAAGTTGAGCGGTACATCAATCAATCAATCAACAAGTGTGTGTCATGAATGGAGGCCGCTTATAAGTTAAAATCCCCTCAAGGCATGGATCTAAACGATCTTCCACAACAAATGGTTACCAAATATTCACAGCAGGAGAGGAAAGCGGCAGTGTCTGTGCTTCCTCAGATTCTTAGGGTTAATAAGTTATTTTAATTTTGCAGTCAGATGGATGTTTCTTTTTGCTAGCTTCTGAAAGATTTTACCCTTCTTTGAATTATATCGATTTATGCATATGCGAATCACATTTGCCTTTGTCACGACACTCGCAAGGGTTTCGAATCTTTATACCCCTTATTTTTGGATTAAAAACAGTAGAGGTCCTTAGGCTAAATTCTTTTTCTTATTTTAGGTTTTGTAAATACTAATTATTCTTCTTTTTGATAATGTCAGACTAGCTAGTGTTTGGTACATAGTTTTTTTTTTTCGTTTCTTTTCCATTTGCAGAAACACTTTAATGATTTGGTTTCATATGTTTTGTAATAATTGTGTATAATTTTGTCACGACTGTTGTTGACAAATTTTTTTTAATTTTCTTGATACAAATTGCACTTTACAAAAATTATTTTTATTACATAGCAAATCTTATATCATATTATTCCGAAAATGTTCTTGACCTTTTTCATTTAATTTATATAAATTGTACTTCAGAGAAGGGAATTTATTGAATTTATATGTTATGTGTGTCATGCTGGAAATGTTGTCAAGCTTTTATAATTTCTTATTTAATGCCAATCTATTTTGTGGAATCTAGACAATGCAATTGCAATATTAGGTAAATTCCTTCTGCTTTAAGACAAGGACACTTGACAATTTGTTGGAATTTACTTAGAATGTCTGGATTTATAGTCTTATAAAATGCCTTAAAATGAAGAAATAACTAATCCAAATACACTTGTAAAAGGGGCTATTATTGCTCGGTAAATCATATGGTATTTTATGGTGAAAAATTGTCCGCTTTCTCTATTTGCTTAACATAAATTGCATTTTGCAAAAAGGATTTTAAGGCTGGAAATCTTGTCGACCTTCTTTAATTTCTTGGTATAAATCTCATTTTTCAACTAGAAAGACAATACTGCCCAATCGACCTTAAATTGCTAGTTTACCTTTAATTTTATTGACCTTCCAAAGTTTGTAGCTTCAATTTCTTCCTGTACTATAGCTTTTCCTGAACACTGAATTTGCAACAATTTTATATCTGCACTACTAAAATCCTAAAGCAAAATAATAGCAAAAAAAATATGGTAACTCCAACCAACAACCCTGCTGCAGGTACTAAAGCCGCAACACGGCAGAAAGAGAATTTGTGAACACAGAGCAGATGATCGAGCAGACCGAGAGCTTATTTGAGGAGTTCTTTTAAGGTAGTTAATTTTGTGTTATTTCTTCATTTTAAGGCAGTTCATTTTAGTGTCATGGTGCATGTATTGCGGGTCCTGTGCTGCATCCATGGCAATTTGCATTCTAGAGATACATTTGTTAGCACATAGAGAACATGGTATATAACTGACAATTTGATTTGTGAACAAAGAGATGTGGTTGCTGTGTATATTCAAATTGTTATTGATGTTTATTGGTTGATGCCATGATGCTATTGTTATATGACCCTTTTATTGACATGTTTAGCGCAGGTCTGTTGACAAAATAAACTAGCATGGGATCTAAGAATGTGATCCCTTGGATGAAATAAAAAACTTTGCTGAAACAAGTGTATTTGGATTAGTTCTTATTTTGTTTCAATCTTCCTAATGATCGTCCACATCCATCAGTCCTGAACTGAGAGGTATATGTCTCGGGATGTCTTCTATGCATGAGCTCCGACCTACTGCCTGGTAGTAGCCCTGAGGCAAGGATTTCTTGTGAGTTATCATAACAGAACCAGCTGATTTTGGAGTAGCTTAGAAACTCTGGATCTAAACATTTACTGTCAATTTCATCAACTCTTCTTCGGTCTCTCCACCCATAATCAGTCACGTAGTCATTGTAAGTGTCATCCAATATTCCTTTACTTCTTGCAGACTTCCATGGTTCAGGCGATTGTAGATGCATGTTATCACGCCTATCATCAGACCCAGAAAATTTATGTGAGCTATACCCTTCAAAGGGTCTCCCCTGGTAATGGACCAGAGGTTCCATTTTCACATTTTTACTGGGGCTATCACCTTGTCCTATTCTTCCTGTTTATCTCCATTGATCATCACAATCCCTGCAATTACCATTCAATGTCATGATATGCTTATCAGCCAAAAGACTGTCGTTTACAGTATGTTTCCTCTTCCATGGCTCGTCCGTAATAGCATGCAAGCTGAATTCTGGCATAGATAAGTTTGTCCTTGACCGTAGACTATTTTGTGTTTTCTCCATCCTTGAAGCAAACAAATGCTCTTTATCTTTGCCATTCAACACACTTTTGGACGGATAACCAAATGGTATTCCAGGTGAGTCTACTCTATACTTGAAATTCTCTTCTCCTCTACCAGTCGAGGCATTCTGTGAAGCACGCATAGTTCTAAATGGGTTTACTGGACGTGTCAGCAGAGAATCTCCCATGTTTCCACCTTCCCTCGACTTTCTCAACAATTCCAAACTACTTCCTCCGCCTATCTCCTATTGGATCAGCTGACTAAGAGTTTAGAGAACCACCATGTATATGGATTGGGTCCTCTAGAGGCCTACAACCATGATCAGGATGGTTTGATGCATCTTAGACTTATTAGCAATTTGCTGAGAAGATGATTGTCCTATGTGCAACCTATTAAATGTATCAGGAAGAGTTATTGTTTTTTATATGGATTGAGGGACTAAGGATCTTTTAGTAGATTATATCTTTTAACCTGAATCTGTTGCCATTATTCCTTTTCGTATTCAGATGAAGATGATTATGTTTCTAATTCTTCAAAACCGTCTTCTGAACTGCTCTTAGGCATAATATCTTATAACTGGGGCATATCTGAATCCCTTTATTTTGCACATGACTTTGTCGTTTTCCACCAATCATCAGATTGGTGCTTGGCATCTGATAATGCTCTTGCATCTTTTGAACTATTTTTTTCTCATCATATTAACAATATCATTTTCAAAGAAATAAAATACATTCTATTCATTATATTCACATTTTGAATCATAAAAAAAAAGGATTATCTGCCTCAATATTCTTCTAAAGAAAACATATCTACAGCTATATTTACACACTCTTGCCACTCATCTTCTAATTCTATAACATCCCAATACTCTGAATTGTTCTTATCGCCGAACATGAATCTTATAGAATGTGATGTTTTGGAAGGACAAGGAGTTTCAAATTAAACTACTGGAGGAACTTCCTATGCGGACACCATAGTTCGCCGTTCCCAGCGTGTGCTAGCCCTATGGCTAGACATAGTTGTTTTCAATGGCGTCGATATCTGTCACACTGCCCCGTAACAATATAATAGTCTAATGATTTAAATTAAATATAAACTTGCAATTGCCTCAAAGCTGTATTATACAACCCCATGGCAAAAACTATAGGACTGCAGTGATCTAAAAATTAGATTGAAAACAGGATATAAATATGAAAGTAAATGCATATGAGCAAATTTGAGATCTAGAATTTTATTGTACATAATCTTAAGTGTAGTAATGTTTGTTCTGGGTGCAGTAATTAATTTGGAACTTGAACGATCATTCTTCCATTCGGCTCGCTCTCAACAAAGCCATAGAGCTCTCAAGCGATTGAGAATGAGAATGAATGACCTCCAATGCAACATTTTAACAAAGGAAGCTTTCAAATATATTGCATTAGGTTCATCAAATCGGTCTGTAAGATAAACGCAGGGGCAGGTACTAAAGCCGTCCACGACACTTGTTTTTTATTATGATAAAAATATTTTATTTTTCTATGCTGCAATAATAAAGATATTTTAAAACCTTGGATGAGCATTTTCCTCACTCTACTCAATGATTGTTCTGTCATGGAATGTAAAGGGGTTGAATAGCACCCCCAGACAAAAAGCTATGCACAATCTTGTGATAGATCATTCTCCAGATATTTTCTGTATCCAAGAGACCAAGCTCTCTGTGGATTCTCTGTTTTCCTGTATGCCTTACATATGGTTCTCTGGCCAAAGTCAGTGTGTTGGAGCTATGGGGAGCTCTGGGGGTCTGGCCATGTGTTGGGATCCTAGGAAAGTTATGCCTCTTCTTTGGATGTCCTGCATCTCGGCCCTCTCAATGGTGGCTTCCTCTCTGGAAACTGGTGAGCTGATTCTTGTTACCACAGTTTATGCCCCTGTTGACCTCCCTAGGCAGCACAAGCTCTGGGAACATATTCGGTATGTCAGAAATTGCCATCCTTTCCTGCCTTGGATTATGACCAGAGATTTTAACGTTGTTCTCAGCGTGGAGGAGAAGAGGGGCGGACTGGCTCGTTTGGGTCCTTCTTTGGAGCTCCTTCGCTATAATATGGACCTGTTACACCTCTCTGATGTCAAACCTCTTAATGGGCTTTTCACTTGGAATAACAGAAGGACAGGTAATGCTGCCATCTTTGAGCGCCTTGATTGATTCCTTGTCTCATGTTTTTGGCATTCTAGTTCTATCTCTCTTGCTTCTGAAATTCTGGACTGGAGAGGCTCTGACCACTGGCCCATTAAACTTTCTACCAATCACATTGCTGTTCCCAAGAAGCCTCCTTTTAAGTTTCAGCTAATGTGGCTTCGAAATCCATCTCTCCATGATCTTATGGCTCAGTGGTGGAGACAGGGGGGGCCTGACTATGGTATTGCTATGTTTTCCTTTGTTAAAAAACTCCAGTTTGTTAAATGGAAGCTGAAGTACTGGAATAGAAATTGTTTCGGTAATCTCCACTCTATGAAGAAGAGAGCTTATGACTGGCTAGATGTGGTGACCAGGCAGATTTGGGACCTTGGTTTGTCTGAAGAGCTCCGCATTGTTGAATCTCAAGCGTCTAATGCTTTCGCTGAGTGGGAACTTCACGAAGAAATTTAATGGAAACAGAAGGCTCGAATAGACTGGCTCCAGGAAGGGGACAAGAACACTGCTTTCTTTCACAATTTTGTGCAGGCGAGGCGCAACAGGAACTTCATCTCTCTCCTTGTTAATTCAGACGGGACAACTCTGACATCTTCTCAAGCTATATCTAGAGAAGCTGTTCGGTTTTATTCCGCTCTTTTTTCAGATGGCCCACCTCCTACTGAGCTGGTCGAAAATACAGTTTTGTCTTGCATTCCCCTTGTGGTGACTTCGGGAATGAATGACTCTCTTATGCGGCCAATTGGTATGTCTGAAGTGGAGGGAGTGGTTTTCAGCATGCGCAGAGGTAAAGCTCCGGGGCCTGATGGTTTCCCAGGGGATTTCTTTCAAGATTTCTGGGATATTATCAATCAAGATCTCCTGGACATGGTGCAGGAATCTTATTCCAGCAAAGAAATGCTCAAGGCTATGAATGCAACTTTTCTTGTCCTGATTCTGAAAAAAGATCAGGCTAATCAGCTGGATTCTTTTAGGCCCATTGCGCTTTGTAATGTGGTCTATAAAATCATTACCAACCTCATTGTGGAGCGGCTTAAAGTCTGCCTCCCCATGGTTATCTCAGAGGAACAAGGAGGTTTTGTTGCTGGCAAACAAATTCTGGATGGGGTGGTTATTGCTTCTGAAGTTATTCACTCTATGTACACTTCTAAGGAACGAGCCATGTTTGTAAAGCTCGATTTAGCTAAGGTTTATAACAGAGCCGACTGGGGCTTCATGCAAAAAGTTCTTCTGGCTTTTGGTTTCAGTCAAGCCTGGGTTCGCTGGGTGCTAAGTTGCGTCACTACGCCTTCCTTTTCGGTTCTTATTAATGGGGAACCCTTTGAGCTTTTTGGTGCATCTAGAGGCCTTCGCCAAGGGGATCCGCTCTCTCCTTACTTGTTTATTATTCTCGCTGAGGGTCTAGGGCGACTCATCAAGTTTCAGGTGTCTCAGAATTTGTTGTATGGCTGGCAATGGGGGAATGGATTAACCACTTTGTCCCACCTCCAGTTTGTTGATGACACTATTCTGGCAGGGAGAGCACGGATTTGTGAAGCTGAAGCTTTCCGTTGCACCCTTGACATGTATTTGGCTGCGTCTGGGCAAAAAATTAATGATCACAAGTCCTCTATTTTCTTCTTCAACACCCCTGAGCCTATCCAGCGACAGATCGCCACTATCTTGAGGTTTTAGACCCAATCTCTCCCCTTGACTTACTTGGGGGTTCCTATTGTGGTGGGAAGGCAGCCTAGACCTTTTTGGCATAATGTGCTTGACAAACTCAGGGAAAAAGTTAATCACTAGACTCATAGATGGCTCTCTACTGCTGGTAGGGTCATACTTCTGCAATCTGTGATCCAAGCACTTTCAATATACCGCTGTATAGTTCAAGCTGCCTCTATGTATTTCTCAAGGAATTTGATGCTCTCTCTCGCCAATTTATTTGGAGCAGCAACTTGCAGAATTCCAAATGGAGTCTTATTAATTGGAATACTGTTTGCCGACCAAAGAAGGATGGAGGCCTCGGCCTGCGTTCTGCTATTTTGTCCAGCCAAGCTCTTGCTGCCAAACTCTACTGGCGCTGGTGCTCCAACCAATCTCACCTTTGGGCCCGCATCCTGTCTTCCAAGTATTTTTATGATATCGATCCCCCTGATATTTCCAGGCTCCCTCTTGAGGGAAGGGGGTCTATGGTGTGGAATACCCTCAAGCTTGGAGCTCATCTGGTGAAACGCAGCCTCTTCTGGGTTTGCAACAGTGGTACTGAGGCCCTCTTTTGGGGCGATTCTTGGGACGGGGCGCCTCCTCTCTTATCCTCTCACCCGCATTTGCAGCCTCTGTGTGACTCCCATCAATTTGCAGGCTGGAATACTGTGGCCCACTACAAGGAAGGCTTTAATTTGGGCACGTCGATTGGCTTTCGTTGGAAGAATTCTTCTGATTGGCCGTCGGGTGGTTCCTTGGAGGATTGGCTGGAGTTATCACAGATTTTGGCCTCTAGAGGCTGCAGTTCCTTACAGGTTCGGGATGTCTTGGCTTGGGGAGGTGATTCTAGCGGACAGTACTCTGTTTCCGCTGGGTACCTTGCTCTGACCAAGCAACTTTTTGGCGAGGTTAACTTCATATGGTGGAAGAAAATTTGGAACCGGTTTTCGTGGCCTAAGTGTAATTTCTTCCTTTGGGCCTTAATGTACAAGTGTCTTACTTGGGACAACTTCTGTAAGCGTGGGTTCCAGGGGCCGTCCAGATGTGTTTTATGCCGCAGCAGTGTGGAGACCGGGTCTCACCTTTTCTTCCAATGCCCCTTCGCCAAACAGATTTGGCACCTCGGGTGGAATGTGTGGGGCCGTCCCTGTTGGCACGCGCCGTCTCTGTCCGACTTCTGAGACCGGCTGGACCATCCTCCTTCAAAAGCCTCGTTTCTGCAGATTGCTTTGTCTGTTGGACCCTCATTTATCTTGTGGAACATATGGCTGGAAAGGAATAGGTGGATTTTCCACGATATTCAATTGGAGCTCAGCGCCCTTTGGGCGAGAATCCTCAGTTCGCTGCATGAAACTCTTATTGCTAAGGGTAACAGGGCCGATGGCTTGGGTCCGGAAGACGCTGGTATCTATTCCCGATTTTCCTTTGCTCCTACCATTGCCACTTCCATCGCTCCTTCCACTCGCTCAGCGAATGTAACCAGGCAACAGCCGTGACCTGTCAACAGAGCGGGACGATGGACTCCCCCTGTCGCTGGAATTATCAAAATCAACACTGATGGCTCTTCGCGTGGGAATCCAGGGGCTGCTGGTATTGGTGGTGTGGGGCGCGACAGTGCCGGGGATATTCAATTTCTTTTTTCTATCTATAAGGGCCATTATACCAACAATCTCATGGAAGCTATGGCTATCTTGGTGGTGGTGCAACACTGCTGCCAACATGGCTGGTATAACATTATTTGTGAGTCGGATTCGTAGGTAGTTGTTAACTTATTGAATAAACGAAACTTTGTTAATGTGGATTGGCATTTGGCTGCGATTGTCCAACAGATCCTGCAGAGATGTTCTTCCTTGGACTTTGTGGTTTTTAAGCATATTCCCCGTGAGTGGAATGGGGTCGCTGACTGTCTGGGTAAGTGGGCCTCTGAGCAGGGACCTCTATGGAACATTTCTGATCATTTGTTGCTTCCTTTGGATTTCTTACAGAAGCTAGTTCAACTTGTTGACCAGGATAAGGCTTTGTAACATTTCGCTTCCGTTTCTTTATCAATAAATTTTTACCCCTTTTTTAGTTAAAAAAATAAAGATATTTTAAAAAATAAAATAAATTTAATAATAAACATTTTATTTTTAAATTTGAACAATACAAAATCATGTTAAAAATGTTTTTTATTTTAAATTTAAATATAAAAATTATATTGTTTTACGTTTTAATAATATAAATTAATTATTAAAAAAAATTATTCACTCACTATAATATTAAATTTTAAAATTTAATTTTTCCTCATCATAATTGTTGATTCTATATGTAAATCTAATTCATATATTCTTTACTCTTACAACTAATATTATTAATAAAATGACTAATTAATTACGAGTGAATATGTTTATTTGTTCAATTTATTTTATATTTTTTAATATCTTAATTTTTTTTTGTTTTTAAATTTAACTGATTGAAGATAGCATTGATAATAGAGGAGTCATGAGTGTCAGGGGGCATAGCCCCTAAGAATATAAAATTGAACATGGACGTCCTCGTTTGTTGGAATTGCCAAAGCTTGAATTGTGGTCTAATATTTTCCCCAAAGCAAGATAATGTTTATTGACAGCGTAAAAATAACAATACATTCCAGGAAAGTTTCTCTTACACCCATATAGTTTTGTATATTTTTTGGTAGAAGGTTATTTTTAAGTTTAAAGAGATTTAAATTTTGTTATTTTTTTTTTTTAATTTACTATTCATTTTTAAATTTTAAAAGTTTGAATGAATCCTTCATTCTTTTTATTGACCATTGAGATGAAATTTATGTCCAAACAATCATTAGTTAATTTAAAACTTTTGTTTTATTAGATAGTTTGAATGTATCATTATTTTTCATTTTCCATTTTCCATTGTTTTTTATTTGATATGGTAAAACCCAGGTTTTACAGGGACATGGAACCATGAAAATGCATTACAATAGTTTTAACAGGGCAATCAAGGTTGAGAGGACAAAAACAAAAAACTAGTACATAGAACGGAAACAAAAAGCAAAATACTATAACGGAATTAGGAGGAAGGTCCCTCTTGAAGATCATCAGTAATAGTAGTGTCCTTCACCGGGATGCTAGGTTTGTCTTTTAATACTTTGCCTTGAGTATGGTTCCCATGGCCTTCTTCCACTTTCCCAGAGAAGATCATTTTGGGTCGCTTCCTACCTTTTACCTACAAAGGAGTCTATTTAGGGGGACCCCCCTGGGGGAACCCAGGGGGGATTTTAAGACCTTAGGAGATTTCATAACACGGGATTGGGGGGTGCTAAGCAGAGTGGACAAAGGTATGGACAATAGCCTTAGCCACCTTGTGAAGTTCATTCCAATCCTGGATAAGCTTAGCCAGGCCAAACCCTGCCTGGTGTACCTTTGAGTTGAAATTTTTTAGCAATTGTTTGTTCTTTTTTAGCTCCTCCATTACTATGGCCTTACCTTTCCAAGATGAATTCACATGAGTCCCAATTACAATGGGTTTAAGCTTGGAAATAAATAGCAGTTTGAGAGGGAGGTCATCAGGGGGCACTGAGATAAACTGTTTTGGGGGGAGCATTCAAAGGGTAGGTGGGATCCCTCGATAGGGTCCTCCATCGGGGAGTCCTCTAGGGAATCCTCCTCGAAAGAGGATCCCCCGAAGGGGACCTTTCAACCTAAAAGGGCTTGACCGTGTTTAACAAGTAGGAGTATTACACCTTGATGGAGAATGAGATTAGTATCATTTACTTGATGGAGCAAAACGGTACTTTTCAGGGACTTGACCAGGAAATATGAAAGATTGATTTTAAACCCAATGAAGTGATTTAGAAGCAAGAAATGGTGGGAAAAAATTAAAGCGTAATTACCTTCCAGAGTCATGTAGTGCATGATCTGAAGGTAGATATTAGGCCAGTAATGTGAGAGGTTGGCTCACGAGAATCCTTTATTGTCAGTCTATATGAAATCATTCATTCTGAAGAATTGTTGCAGAGATTCTTGTTTCTTTGACTGGTCCTTAAATTCCTTTGCACCTCGCAAGACATACTCGTGGCATCACCGATGAATTTCTCCAAGACGTTAATGGTGATGCCTCGCATGGTGACCTTCCGTTTTGTCTAGGCTGCCACGAAGTTTCAGGCAATCATGACGTTATGCTTAGTGATGTGTTCCATAAACTTCGTGAGTCCCCCCTTCTTGAGTTTCTTCTGGACCTTCGTTTGCTCGCAGACCTCTTTGCAAGATGTGGGTTCTATATGGTCTTTGTCACCACCCATGGGTGTTGGAAGCGCAGAGATGGAATGGGAGAGTCAAATTTTCTGGATGTGGTAGAAAGAGCTAGGGCTCAAATGGGTGGGAACACCCACCAAAGTCACAAAAATAATTAATCCCCCTTTCTTCGAAATGACTGCAGATCATCTGAATTGGGATTTGCCCCATCGAGTTGAGGGGTTGCACATGCAAAGGGATGATTATTTTAAGCTGCATTAGTACCTTCAATATGGATGACATTATATACATTTGGGGGGACGTTCCATGCATCATGATTTCTTCTTATTAATTTGACTATGAATTTTACATTCTTGCACTTGAATTCCAAACATATCAATATTTTTTGAAATTCTCTATATATTGATATCAGTATCTTTCATTGTTAAATGATTTCATCTTATTAATTTAACTATAAATTTTACATTCTTGTGCTCGAATTCCAAACATACCAATATTTTATGAAATTCTCTATATATTGATATGTCAAGATGAAAGGAAGGTTGTGGGTCCTACATGATATAAATAATGTTTTTTGAACACAACTTTAATCTAGTTTGGTAATGATAAAGTAAGTATATGGATATTATTGGTATTAATTTATTCTTAAATTATTTTGACAATATTATCTAATTCATATTTATCTTAAAAATAAGTTGTTTCATATATAGTTTTTATATTAGTATACTTAGTTTCTTTTACTATTAATTTAAATTAACGTTTTCACTTATCTAAGATAGTTACTTTATTAACCACAAATTTATTTCATTACTTGTGTAAATGTACATAATACTTATAGGGAATTTAATTGGTTATGTATATTATTATTCTATTCTTACCTTCTTATCATTGAGGAACATCATAGGACATTCATCCAGTTCAATTTAATATATTACAAGTGCCTTGATTGATTCTAAGAGTAGGGATTTGTGAAGCGATTTCAAACCCTCCAATGCTCTCCCAACACGTTCATAGTTAGACGTTAGACCATGTATACAAAAAGTTTTTGAATTAATTTACCACGGGACCCCTCACAATGTTTAGTATTATTTATGCTAAGATCATTTTTTTGAAAGCTAACTATTTTAGGGATATACACAAACTGCCCAATGTATAGTACTATCTAGGCTAGAATTATATTTTTGAAAGACGATTGCTTTAAGAATACAAACCATAATTATTTATTTTATTTATTTAATTATTTTTAAATTCAAATCGTATGTTTTTATTTATTTTTAGATTTACTAATGTAATCATATTGTAGTTCTTGATATTTATCTATTTAGTTTTTCACTACTTTTGAAAATAATATCTTGTGTATTTATATGTAATATGTTTTAAAATTTACTAATGTGTATTAATGTTTTTGATAATTTCATTATTAAATTAGCTTCTATATTTTTATCATCTACGATTAAATTCATCTGATTATTTCATTCTCGAGTTAGCTTCTTTCTTTAAATCAACTATGAAAAAATTCATGCATTGTCTTTAATTTTCCTTATACTCATATTTTTAATTCATATTAGGTGTTTTTTGTTTCCAGATATATTTTAATACTATGAAAACTAGGAGAGAAAAAAAAAAAAAAAAACATAACAAAGGAGGCTTCAACATGGTCTTCATCTATGAAAAAAGACAACATAAATAGTGATTTAATGGGAAATAATCTGTCATTCACATCATCCATCACATAATGCAAAATTTAGCATCCTTGATATAAAATAGAACTTGATGAAACACTTTTTTATTATAGATCTTCATACAATTTTTATCTCACCCAACCATACTCTAGAGGCTTTGGCCTTATTTATGAGATTGTCGAACATACAATAAAATATGAGCATGACCATATGTTAATCGAAAATGGAATACATGTTCTTATTCCCAAGTCCAAATTACATTACTCAAATAGAGAAAAGAAACCTTGTAATATTAAACAATTTAAATCAATTTGACTTCTTATTTTTTTACCTATACTTCAATACTTTTACAATGGCCATAAATATTTCTATGTTTAGCATGGGTGTATTCATGAAGTTTGTGGGGCCAAAAAGTAGACAAAATTATGAGTTTTGCCCCCTAAAAATTATTCCACATATGCAATTATTAGAAGCACGTACACAGTTCTTAAAATTAGCCTCAATCATTATTGAGGTTAAACCATGTATGTGGAATAATTGCATACATGGAATAATTGCGTATGTGGAATAACTCCATATGTAGTTTTTAACTAATAAAACAAAAAAAATGTGAAAGCCAAATCATTTGGCATTTCACACAACAAAAACCATGAGCAAGAGCAAGAAGGACAAACTCGTGTTGTGGAGTAGCAAGTTTGAGAAAGTAAGAATCCATATTTTGGAGCCACGTACCCTTTAATACGACAATGCCACGCTGAAGGAGAGGTAAGCTAACATGTTTTAGTGCAATTGGACACTAGTTTTTTCAAAATTGTTGTATTTTTCTTGAAATTATTTATATTTTTATATTTTTTAGTGCATACATATTCACGTATAGTGGCTAACGTGCCAACACCTAACCCTAAAAACCCTCCTATCCCTCCAATCCCTCTTCACTCACAAAACCCTCCTATCCCTCTTGTAGTTACTCAAGCCCCATAAGGTAGTCAAGAGGATTTAGTAGGCCACATAGTAGAAAATAAGATCGAACTTGAGAATCTTGTTAGGCCATTAAGGGATCCAAATTTAGACAACCCCCACAAAATTTTCCTGACAAACACACTGCATATATTAGTAGATCAAGTTGAGTCATTAACAAGTCAAATTGATAGGTGGGATGTTTATAGAAACAAATGTAAGACATTATTCCAACAAACTATTGGTAGTCACTGTGAAATATAAACACATAACCAAAGCCCAAATTTTTACCTTGTTGATTGATGGGAATAATGGTGTGCCACTTGATATGATGTCCAAATGGATTCCAATTCATTGATGTAGTCATGATTTTCTCAAATAGAATTTTTGGGACTGATGGTGGATGGTCTTTGATCACACACCTTGCAATAATAATGAGGTCTCCTTATATTTTCTAAGAAAATTATATTATGAATTTCTATTGAATGAAATCCCAATTTTATTTGATTTCTTAGAGTTCCAGGGTAGCGGAAATGGCTCTGCATAGGATATGCCAAGTGCATACCATGCACCTAAATAGCCAATGAGAGCACGTGTTAACAAACCCCATCCTTCTAAGACACTACCCGCTATAGCCAAGGAGATTATAGAGATTGATACCTTGCATGCGCTCAAGGCACTTATTGACACCCTCATCCAACATACAAGCCAAGTTTCTCATACTCCTCTTGGGGAGGGTGGTCGTGGTGAGGCTTTGTCTAACACTGCTACCTGATGAGCTCACTTATGTAAATCATGTGGCGCCACATGCATTGGACATGATGATAACGAGGAGGATTTCATGAAGTCCACTCATGGTGGTTTTTCCATGGGCCTAAATGATATTAATATTTTTATGTTTTAGCTATCTACATTTCATCTAGTTAGCTTGACTACCACTTTCTAGGTATGTTTAATATTTTATTTATTACAAATAAAATGTTAGACTTGTTAAATTTAAAATATTTGTACAATTTAAAAGGTAATTTGATTTATATAAACCATTTTTATGTTGTAGTAGGTTTGTGGAGTCGAGATGAGCACCGTGTTAGTCATAGTGCGCCTATGGTTTATACTTATGCACAGGTAATTTATAATGGCTAATTAATATTATTGTTCATTATACACATATGTTGTATATATATGTTTGTATGTTAAAGTGACTGATAATGATATTTTATATGTTCAGTTGATGACCACATAAGAAAATTTGCTATTTATTAGGGAGGGAAAGGTTGCTATTGTGATTTCATCTTCACAACAACTCTTTGAGGTGTATGGTCTAGTTATATATTACATAATGTTTAATTGTAAATATGGATGTGTATTGTGATTTCATCTTCCCAACAACTCTTTGAGGTGTATGGTCTAGTTATATATTACATAATGTTTAATTGTAAATATGGATGTGTGTTTTTTAATTATCCTCTATACTCATGCAAATAGCTAACGCATGAAACAATTGTCTACGTAGACTCCTCTAGTGACATCTTCTGGGCCTATCAAAATGATTAGTAGGGGTGGCGTGGTATAGTTAGACATTTTAATTTGTAATTTTTCATAGTATATTTCAATGACTTAGTTTGAGATAATTTTGAGTTTTTATTTTGTATGTATATATACATTTTCATGGACCTACACCTTCCATCATCAGAAGTAGGTCACCAACTCATAGCAATTATCTTTTTCACACTATTGTTCGCCAACGTGAACATATCATTGACTACATTGAGTTCTAGTGTCAAATTGACCATGACAACCATCTTTCGGTAAGTGCACTTATGAATAATTTTTGTATGATTTAAAAAATTTAACATGTTAATTTTGTAAGTATCTTGTTGTAGCATGTACCTTTTTTAACAATATTTTCATATGAACAATTAGAGCTATAGGCAAGTTTGGAGATGAAGAGGACTCATAGTCAATCTTATTAGATACCTCCATTTGCAAGTAAGGCATCTAGGGGAGAGGATTAAACATATAAGCTCTTCATCAAATTTTACACAAACTTCTTACCACTAACATTAAAACCTTGTGGTTGTTACATGTATATCTCCTCCTCCAAATCCTCATGAAGAAAAGTAGTCTTCACATCCAACTATTCTAAATTCAAGTCTTCTACTATAACTATACTTAAAATAGTTCTAACAAAAGTCATTTTAATAATAGGAAAAATGATTTCATCAAAATCTATACCTTTTTTTTATACAAATCCTTTTACCACCAATTTGGCCTTGTATTTCTTTTTACCTCCATCTTCATCCTTCATCTTATATGCCCACTTGTTTTGTAATGCCTTCTTACCCTTTAGAAGCTTAACAAAAACCCATGCCTTATTCATCATGAGAGAGTCATACTCCTCATCTATTGTTTGCTTCCACTTCTCCTTGGCATCAACCTACACTGCTTATTCAAAGCTCTTTGGCTCACCACCATCTATAAGTAACAAATAATTAAAAGAATGATAAAACTGTCAGGAAAACCACCGAACAATAAACATGCTCCGATCCCTACTGAGTCAGGATCTTGCTCTACCAATTAGAACACATGTGATTACTTTTTGTATTAGCAACTAAACACGGAATTATACCAGAATCAATAAGTAACTAAAAATATGAAACAACACAAGAATTAAGAGACAATACATAATTGTATTATATACATAAAAGAATATACAATAAGGAAGATGCCACTTCTTCCTCCACCTCAAAGGTTTGCCACACCTCAAGACCTTCTTCCCCCTCTCTCTCGGTCCCAACAATCAACTCTGTTATAGAATTGATGTTCACCTCTCCAAGCAGTCAGTAACATGCTGCCAGTTCACCAAGTACACAACCGTAGTCCAAGTAGATCCCCTGCTCTCTGCTACTTGCAAATCACTAGACCTTACTCACCATGTAGACATCTCTACACCCCTGAAGAACCCTTGTCCTTGCATCACCAAGTCCTTATGATTCTTCAACCAGTGCCCCGGTGGATCAGCTCCTTGACCTTGCAGACCTTGCAACTCTCCCTGATCATACACACTCAGCACCCCTTTGGAACTAGGAGGAGCTACACTAGCTCTCTCTAAAAGCTCTCTGGCTTTCTAGCACACTTTTACAATACAACCCATGAGTCCATATATAGATCTCATGCTTACAATAATTAGACTAACCTAATTACAATAATTAGACTCGCAACTCAAGACTACGACTAGCCTTCAACATGCAAACTAACAGTCTCAAAATAGACTCTCCCAAATTCGTCATGCAAACTGCCTGTTCTCGCACAGACTGTCGACGTCGGCTCTTCCATGACCAATGTCGGCCGACTGGTAACCGACGCCGGTTGCTTCCTCTTGCTATCTGACCGACGTCGGCTGATCAGACCGACGCCATTTTTCTTGCAACTGATTCTACAACTCTGCATCCTCCGTAACTTCTCCTATTTGCATCCTGGTGAAGCTTTTAGCTCCACAACATAACAATCTCCCACTTGGAGATAAATAGCTGCACCTGTACCTGTACCTGTACACCGTCTAAATTATTCCCTGGCTTGTATCCCTCTTCAAGATCTATTCTGAAGACCAACCACCACGCAACTGTGATGCTATACCTGTCATTCAAGTAACCTGCAATATCCGAACCTACACATCCATGTAGTGAAGAACTTGACCCTGCATAACAAGAATCCCTACTGCTAGTCCCACTGAACTGCCCTCCAGTACTCCTCCCCCGAATTGGCTCCATACTTTCCGACAACCCCCACTGCTTGGAAAAAACTCAGGCCTACAATAGACCTCATGTGATTTCGAACCCTGTTTCAAGCTAAGCTTGAACTGTCCAGCCCTTGGTGTGCTTTTTGATTCTGCATCCTGCGTAATGAACCTCGCCAACACCGTCTTCACATCAGCTCCCACTGGAGATAAAATCTTCATGTCTCTTATGCCAAAGAATTTCGCTGCTCTAAATTTTTCATGACACACCTCTGAACTAACCTTACCCTTAGCTCAGCAAATACCTGTATATACAAACCTACTAGTAAATCACACACATATAGTAACAGAATAATGTTGCAATCATTATCCACCTGGTAAGATAAACACAATAGTTACACTGACGTTGATTGAAGCCATGCTTAGTTATCCACCTGTCAAAACCTATACCACTGTCCTGCAGCTCTCTCAAGACCATATACTTTGGCCTTCTGTTTCATGTATCCATCCACTCTCTTCTCTAAAACGGAAATTCGTCTCTCAGTGCTTTCTTCCAGCTGACAACTCTACCAACAAATCCCTGTTTGGTTCTTCTCCAAAGATTCACACTCCTCATCCATGCCAAGCTCCCACTGTATCTGGACTCTACCTGCATTGTCTCTTCCATCTTCATGGTTCTTGACCATCAATAAGCAATATAAAGAAGGTGAACAACGAATATGAGGTTCACTTACCCTTTCTGACCTCCACATGAGCGTTTGAGACTTGTTGTCCGCCCAATATCCGTTCTAGTGACCGATCTCGGCCATCTCCCAGTCTGCTCTCGATCGATGTCGGTTCCCTGCACTGACCCTGACTGCCGACATCGTTTCCCTGGCCGACGCCGATATCCATTCTGTCGACGTCGGTTCTTTCATGACCGACGTCGGTCTTCTTGTTGCCGACGTCGGTTACTGTGTGACCGACACCGGTACCTGTGTTCGTCTGTGAGTGATAACTTTTTACCCGCGAGCTCTCCATGGATCAAAATCCTAATCAAATCAACCATGCTCTGCTAAGAATAATTCAGTTCTCTCACCTGATCTCTGTCCGTCATCTCCTCCATGAACACCAAGGCTTTTCAGTTCTTTAGCTTGTCAAAAACATTTGTCTTCCGCTTCAGAACCTGCATTCTCCTTCTACATATGTGACTAAGCCTATGAAGCCACATCTCTGCAACAGAAGGTGAATCAGCAATATAAGTAGATAGATAAAGGATACCTACTTTTTTACCACCATCTAATTCAAGTGTATCCACTATGAGAGTTACAGTATATCTCCCATCACCCAAATTTTCTGAAGAAATTAGACTCATCTCCAAGACCGGTACCTGCATGACTTCTTTCAACCACTGTGTGTCGTCTATTTGCAATTTCAGCTTCACTTCCCCTTTGCCAATTTTTTGGCAAGGCTCACCAGCTTCTCTCCCTGGGGCTGCATGGAAAGAGGCAACATAACCTGTTATCCAGGATTCAACTTTATCCAAAAAACCTCTCAAAGCATCCTGTGCAACAACACCTGCAACATCTGCATCTTCAGTTCCTTCATGCTGATCTGCTACCAACCAACAATATCTTTTTCTCTGCTCTTTCTTTCCATCAATCAGACCATTCGTGCTATTCAGTTTCTCCATTCGTAGCTTACTTCCTTCTGCCATTGCTATACTCCCACTCAATCAGAAAACCCCGTGAATGACCTGTAATAAAAAATAATAACCTGCTTCCTGCAAATCATAGCTCTGATACCACTTGTCAGGGAAACCACCGAACAATAAACATGCTCCGATCCCTACTGAGTCAGGATCTTGCTCTACCAATTAGAACACATGTGATTACTTCTTGTATTAGCAACTAAACACGGAATTATACCAGAATCAATAAGTAACTAAAAATATGAAACAACACAGGAATTAAGAGACAATACACAATTGTATTATATACATAGAAGAATATACAATAAGGAAGATGTCACTTCTTCTTCCACCTCAAAGGTTCGCCACACCTCAAGACCTTCTTCCCTCTCTCTCTTGGTCCCAACAATCAACTCTGCTATAGAATTGATGTTCACCTCTCCAACCAGTCAGTAACACGCTGTCAGTTCACCAAGTACACAACCGTACTCCAAGTAGATCCCCTGCTCTCTGCTACCTGCAAATCACTAGACCTTACTCACCATGTAGACATCTCTACACCTCTGAAGAACCCTTGTCCTTGCCTCACCAAGTCCTTATGATTCTTCAACCAGTACCCCGGTGGATCAACTCCTTGACCTTGCAGACCTTGCAACTCTCCCTGATCATACACACTCAGCACCCCTTTGGAACTAGGAGGAGCTACACTAGCTCTCTCTAAAAGCTCTCTGGCTTTCTAGCACACTTTTACAATACAACCCATGAGTCCATATATAGATCTCATGCTTACAATAATTAGACTAACATAATTACAATAATTAGACTCGCAACTCAAGACTACGACTAGCCTTCAACATGCAAACTAACAATCTCAAAATAGACTCTCCCAGATTCGTCATGCAAACTGTCTGTTCTCGCACAGGCTGCCGACGTCGACTCCTCCATGACCGATGTCGGCCGACTGGTAACCGACGCCGGTTTCTTCCTCTTGCTATCTGACCGACATCGGCTGATCAGACCGACGCCATTTTTTCTGCAACTGATTCTGCAACTCTGCATCCTCCGTAACTTCTTATGTTTGCATCCTGGTGAAGCTTTTAGCTCCACAACATAACAAAAACTTTTCAGGTGGTCTACTTACTCTATTAGATCTTCTCACAATAGGGGTTTGGGTTTCCTATTGTTGTGGCACAGTCTACACTTGTACCTTTGGGACATTTTTATTTATAATGTCATTCAACGTTGTGTATTCTTTCTTGGCTTCTTTCTTATTTTTTACCAACTGTTCCCTATATATTACTTTCTCATTGAATATGACATCTCTTCTCCTGATGATTTTCTTGTTTTTCTCATGCATAAGCAAAATCTAAAGTCATTAGTACCATAAATAATGAAAGTACATTTTTGAGATTTTGCCTCTAATTTAGACCTATTATTTTTGTCAATAAAAGCAAAAGATTCACAACTGAATTTTTTTTAAAAAGAATAGCCAACCTTCTTACCACTCCATGTCTCCTTTGGTATGCCACCATCCAATGCAATTGAAGGTCCTCTGTTTATTAGGTATATAGATGTATCAATATCATCCACCCAAAATTGAAATGGTAATCTTGCATGTAATCTTATGCTCCTAGCACATCTATGATGGTTATTCATCCTCTTTGACACACCATTTTGTTATGTTGTTCTTGGTGTTGGGCAATGTCCTAGAATGTCATTGTTGTCAAGCTTGGTCATGATTCATAGTGCATTAATGACAAAGTGATCAATTTTGTGGTTTTGAGAGTGTATAGCATGATTGTAGGAGTTTGAGAGGATATAGAATGATATGAAGGGCTCATAAGTGCTTTGGTGAGGTTATAGTGTCTCACATGATCTTTTAGAGTAAATAAATGTGCCATTATTGCTTGAAGATGTCTAGACTGTCATAGGATATCCTAGAGGTATGAATGGATCCATTTGTTTGTGCGTTTATTAATTGTATGGTAAAAGTCAATTTTGGTCAAAGGAAGTTTTGAAGATGTTGATCTTGATCCCATGAAGGTCCCCTAATTTTGGTTTCTTAATGAGTCTCCATGTTCAATATATAAATCTCCCAAGTTTCTCTTGTTAACTGTGATGTGTCAGAAACCATCAATATTAAGCCCTGGTAAATAATTGTTGCAATTCAAATAATATAGATGTTGGGATTTGAATTCAAACTGTGTGTTTTGGACCAGTGAGCAAAGAATGAGTTTTAGAAGACAAAATCTATCAGATCAAGGTGAAGTAAAAATGAAATTTGTATCAGACTACATAATGAATATTATCCATGTGGTGGTTTATCCTAAAATTCTATACAAGTTCATTTATTACACATGAGAGTTGACTATTGGTTGATTGGGTTTTTATTGGTGAACCCGAGAGCAAAGATTTGTGTGTAGAAGCCAAGATTTTAGTCAAATCAAGTTGGTGTAGAATGAAAACTTAGATTAAAATTCATGAATATAATTCTCTAGGTGGTGGCATGTCTTGACTATCCTTAAAAATGCATTTATTATAGGTCAAAGTTAAAGGTTCTTATTGCGATAAAAATCATAAAAATTAGTGGTTAAAGAAATGCATGTAGAGACCAAAATATTGAGAATTTTGATATGGTATAAAAATAAAAAATTTAGTAGACTACTTCATGAACAACATACAAGTGTAATTTATTCATGATAGTAAATATAAACTTATTACTTGTCAAATTTGACTATGTTTTTGTAGTATCTGACCAGATTTGAGTGAGCTTCTTACAGAGATGTTTTTGGGGTGATTTGGATAAATTTGAAGGATATAATGGTTATGATGTTATTATATAAGTCTAAAAGGTTCATAATAATTATTGGAGAGTATCAGTGTATTCCTGATCAAGTGTGAAAGGTCAATGATATGTGACTATGTTTTTGAGGCAAAATGATAGTTTCAAGTGTGCTAGGGTAAGTGATGTGTTTGAGTTATTATGACAAGAGGTGATGAATAAAATGAATGTTTTATTTTGTTTTGATACATAAATCAACTATAAAATATTTTGGGAAGTTGGAGAAATAGGTTAAGTTTTTGAGATGAGGAAGCCAAAATGGCTTGTCCAGTTGTGTTGAGACTGTGAGAGAATGGCTTGAGAGATTGGTCTTTAAGACTAATGGTTGTCACTATGGATTGATATATATCCATTTGGGAATGATTTATAGGACTCATATAAACTATTAATGTGGATTATAAATGTTTAAAGTGTCATTTAAAGTTCAAAATATTAACTTGTATAGGACTGTGTCTCTATGTTATAGGCAGTTTTCTAAGTAGTCATCTAGGAGAGGTGAGTTGGATGTCTTTTGACCTGAGTTGAATAATAAAAATAATTTTAAGATGTTTATAAGGTACCTAATTTCATATCAATTCAATATAAGTCATATAAGTTCCATTTCAAGTGATAAATATGAACTTATTCATGATTATACTTTTGGAGGCTACAGGCAGTTTGAGTGATCACTTTGTAGAGGTGAGTTGGAGGTTGTTTGGACTAAGATAAAAAAACCCAATGAGATTTAAGTTATTTTCTAAGTCTAAATTTCCATATAAATTTGTTTTTATTCATAATAATTCAATATATAAGTGTTGGTAGTCAAATTTGATTAATTATACTTTGACAGTATTTGACCAGCCTGGGTGGTCATTTTACGAGAGTTGGTTTGAGGCCTTTTGGCCTATGTGATGATGTCCAATGGACATGGTAGTGAGCATGAGGTATTTAAGGATATTTTCATATGGTTTATTAATATTTTTGTTTGATAAAATTATTTGTATGATTTAGTTTTGTAAGACAAACTTTTTTTGTGTTTTAAGGCCTAATGGCGAGTAGACCAAATAGCTTGGTTCAAGTGGTGAGTTGGAATTACATATTGTGTAGACATATACTAAATTATTAATGGGTATATTTTAGGTGTGTTATACATGTTTCAATTTTTGGTAAAATTTCAATATTATCCAAGTATTTCAAGGGTAACGTATGCCTTGAAGAAAACCTAATTACTTTAGGTCTCCATTAGGCCTAATGGAGGATTTGGGCCTTAAGGGCAATGGCCAACCAAATTCATGGTTGTTTCACTTATGTAACATGTATGAATAAATATTTAAAGTATTATACAAGTTTTTAAAGGTTATTATTTGACCTAGATGGGTTAGACCAAGTGTGTGGTATAAAGGCAAGGCCAAATTGGCCTGTTTGTGCTAGTTGAGAGAGAGTGGACTTAAGCGAAGAGAATATTTCATTGAAAATGAAGAGTTATGTCATTGAGGACCATAAGGGAGTGAATATTATTATTCATGCATATATAACCAATTTTATGTATGTAGATACACTAGTCAATGGACCTACTAAGCCTAGAAGAGGCTTTTTGAGCAAGGAGGCCTAATAAAGCTATTTTGATTAGTTAGACTATGAGAAAGTAAAGTGAAGGAAGAGAGAATTAAAGAAGTGTGTAAAGGAATGTAAATAATCATAATAACATGTTGAAATGTGTTGAAGGTATGATAGTGATGTTGAAGGTGATGAGCTAGTGGATTGTTTTGTTTGAAAGCTATTAGGCCTATTTGACTAGGCATGCTTGTGTGAAGGGTTTGATTGCATATTAAGCTAAAGGAGCAGAGTAGAAGGGTTAAAAATGGCCATAAATACATATCATGTTTCCATTTAATGTGTTTTAGGTCTTAAATGGTTGTATTTGTTGTTATGTTGATGATATTGTTGAGTATAAGGGCTAATTGAGTGAAGGAGGGTAGTTTTGTGATTATGTGAGATACATATTTGAGAGTTGTAGAAGACCATCATTAGTTGTGAGAAGACAATAAAGAAAGGTGGACTTTTAGATTTTTTATTGAGTGGGTGATTGATTATCTTAGGGGGTTGGAGCCTCCTTACAAGTTGGATCTTGTTAAAGGACTAATTGTGTTGGTGCCTAACTAGTGAGGGGTTGGTGTTCCTTATGGGGTTAGTGCTTCACTAAAAATTATTTCATTACTTATAGGATAGTATTCCAAGTTGTGTGATAGTGGGTTTTATCCCCCATAAGGGTTTCCCGTAAATCTATTGTGTTCATGTGTTATGTTCTTGCTTCATGTTCATATGGATGGTTAATTATGCTTTGCTTTATCTCTAGAGTAGTTTGATTGATTGATGAATGATAAGAGGAATTGAAAGTGAATGTTTGTACACTTATTCACCCCCTGCCCCTCTCAGTGGTTATTCTTCCAATAATTGGTATTAGATTAGGTCTTTAATAAGGCTTAACAGCTTTAGGGTGATCCTAAGAAGCACAAGGTGTCTTGTTAGAAAGTGGAAGAAGTTCTATCTATGGAGGAAATCTTTGGAGGAGATGGTTTGTTAGATTGTGAAGATCTCATAATTCAATTAGAGGCTGCAAGTTCAATATGAGAGATAAAGAGTATGAGAGTGTTCAATTGAATATCAAGCTAGATTAATTGAAGGATGAGCATGAGAAATTTGTTGTCAAGGTAAACAAGGATGAGAAAGAGCAAGAGAGGTCAGCTCAAGACAAGAAGGATGCAAGCACCAAGTGCAACATGAGCAAACCTATCAAGTAGCCTAATACAATGAGGTATGCTAATAATTTTAATGGTAAGTATTTTGTTTGTCATAATGTTGGTCACATTGAAAAATTATGCCCAAGTAAGGTTGATAGATTCTAAAGGTATATCAAAGGATATGGAGGTTCTAGACTGCATGAGAAAGGCCAATCATGGGTATGGAGACCTAAAGTAGTAAAGGTTGATCTTGTTGATCCTATGGATCAAGGAGGATTGTTTGTTGAAGTAAAGCTTGGATCAGTTGTTGAGGTTTGTCAAAAGTACTTGCTATCTTCTTATGTTGATAGGGAAATCAAGGAGAAGAGGGTGGATGTTAAGAAGGTTGGTGAGCAAATTATTCCTATCAAAACTAACAGGAATCTAAGAAATGAAATTTAGTCTTATGAGAGCATGGAGATATGGGAATCTCTAGACCCTATGGAGTAGGGTGTCTCTTTCTAGGATTCAAGGAGACACTTTACAGAAAGAGGAAGCATGGTGGATGATTTTTGAGTCTTGGTTATGATGCATGACAAGAAAATCATGAAGGTGAGTTTATAGATTAGTTTGTATATCAATTTGAGGTAGCTTGATATGGTGTAGTGTCTTGAGAGCTCTTGTGAGCATGGATTCAAGTAAGTCTAGTTGCTTTAAGCATGTTATTTATGTTTAGATCAGTAATAGTGGTGAGCTTCATATAATAAGGTGTATTGATCTTCGAAAGAGGTATCTTGGATCCAATAAGTTTATAGATTGGTATGAACTTGGCAGATTATGCAAGGGTGAAAGTGTATTCAAACAAGGTATGTCAATCTTGTGAGAAGTTGTGCATGTTTTGGTTGCTATCTTTTGGTTTGTGGCTTCAAGTGGTGTGATTAAGAAGAGCATGGTGATAGGGGAAGCATGTAAGAGATGCTTCAAGAGATTAAAGGAGCATGCATTGTGTTGATTGGTTCAAAGTGTTGAATATCAGGTCCAAGGATCAAGTAGGCAAGTTTGTGAGATACCCTTTCTCATTAATGTCAAAGGGGGAGAAAGATCATATTAGAGAAGAAGTTCAGATTAATAGAGAACATTTTGAGTGTTGTTTTCCATCAATGACAAAGGGGGAGATTGTTGAGCAATGTCCTAGAATGTCATTGTTGTCATTGATATCAAGATTAGTCATGATTCATAGTGTATTAATGACAAAGTGATCAGTTTTATTGTTTTGAGAGTGTACAGCATGAGTGTAGGACTTTGAGGGGATAGATGATGATATGAGGGGCTCATAAGTGCTTTGGTGAGGTTCTAGTTTTTCACGTGATTTTTTGGAGTAAATAAATGTGCCATTCTTACTTGAATATGTCTATACCATCACAGGTTATCATATAGGTATGAATGGATACATTTGTTTGTACATTTATTAATTGTATGATAGAAGTCAATTTTGGTCCAAAGGAAGTTTTGAAGATGTTGATCATGGTCCCATGAAGGTCCCCTAAAATTTTGGTTTCTTGATGAGTCTCCTTGTTCAAGATATAAAGCTCCCAAGTTGCCTTTGTTAACTATGACATGCTAGAAACTATCAATCTTAAGGCTAAGGAAATAGTTGTTGTAATTCAAATAAAATAGGCGTTGGGATTTGAATTCAAACTATGTGTTTTGGACCAATGAGAAAAAAATGAGTTGTAGAATCCATGGAATGTGATAGATCAAGGTGGATTAAAAATTAAAGTTGTATTAGAATCCATGATGAAGTAAGTGGTGGTTTGTCTTAAAAGTCTGTATAGGTGCATTTATTGCATGTGAGAGTTGATTGTTGGTTGACTGGGTTTTTCTTAGTAAACCCAAAAGCAAAGATTTGTGTGTAAAATCCAAGATTTTGATCAAATCAAGTTGGTGTAAAAATAAAATTTGGATTATACTTCATGAATATAATCCTCTAGGTGGTGGCATGTCTTTACTATCCACACAAATTCATTTATTGAAGCTCAAAGTCAAAAGTTTTGACTGTGATAAAAACTAAAAAAACTAGTGGTAAAAGAAATGCATGTAGAGACCAAAATATTAAGAATTTTGGCATGGTACAAAAACCAAATTTGTAGTATAATACCTAATTAAAAACCTAAAATTTTAATTTATTCATGAAAGTCAGTACAAGTGTGCTTATTGCTTATCAAAGTTGACTATTTTTTTGCAGTATTTGACAGATTTGAGTGAGCTTATTGTAAATATGTTTTTGGGGTGATTTGGATAGATTTGAAGGATATAATAGTTATTAGGTTGTTATATAAGTCTAAAAATTTCATGATAATGATTTTAGAGTCTTTTTTTATTCTTGATCAAGTGTGAAAAGTCAAATATACTTGACTGTGTTTTTGAGCCAAAATGACAGTTTTACGTGTGCTAGGGTAACTGATGTGTTTGAGTTATTATGACAAGAGGTGATGTATAATTTTTTATTTTTTTTGTTTTTTGAGACCTAAATTAACTATACAATATTTTTGGAATTTGTAGAGATAGGTTAAGTTGTTGAGATGAGGAAGCCAAAATGGCTTGTCCAGTTGTATTGAGACTGTGATAGAATGGCTTGAGAGATTGGTCTGTAAGACAAATGGTTGTCACTATGGATTGATATCTACCCATTTGGTAATGATATACACTATTAATGTGGATTATAAATGTTTAGAGTATCCTTTAATGTACAAAATATGAACTTCTATAGGACTGTGTTTTTGTGTTACAGGCAATTTTTTTAGTAGTCACCTAGGAGAGGTGAGTTGGATGTCCTTTGACCTGAGTTGAAGAATAAAAATAATTTTAAGATGTTTAAAATTTAAATAAGTTTAATACTAATTCAATATAAGTCATATAATTTCCATTTCAAGTGATAAATATGAACTTGTTCATGACTATACTTTTAGAAGCTACAAGCAGTTTGAGTGATCATTTTACAGAGGTGAGTTGGAGGTTATTTGGACTGACATAGAAAACCCAATGAGTTTTAAGTTATTTTATAAGTCTAAAAGCTCCATATAAATTAAATTGTATTCATAATAATTCTATATGTAGGTTTTGGTAGTCAAAGTTTCTTAACTGTACTTTGACAGTATTTGACCAACCTGAGTAGTCATTTTGTGAGAGTTGGTTTGAGGAATTTTGGCCTATGTGATTATTTAAAATGGAAATGGTAGTGATAATTAGGTATTTAAATATATTTTTATATTATTTAATAATGTGTTTTTTTGAGAAAATCATCTATATGATTCAGTTTTTTAAGACATATTTTCTATGTGTTTTAAGGCCTAATGGTGAGTAGGCCAAATAGCTTGTTTCA
Source organism: Torreya grandis (assembly GCA_037957365.1). NCBI lineage: Eukaryota > Viridiplantae > Streptophyta > Pinopsida > Cupressales > Taxaceae > Torreya > Torreya grandis. Next base: position 1,570,676 of record JARHVA010000026.1, on the reverse strand, counting down.
AGTGGCGAGTTGGAGTTCTATATAGTGTAGACCTATATGTATGTATTCATTGGTATATATTTTAGGTGTTTTAGATATGTTTAAATAGTTGGTAAAATTTCAAGATGATCCAAGTATTTCAAGGGTAATGTGTGTCTTGTAGAAGACCTAATTGCTTTAGGTCTCCATTATGCCTAATGGAGGATTTGGGCCTTAAGGGAAATGGCCGACAAAATTCATGGTTGTTTCACTTGTGTAACATTTATTAGGAAATATTTAAATTATTTTCCAAGTGCTTTAAGGTTCTTCGTTGACCTAGATGGGTTAGATCAAGTGTGTGGTATAGAGGCAAAGCCAAATTGGCCTATTTGTGCTAGTTGAGAGAGAGTGGACTTAAGTGAAGATAATAGATCATTGAAGGATAAGAGGTAGGTAATTGAGTACCATAATATATTTAATATGATAATTAATTCATATCTAACCAATTTAATTCATGTGGATACACAGGTCAATGGACCAAATAAGCCTAGAAGAGGTTGTTTGAGCAAGGAGGCCTAATAAGGCTATTTTGACTAGTTAGACTATGAGAAAGTAAAGCGAAGGAAGAGAGAATTTTAGAGGTGTGTAAAGGCATGGATATAATTATAATAAAATTTTGAAAATGTTTTTAAATTTTGACAGTGATGCTTAAGGTGATGAGCTAGTGGCTTGCTTTTTTTGAAAGCTATTAGGCCTATTTGACTAGGCATGCTTGTGTGAAGCGTTTGATTGCATATCAAGATAAGAGAGCAGAGTATAAGGGTTAATAATGGACATAAATACATTTAATGTTTCAATTTAATATGTTTTAGTTATTTAAGGGTTTGATTTTTTGTTATGTTGATGAGATTATTAAGTATAAGGGCTAATTGAGTGAAGAAGAAGGGGGCAATTTTGTGATTGTGTGAGATACAAATTTGAGAGTTGTAGAAGACCATCATCAATTGTGAGAAGATAAAAAATAAATGTGTATTTTAATATTGTTGATTGAGTGTGTTTTTGATTAGCTTAGGGGCTTGGATCCTTCTTGCAATTTGGAGGTTGCTAAAGGACTAGTTGGGTTGGTGCTCCTTGTGGGGTTGGTGCCTCACTAAAAGTTGTTTCATTACTTATAGGATATTATTCCAAGTGGTGTGACATTAGGTTTTTCTTCCATGGGGGTTTCCCACATAGTTATTATGTTCATGTGTTATATTCTTGCTTCATGTTCATATGGATGGTTGATTATGCTTTGTTATATCTCTAGAGTAGTTTGATTGATTGATGAATGATAAGAGGAATTGAAATTAAATGTTTGTACACTGATTCACCTCTCCCCCTCTCAGTGGTTGTGTTTCCAACACTTGGAACTATATTCTGCCTATAGATTGTGTTTAATGAATAGTAGTTTTCAAACTCTTTGCTACAGTATTCTCCACCATTATCTGACCTGAGGCATTTAAGCTTTAAACTTGTTTCATTCTCAACTAAAGCTCTCTATCTCTTAAATGTATCAAACACATCATATTTTTGTTTAATGCAATAAACCCAAACCTTTCTAGTTACATCATCAATAAATGTAACATAATACCTTAAACCACCAAGTGTAGGTACCTGAATGGGCCCCTGTACATCTATATGCACAAGCTCTAACTTCTTTATTTTCTTGGCTAGTCCAAGTTTTAAAAACTACACACATGTATGTTTTCCATACATATAATGCTCACAAAATTCCAAGTAAATTTCCTTTAGACCTAGTAATTTCACCTTTGAGTGAAGAATATTCATTCCCTTTTCACTCATGTGGCCAAGTATATAACACCACAAAGTTACGTCTACACCTGAAGCAACTATATCACAAGATGCATTAGTGTTAATAGTGGATAAATATAAATTACCCACCTTATTATATCTTACAACAACTAGAGCACCCTTGGTAACCTTCCATGAGTCATCAATAAAAGGGACCACACAATTGTTGTTTCCTAACTATTTTGTTGAAATTAAATTTCTCTTCAAACTTGGAACATGCCTAACATCCTTACGCACCTAAGTGTTTTCATTATGCAATTTCACATTAACACTACCTTTTGCAACAATTTTTTAAGGTTCATCATCACCAAGATAAACATATCCAAAATTTCTTTGAACATAATATCTAATATAATGTTTGTTCTGAGTGGCTTGAAAAGAAGCTCTTGAATCTAAAACCCAAAATTCATTAATATTATCCAAAGAAAGTATAAGTTCATCTTGTAACACTTCACTTGCTATATGTACCTCTTTGTTACCTTCATATTGGTCCTTGGTTGGTTTTCCATGAAGAACCCAATAATATTTATTTGTGTGTCTTGGCTTTCCATAATGTCGACATTCCATCTTGCTTCTTGATTTTAATCATGACCTCCTCCTTGATTTCCCATGGTTTTCTCTTCCTCTATTCTTTTGTCTTCCTCTAGTATCAATAGATAATGCAATTTATGGTGTGTAAATTTCACCATTGTTTCTCCTTCACATTTCCTCACTTAGGATCACACCCACCACATCCTCAAACTTGAGTTTGGCATTATTTGAGACAGATTTGATCAATACCATGACCAATTTATTATAACTCTCAGGCAAAGAACATTTAATAAGAAGAGCCCTGACTTCATCATCAAAGTCAATATTAACAAAATTCAACTATCATGTAACCATGTTAAATTCATTCAAGTGATTTGAAACTGGACTATTTTTTATCCATTTTCATGTTAAACAATTTCTTCATCAAGAAAATTTTATTAGAGACAGAGGGTTTTTCATATAACTTCCCTAGTGTGTTCATAAGACTGTATGTAGTCTTCTCTTAAGAGATGTTAAATGTAACTATAGATACTAGGCATAACCAGATGGTTTCAAGTGATTTTCTATCTTGAATCCCCCAATTCTCATCTGACATTGTAGTTGAATTGTTGGATGCACCTCCCAATGGAAAGTAGAGGTTCTTCTGAAAGAGGTAGTTCTTCATCTGCATCTTTCATAAACTAAAATTTTACCCATTGAATTTCTCCAACTTTTATTTTTCATCTGCCATAGCTCCCACTCAAGTTAAAATCTTTAGCTTCCTACAAATTAATCCTCAACAACAAATAACCTTGATTTGATACCACTTTTTAGGATAAAATCATATGCATAAAAATATTCTCAAAGTTGCAAAGAGAAGATATGTAAAATAAAAATTTAAACTTGCACAAATCAAAACACAAATAATGCAAACCATAAGACAAGATTTATGTGGTTCACCAACTTAGATATGTCCACGTAGATTTCATTAGTTATTAATTATAGTAACACTTGGAGAATAAACTAGTGGCAATAACCTATCACACACACCTCTCCAATCTCTCATACACTCCTTGTCTTCATTGCGTACAAGCTTAAACAAGATTAAAACAAAGCTAACTCCTAGCTTCACAAATCTTACAAGATTTAACAAAGAACTACAAGTCTTCAACTCACATCCACTACTTGGAATGTCTCTTCAGTTCACACATACAAATGAATACATCCTTTACATATATAGAAATATAAAGGAGAATGAATGAAGAGAGAAAGAAATGAGGAGAGAAGAAATGTGGCACCACATTTCCATGTGGGCCAAAATAAACACTATTGGTCATGATTGACTCTATGTGTTTGAGTCAAAAGTATATGGCATCTTCATAATGCCCTTTGACTTCTTTCATGTGCCTCCAAAATGAGTGAGAATCTTCTTTTCCTTTGTCCCCCACCTTAATCAAGAATAGTAATTTGATTCCCACTATCTCATGTGTACATACATGCTTCCAAAATATGTCCCTACATATTTTCACTTCTCCCTCATGTCAAAATCATGATTCCACTAAGGTTTGTGCCCCATATATTCCTTATTTTTCATTATCACCAAAAGACAAAACACGTGTAATTTAAAAATGACAAAAATTGTCCCATAGTGAAGTGGTATGCCCCACTCCATCACATGCACTAGATCACATGAAAGATCTTTTTTTTCAGCCATGAAACATCACCACCAAGCCACATCACCTTCATGCATCATCCTATATCACCAGCCATATTTCGTACATGGTCATCACCAACTCACCATTGCCACCTCATTACATGGATATTGATTGTGAATAGTGACCCTAGAATAGTGACTTTTGAATAATGTTTGTGAATATTTAATTCACACTTAACAAAAACATCCTATATGTATAACTACTCTTGTTTCATGTCATTCTTGAATTTACAAAATTTTACATTAATAGTGTTTGTATCTTAGCATGTGATTTGATTCATTTTAATTAAATGAGTGTTACTGATATTCTTTATTAGTTGAAGACAACATGTAATGAAAACTAAGACAGCTTAAATCAAAAAAATCTCATCCTATATAGCCATATATTATTTGTAGATTAAAAACAAAAAACATAAAATTGAAATTTAGATCTTAGAAAAAAATATTTATGTATAGACATTAATAAATTCTCATAAAATCTAAGGTCAAAATAAAATGATTTTAGTGTTAGATATCAAATATAAGGTTAAAATAAAGTGATTTCAATTTCATCTATTAAATCTAAGGTCGAAAGTAAATTCTTTTAGTCTCAAATATTATATTTAATGTCAAAATAAAGTTATTTTAGTGTTAGATGCTCAAGAATGTATCTAAACCCTATTTTTTTTTAAAAAAAAAGCAATGGTCGAATAAAATGTGTGGGTTTACCAATATGTTTGATCATAATATGGAATTAATTCATGTATTAAATCTAATTATAATAAAATGAATATAAAGATAACCAATGTTGTAAACTAACTTTCAACTAGAAGATTGAAAGTAAATTATTGGAAATCATAAAACATGAATGAATGAAAGGAACTAATATTGAATAATAAAAGAATAATTATCTATTTTTTTTCCTATATACTGATTATTTTTATTGAGAAATGACAAAAATATCATATCATACTAAATTTTGCATGTGCAATACAAATTATACATGTAATTAATTAGGGTCAAGATTGACTAGAATGAGACAAGGTTGGTTGTCGTTACTATCCTTTACTAATCATTATGTCCTCTACAAAAAAATAAGAAAACTAAAACATATTCACGTGTGCCTAATTGAGATATATCTATGTGCATAAAAATAACCTTTAGTTGTGTGCAAATGAGCTAAAAATGACTTTTCAAAGTTAAAACCTCAATAGGGCTTGCAATATCTAAAAACTTAAAAATAAAAAGGGAAAAGTGTAATGGGTTGAGCTAACCCCAATCAGCCCCATGATGATTGATCATAGCCTATATATCCAATACTTTGAATAGGTAAATCACCAATGTATTTCTATGACTTAAAGTTCTTAGTGTGATTGTGCTCTTTTTGCTACGTGTATGCATTCAAAGATGGCTTGAATAGTTGATAATAATTTTACTTGACTGGGATAAAATAAGCTCTTGACTTGGCTAAAGGTTACTTCAAGTGAATAGAATAAAATTCTGAAATAATTGGGAAGCTTTGCTTAGTTTACATTAGTATAAGTGTGCCTCAATATTGAAATTGTCAATTCATATAATAGGTGACTTGTGTAATCACTTGAAAGTGGTATTTAGATGTTAAGAGTGTTGCTTGAGACAACTTATCCTTAGACCTATCGTAGAGCCTTCATCACACTTTCCCAACCATAGTGTAGACCATAAATGTTTCCATTTATCTCAAATATAGTCTCAAACCTGCATTCCCAGATCCTAACCCTTTATGCCCAGTAGCTTATCAACTAGACACTAGTACCACAATAAAGACATTAGAGCCACATGGTGCTAGTGTCTCAAATATGGTGCTAGTGTCCATTTCCCTAACTCTCTTAGATGGATATATTTTAAAATGTTTACCCCTCCTAATGTTGGCATAAGCACATTTTATTATCAGCACAAGCTATGAAACTCTATAAATACAAGACTATTAGACCTCTATTCACTAGATGAAAAATATATGCAAAAAGCGTACTCAAACAAGAAACAAGTTGAGCAAAATCAAGGTTATTAATCCATATTTTCCCCTATTTATGCATATTACCATTTATATCTACCCTAATACCAAATTTCAAATATTTCCAATCTCAAGCACACTCAAGGCATTCAAGACCACTATCATTCTAGCATTCACTTGCACTTGCACCAAGCAGAAGGTGGGAAAACTATATTGAGCTTGAGCCCCCTAAGAAAGTTGGTATGTAGGCAATTCTGTTCATACTGGGGTGTTAAGGATGTCCAACCTATCCAACTAATGAACACACATTTTTAGTTCATGCCATACTTGTAATGAGGATTAGGGTTTGTAACTAAAATCAACTATTACATGCATAATATAGAGTTCTAGACTTCATACGTGCAGGAATAGAACAAAAAAATGTAGATGTAGGTACTCCTATAAATTAGGAACAATCCTACAAAGAGGACACTAACATATTTTCAGGACACTAAAGCCACATGGCGATACTATCCAGGTGGGGTGCTACTGTCTAGTGAATAATCTAACCCAAGGACCTTATTGACAACATCCAAACCTATTTGTAACTTAGTTTTCAGTAGCTAAATCTTATGCGATAGCCATTTTCCAGATAAGTCTCTATTTGCACATATTTATTACTATTTTTTAAAATTCAAAGCAAGTCAAATTGTGTAACAAATCAATGGTTATTTATTGCATATTATCTCACTGATTTGGATAATAGCCCTTTAATCTTAGGATTTACATAGTAAAACCCTAAAAGGTTAAAACATTTGGTGACTCTGACTTACTTTGAATACTACTTAAAACCCTAATTTGTATTCTCTAATTTTTCTGCACTAAATTAGGGATACATACTTTTTTTTTCTAATTTTTTGGCATAACTTTGCTCATTAAATCAATCTCACATTAGGGTTTCATTTATTTAAATCCAATTAATTTATTTTCCAAAACAACCCTAGTTAAATAAAACCCTAACCCTAGATTAACCTAGGGTCCACATTTCTTTCATTTACTTGGTCTTAATTTATAGCTTATTACCATGATTATCATGATGGAATCCATATTTCACTTCATGGTACAAATCCTTGTACTTTACTTAGCATGTTTATTACTAACTATATGTAGAAAAGTACACATGTATGTTACTCCTATCATGGATTTAGATCGAGATAAGCTTGTTTTACATATACATCATCCACCATGTGAGTATTTTTTTAATATAGAACATTGATATATGTCTCACTTTGAGTTACATATAATTATTGATAGATGGTAGAGGGCTCAGAGTACCCCTTTTATTTTGCCTCCACCTAGACCATTTGATTATTTATGCTCTCATCTTACCTCTACTACTCACCCATGGAAAATAGTAGATCCTACGGTCTGATTTGTCATTAGGTGGAACATGGTGCCTCCTCAACCTATACAAGATCAGCATAACCCTACCATCCCTCCTCATCCCTAGCACACTACAATAGGACCCAGTGATCAACAAAGAGAATTTGGTATAGTGGGTTAATTGAGAAATACACAAGCCAAAATATTTATATTGAAATCACTTCAAAAAGTAACAATATTCAAAGATATTATGTTTCAAGCACTTAATCACAAATTTTTGCCTCGTGATACTAAACCATCTTATTTTTCATCTATCATGAATACTATAAAGGATGTGGAGGATGTGATATATTTTTACAATGAGGACTTGCCTTCACAGTCAATAATTGATTAGAAATTTTCACTTTTCATTCAAGCTCAAATCAATAACATAGTTATTAATTGAGTTTTCATTAACAGTGGATCAAGACTCAATATATGTAACCTCACATTTCTAAAAACCATGAGGATTGATATAACATCTATTCAAAAGACATATAAGAATATCCAAGGGTTTGGTGACATTCCTAGATAGACATTGAGTTCAATCACATTGGACATTATAGTGGGACTAAAAACATTATCTACACACTTTCAGGGGATTCCAACTCATTTGCATTATAACTTGCTACTTGGGAGACTTTGGATACATGTTATAGAGGTTGTACCTTCCACTCTTCATAAATGTGTCAAATGTTTACATGATGGGTACCTATACACATGTCCAGTAGATAATCAACCATTTAGATATTGTAGACTCACAGAGCCTCCTACACTGGGTACATTATTAGATGGGACACATTATGTTCTCATTAAATCCACACCTTACAATATTCCCATTGAGTAGATTCATGCACATGAGGTGGGGGAGTCTAGCAAGACTATTCATATACCATCTCCAAAGCTTTATACAACACAGTTACCTTCACTGATGATAGAGTAATAACCTCTCCTAGCACAGTTACCCTCACCTATGATAGAGGAATAACCTCTCATAGTATAAACATCCTCACCTAGGATAGATGATGAGATTATTATATCCCAATTACCACTACTTGTTAATTCAAAAAAGGCTTATATTCATAATTCTAACACAGATTCACAGGGCATGATAGAGGATGATCAACCACCTATATATGTTGATGATTATGTATGTGGATTGACTTTTACACCAATGGGCCTAGGCGAGTAATATATAATTCAAAGGCACTTATACCTCACCCTACACTAGTATCATCACTTGTTCAAGGTCTTATAGCTATAGGTTCCCATACTTAGATACAGTTAGCAATAGATCCCTTGATCCATTTAGTATATATGGTTATATCCATGAATATTGATTCAATCATACATATTCAAGAAGGGATTTCATAAGACAAACCACAACAAATCTTATAGATACTACTTGATAGAGGATTAATGATATTACCCATACTCTAGCACAAATCAGTTAGCAGATTATCACCACAAGAAGGGAAACCCTTTTTCCACTTTAATACTCTCATAAGACATGATACAAACACATGCTCAATATTTCAACTTAAACTAAATAAATTTAAGGCTAAGGGCATTATCTAGATCATACAACCTCCACCTCTAAAGGCACCACCACCATCAGTGATATGAGCTATTTCAAATATATGAACACTGCGATAGAGTCATCACTGACATAGATATTCATGACATGATCCATTGACTATACAAATTTTTATAGTAGATAGATATGTTGGTGTAGGCCTTTTTCCCACTAGGTTTTCCCTACATGATTGGATTAGCTTGCTTAGGGATCTAGAGGTCATTTGAGTTACTTAGGAAGATTAGTCCCACATTCACTAGAATGTGTGGTATCTTTCCCCCTCCAACTTATATATGCACCTCTCCCCCTTCATAATTTAATGCAGTTAAATGCAATTCTAATGTAGTATATTATGGATTATTTGAGCTACTTAGTTGTGAGCTATGACAACTTTGAGAGCTATGAGAGCTGTGAATTTTGAGCCTTTGTATAAACAATTCATAATTTAGCATGATACATAATATTTCATTATTTGCTCTCATTCCCTTGTAATATTTTATGCATAATTTCATATACTTATAGTTTTATTATGATGTGCACTTGCTCGACTCATGAGATTACTCCATCATATGCATTTGTTGATCTGGTGATCCTGGTTGTGACTATTTTATGGTATCAGAGTGCCAATATATGTTCATGATTATCTGGTTGGTTGGTTATTTGCTATTGTTTTATGAAATCCTAAGATTTGTTATTATCTCATAGAAATTGTTGAAAGACTTCAAATCTAATTTTTTTTTAAAAAAACTTAGCTTATTGGATTTGTTGATTCTTTCTAAGCTAAATATATTAGCTTTTTACAAATCTAATTGACCAAAAAAGAGAAAAGGCATCATTATTTTTATTGTTTCTACCTTGTAATATTGATAAAGGTGCTTCAGATCTATCTTTTTTTATTTGAAGCTTTGTGTTGGTAAGCGTTGGAGTTTTCAGTTTTTTCTTGTCTCAGATCTGCAGTGGTTGGGTATTGGAAGAACATATTTGATCCATAGACTCTACACTATTACCATGCATAAAATTTTTATTTACGGATACTTTTTTCAAACATTCAATTTCTCAAAATACTTAAAGGAAATTGCTACAAGTTTGACCTTTAAAAACATGTTTTTTTCTCAAAACTTGAAGTATTTAATTCTTTGTTAAGTTGTATTTAGCTAGTTATGCATTCAATAGTGAGTAATAAACATGATTAATCAAAATGTAAAAAAAGAATGTATAATTACCCATGACAAGCATGTGATAATAGATTTTGGCAATGCCTACATCTCTAGGTTCACTTAAAGTATGAACCGATCCATTTCTCTAAAAAGTGAGTACATGGCCAACCCTCATAATTTTTAAATGGACACTCTAAGATTGCATACAATTTTGCAACAAACCTTCGAAATGTCCAAGTACCCATAGACAGACCTTCCACCTTCTTGTCAGCAAAAGCAATCTCGCATTCTTGAAGTTCTCCACCAAAATTATTACTTTGATACTTTAAAAATTGGTTGAAATAAACTCAAATCAAGAAACTCAGTATACAACTAGATTCATCTCAGAGTCTAAAATATTTCTCTAGTTTACATTGAGAAGTGAAAATCTCTCCAAGTACTTCAAAACTTGATATCTCTGCAACATAGTCTGAAAACACCCTACACATAGTCTGATAATGCTTCACTTTGAGGCATTAAAAAGTGCATCAAATGACCTTAAATCTAGACACTCAATATATGGCTAGAATCATCACTAGCTTTGGCTCTTAGCTCTCAGGTCTTAGCTCTTCGACTGTGGCTCTTCGACTCTAATGAAATATTTGAAACTTTTTTGAATGAATTGAAATACACCTCTGACTCCTTTATATACTTTTTATAGGTTGATTTTTTCCAATTGGGATGATTATCCACAATCTATTTTAATAAATTTTATAATTATTCTATACCCTATTTTTATGGGATTTTAAATTATACATTACATTTAAAATAATGGGGTGATAATTATTCCCCAATTTATGATGGTTTATGTTTATCCCCTATTAATAAAGTATAATTTACAAATATTAATGACTTGGGTCGAGCCTTGTTGCCATGTCATCGAGTTTGACCATAATTTTGACTAGTCATAACTTGTACATACAGACTCCATTTTTCAAACCATAAAATGTGTTGGAAATATCTCAACAAGATCTACACCATGAAACTAGTTCATAAACATTCCAAGGTCATCAATTGTGCCATTTTTGACTAGTGTTGACCACTTGTTGACCTACTTTGATTATAACTTTGACTGACTGCACACAGAGGATATGAGCTTCATTTTTGGTGTTCCACATACTGTGGAAAAAATATTGATGGGCTCTTCATAATGGTGCAGGCTTCAGAATACTTTAGGACCTTTTCTAAATTGACCTCTAGATCAATTCTCCCCACTATGAGCTTTTGGTCCACTAAAAGTTGGTACCCAATATGATCCTCTAAAATGCCAGTTGATTCTAAAGATACTTCAATGGGTCTTATCAGTCTATTCAAGTTCTAAAACTACACCTACAATGCTTGGAACAACCAATTGATCACATCTTCCACAAACCTTCTGTTGTTGCATGACCATCAATAACCTCTACATAGAGCTAGGGTTTGGAATGTGATGACTTCTTCTAATGCATAGCTTCACAAGAGCCTCTACATAGATAAGTCTAGTGATATCCTCTGTTGCACAGCTACAAAAAGTCTCTACACATATCTAAGATCTTAAATGTGCATTCATGTCTTCTTCTACTGCACAACCATCCAAGGGCTTCTACATAGAATTATGTGTGGATAATAGCATGCCCATCAACATCCTCTTGCACTAATGATGCTCTACAACATAGCAAAGTACAGAAACCAAATCATAGCCTATGATAAAAATGGAGAAATCATACTAATTCATAACTCAAATTATAAAGGCCTAAAAACAAGGTATGAGTTATGCTGAATCCTACAACTACCAATAAGATCACAACATCTATCAACCATCTGCCCACTATCACAACCTGTAAGTGATGAACTACCAAATATTGCAACAATCACCAATGCAACTTCAAGACAAGTTTGTTAATGTAAATAGAATACATTAATTGTTGTGACCATATTGTAATACACTATCCAGACATGGGTCTTGAAATGCTAAACCACAATGGAAACAACAAATAGTGTATAGTGTCTAGCATTGCAAACATGCCCAATAGGGTCTTAAAAATGCATCCAATCACATATATTTCAAAAACACATGCATCCAAAATAGTAGTTAAGTATGAAACTAAACACTGTCAAATTCCATCGTGTGTAACTGTTGTCAAATCTCTCAAGCTGATCAATGAGTTAAATTCCTTAACAATTCAATAGGAAACTCATAAAACTAAAACTAGAGATTCTAAAAATAGAGCTTTCTAAAACATAAGTGTGAGAATTAAAAACTTTGCATGATGAACCTGTCTTGAAGTATTCTCACCATAGTAGCTTCAAAATGCATATATCAAAGTGTGGGTATATGTCATTTGTCAACATACAACAAGGATCCCAAAATTGCCATGTCTACTCACATGATAATGCATGAAGACATCCCTCTTTTTAAGTGAGGTCACCCAATTGCCATTTTTCACCTTGCCAGTATGAGAATGGTCTTTAGCACCTGCAATCTATTTTAGTAAAGCTTGTCTTTTCCAACAATATGCGGCACAATAGTTATTCAATCCACAAAATGTACAAGAAAAAGAATGCAACATCTTCTAAATATCAAAACCAAATTTATTAAATGGAAAAAGTGAATCAGAAGTCTTATAATTCACATTCTTATTGGTGCATTTTGTAGTGTAAGATCAAGGAGGTGGAATCTCAATACCTCTTTTACCTGATTTCTTACAACGTTCATCATTCCTTTGTAGGGAGTAGTTTTACTCTGCTAATGGCCTTGGATCTTAGCTGTCAAAAGCTTGTCCTCTTTCAGTAGTGGAGGAATTTATTTCAATATCCACTTTCTCACTAGCATAACCCAATCTTGCATGGTGATATCTACACTCTACCTATATTGAGTTAGCAATACCTTGGCCATTTTTACCAAGTCCCCTTCGATCAAATCTTATTTTCAATAACAGTTTAGATCCAATGCCCTTAGTGTATTTTTTAAAACTACCAAAAGCAACATCTAAAACATCTGAAACTAACGGGACAATAGTACTACATGTTGAACAACTTATAATACAATCCTCTATCATAGTACCTACATATGTAGTGGAAGGCAATTGGTGAAGACTAAGTTTCTCTTCACTCTACATCTGTACCAAGAGTTCATCCTTGGTTTGCAAATCAGATTTCAAGCAAGCAATCTTCTCATCCAAGGAGTACAACCAAGCTCTTAAGAAAGCATTCTCTTCCTGGATCTGTTGGTTAATCGCTTGAAGTTCATCAAGCCTCTATTTTTTTAAGGCTTTTCTTATGGTTTCTTATTTCTTGCAAACAACCTAATCCCACAGACTGCACACTGCAAATAGAATATCAACATGGATAAAAAGTCCACAATACTATGGAAAACCAAACTAAACACAACTGATATCAATCCACACAATCAGAAGCTAACCCAGCACACTAATTGCTCTGATACCAAACTTGATCCATAAACTCTACAATGTTACCATCTGCAAAAAATTTATTTACGGATACTTTTGTCAAACACTCAATTTCTTGAAATACTCAAAAAAAATTGCTACAAGTTTGACCTTTAAAAATATGTTTTTTTAATCAAAATTTGAAGTTTTCAATTCTCTATTAAGTTATATTTAGCTATTTATGCATTCAATAGTGATTAATAAATAGGATTAATCAAAATGCAAAAAAAGAATGCAAAATTACCCATGACAAGCATGAAATAATAGAGTTTGGTAATGGCTACATCTCCAAGTTTGTTTAAAGTATGAACCGATCTATTTCCTTGAAAATTGAGTACATGGCCAACCCTCACAATTGTCAAATGGATACTCTAAGATTGTAGACAATTTGGCAATAGACCCTCAAAAAATCCCGGTACCCACGGACGAACTTTCCATCTTCCTATCATCAAAATCAATCTCACATTCTTGAAATTCTCCACCATAAAAATTACTTCAAGACTTTAAAAAGTGGCTCAAATGAACTCAAATCAAGAAACTCAACATACAGCTAGATTCATCTCGGTGTCTAAAACATCTCTTTAGTTTACATCGAGAAGTGAAAATCTCTCCAAGTGCTTTAAAACTTGGGATCTCTACAAACTAGTCTGGAAACACCCTACACATAGTTTTCTAATGCTTCACTTTGAGGCATTAAAAAGTGCATCAAATGACCTTAAATCCAGACATTCAGTATATGGTTGGAATTGTCTCTAGCTCTGGCTCTCAGCTCTTATCTCTTCGTTCTGGCTCTCAGCTCTTCAACTCTATGAGAGCTTTGAATTTTTTTTGAATGAATTAAAATGCACCTCTGACCCCTTTATATACTTGTTATGGGTCAATTTTTTTGATTGGGATGATTACCCACAATCTATTTTAATAAATTTTATAATTATTCCATACCTAGTTTTTATGGGATTTTAAATTATCCATTACATTTTAAACTATGGGGTGATAATTATTTCTCAATTTATGATGGTTTATGTCTATTACCTTTTAATAAGGTGGAATTTACAAATATTAATGACTTGGGTTGAGCCATATTTCCATCTCACTTTATTGCTATGTCATTGGGTTTGACCATAACTTTAATTGGTTATAACTTGCACATATAGACTCTGTTTTTCAAACCATAAAATGTGTCAGAAAGTTCTCAATGAGCTCTACACCATGGAACCGGTTCATAAACTTTCCAACATCATCAATTTTTCTAGTTTTGACTAGTGTTGACCACCTATTGACAAGGAAACTTGGCCCAATACATGGGAAATAAAGATCCCTCATTATAGGATGAGATTCTACCAGACCTCAGTTGTCCTATTGTAGAATCTACTTTCGTTCATATGCTGATTATTGCTCTTCTAGAGCCTTCACAACCTTGAACTTGGGAGGAATCCACTATTTATAGTATGAGTACACTTATTATGAGCATTGATGACTTATCTCCTTCCTGTGGACTTTTTTTTCAGTTGGTGAGTCATGCTTTGCTCTTCACATGGACATTCTTTCAGTGAATATTCCATGTCATTCTTTTGAATAATTTATTTAAGTGGTTTTACTTTTAGATTATGTGTACATTCTTGCCAGACCCATGCCATAGATATGATTTAGAGCATATTTAGAGATATTCATACTATTACTTTCATCTTCTATTATTGAATGGGTTGACTTCTAGTAGACACATCGAGTTCTTCCTTTGCCAAAGGGAAGAAACATTGTTCAATGTAGAAGAGCTTCTACAGTCTTTAGGCAGAGGATATTGTCATCGACCTTCATCATCTTGCAAGATGTACTTGGAATATTGATTGCTTTAGCATCATCTTCACGGGGTCTTTTAACCTCTTCACTTCTATGTCTCTTTTTTGAGGGAGTTCTTTCTTACGTGTTTTCTCCTTTTCTCTACTTTATGAAATATTGCATTGTACATGGGTACCTCATTAGGCCTTGTTGTCAGGACCCATTTTTGTATCAGCACCCACCTAAGTTGCACTTATGGGGGGTGTTGGTGTAGGTTTTTTTTGCAATGGTTTTTGTCTACATGGTTGTATTAACTTGCTTAGAGATCTAGAGATCATTTGGGTTACTTGGAAAAATTAGTCTCATGTTCAGTAGAATGTGTGGTATCTTTCCCTCTCCAACCAATATATGCACCTCTCCTCTTTCATATTTCTAATTTGATTAAATGTAGTTTTAATGCATTATATTGTGGATTGTTTGAGCTACTTAGTTGTGAGTTGTGATAGCTTTAAGAGTTGTGATATCTATGAACTTTGAGCCTTTGTATAAGCAATTCATAATTCAATATGATAGAGTATTTCGTTATTTTCTCTCATTCCTTTATAATATTCTATGCATGATTTCATTTACTAGTAGCTTCATTGTGATGTGCACTTGATCGACTCATGAGATCACTCCATCATATGCATTTATTGATCTGATGATCCTAATTGCAACTCTTTTAAGATATATTCTCCATATGACTATAGATGAGGATTTTGATCCTAATACTTGCACTTTGGAATTTTTACACCATATTAGTTATCAAGAGAGCGAGCTAAAACATGTTATACATTGTCAATATTACATTAGACACATTACACTACTAGTTTCATGTGGCCCCAAGGTGGCCAATACATTATTATTGATTTTGAGTAGGGATATTCATGTATAGGTTACACTTGGCAGTACATGGTTACAAGCGATGGATGCCATAGTTAATCGGTCAAACATATGCTTAACATTCAATCACGATGGATACATGGTTCCCATATTACATGATGACATAGATGAGAACCACAAGTTTCACATAGATACTCTATGATCTAATGTGGTTTACCCTAGGACCACACTAGAGGCATCTTACATAGTTGAGCATCAGACCATTTGGATGCACTGACTCTATAATCATGCCAAAGATAAGGCTCCATTGATATATATAGATTGGTATGATGAACATGATGATGATGATTTATTTGAGTTTAGAGAAATTCAGTATCTAAGATTGGATGATCTTCCACTAGATCCATTATTTGAGTATCTACATCTCATGGATATACTTTTGGGTCTATAGAGACATTACACTTTACTTGTATATTGTTTCTATTGGGAAATAAGGTGTCTTAACCTTGATAATTCATGAGCTACTATTCATAGTCAATATTCATGTGATGAGGTGGTAGTGATGAGTTGGTAATGACTGTGCATGTGATGTGGCAGGTGATGTAGGTGGTGATGTAGATGGTGATGTGGCTTGTAATGAGTTGGCATGGCCCATGTGAGGAATCTACATGATGTAAGTGCATGTGATGGAGTGGAGCATAACACTCCACTATGAGACATTTTTGTTAATTTTAAATTCACATGATTTTGATAGTGGAGGACATTGACACATGTGGGAGATTTTTGGCACATGTGAGAGAAGTCAAAAGTTGTGGAATCTTTTGATTCATGTGTATAAACACATGGGATAGTGGGGAACAAGTTATTATTCCATTTTGGAGGCACATGTGAGAGTGGGGCACAATTTTGGAGGCTTGTGAGAGTGGGGTTTGATGTGTCATAAGTGGAGGGTCCATTTTTTACCAAAGAACAAGACTACAAACTTTTTAATAGTGTTAAATAGTGGTGTCACTAAAGGGTGGCGAATTTTCCTTACCTTGCTCATGAAGTTTCCTTGTTTGTCTTCTTATTTGTAATTTATATAAATGAGACATGTTCTCCTTTGTAACTGTAAGGAAATTGGAAGCTAATCTTGTTTTTAAACTTGCAAGCTTGAGAGTTGTGCAAAAGCACTGAAACTCTATTAAACTAGTTCCTCTCTTGAGTGTATATAGGTGGTGCTCCTGGAAAGATTGCTTTGTAAGTGTGTTGTAATCTTAGTGATTTGAATAATACATTGGGTTACTTTGGAGTGTGGGGTTTTTCTCCTGAAAGGGTTTTCCGTATGTATATCACTTGTTATGATATGTTGAATTTTGGTTGTGTTTTTCTTATCATTTCTGTAATACTTCAAATTGGTTTGCTATTGTCCTTTCAAGGTTTAGTGTAAAGGAGTTGTTTCCGCTATCTTTATATTCCTTAAAATTTCATTTACATTTCTTTTATTTACTTATATATACTCTCTTCTCTTTGTATCATTGTACATAGTTTATTTTCATTTGCTTGTACATATCTTATATCTAAAAAATACAAAAAAACATTATAACATGTCAAAACACAAAAACATTTAAATATTACTTAGAAAATACAAAATTTACAGATTGTATACATTACTATGTTTACATTTCTTATATCTACCAGACACTACATATGTTATCTAAGTATAGTTGGTTTTATCATACATAAATGTTTCACTTGTTTTTGTCCAATGCTTGCAGATTACATATAAGACTTAGGTCCACTACACTGATCTAGACTTGTTATCATCTACCCACTGGGGGCATATACACTGATATAGGTTTATTCATTTGATACATTCTCCCACTTGAGAGAATCTTATACATAGTTTCTAATACCAAGTTATATCCTTACATTTTATACATTCTAGTTTATGCATTGATATATTTTGATATTGATCATTGCTACTCATAATTAGATTTTTTGCCGACTATCACTAGTTAGATTCAATATATGTACATCTTAGCATTTACATAGGTTTATACCACATCCACACATACTTTATTTCTAGCTTTTCTAGTTTTTACTTGATTGTATTTCCTATGCTTCTTCTATTCAAGGGCATTTGAATATGCCATTGTTATTTGTCTCTACACCACTTTTATTCATGTATGTCTTGAACATGTGCCCATGTTCTTTGTGTGTGATTTTTTTATTATGTATGCAAACATTTGAACATATCCTTATAAGTGGATCTAAGCCAACTTTATTGTTTCTTGGATATGTAGACATTTGAACATGTCCTTATATGTCTTATATTCCCAAATTTAGTGATATGTGCCCATATCCCTTGTATTGTGTTCCCTTGGCTTATTTTGTGTGCCTCATGTGTTTTGTATGTATATTTTATTGTATGCTTCATCACCATGAAACTTGTCTTTTCTTGTTACACACGCCATTTTTTGATTCAATGAGGGACCTCATGCATCTACTCTTCCTAACTGGATGTCGTGATGGACATCATGTCCCATCCCCCTAGGTAGCTACTCAGATTTGTTGTTATATACATTGATTTCATTTATCTTGATACCCTTGTGTAATACTAGATAAAACATACATATTACACTAAATACTTATGCTCATATTATTTTACATTTTGATGTTATGTTTATACATTGTATTGGATTATCACATAGTTATCATAGATGCTCCAACTAACACATTTTATAGAGTTATTTATTTTCAAGATAGGTCTTGCATAGGTTAACAAATACCCTCAAACGAGGGGGAATTCATAGGTTTTTATCACAGTGATTAGGCTCCTACATTTCTATTCACAAAACATTCTCAGCACACAAGCTCAGAGTCAAGAAATTAGACATAGGTAAGATAGAAAAAATAGGGACTTAGAAAGCAGTTTAATGAATCATAATTCAGACCATACATTAGCACCTTGATTCAGTGACTAGCACCAATTATAACTATTGTCCATTAGATGGTGCTACTATCCAATAGCCCTAGTCTCAAGGTAGTCCAAATTAGTCAGAATAGTACACCAAATACAATACAAATTTGCATAGATATAGCTATAGGTTTGATAATTATGTTCAGATTTTGCTTATTACACTTATTTCATCTCAAATTCATATCAATTGCTTAGATTGGGGCATCATGCATGGTATGATCACTCTCACATTTAGTTTAGATACACATATACAATTATTACATACTCAGTATAGAATCAGTATACTTAGATATCAAATCGGGGGCATGTGTGCAGCACATAGTTTCCATATGTTCAATTACATACAAGTTGATCAGATGAAATGGCAAACTCTATGTCATTTTCTATGTTGTATATACTTGATATCATATTCTAGGTTGTCGCCAGTTTCATGCCTTAATCCATCTGTAGTGGTTGGCATTCTCAAGTAGATGAGAGCCACCTAATATACCCAAGTGGCTATGGATCTGACATACACAGTTAGATATACCTATTTAGATACTTTCAACACTTTATACAATTTATTTTTAGATGCATCTACTACACACAAGTGGGAAATGATGGAGTCATAACCTAGTTAGGTTATTTAACCACCCATATGAGAGGGTTACACACATTTACAATCTAATCCAAGTTATTCATAGGTCATGATCCATCAAACAGGGGTGAGAAATGATGGAGTCAAAATCGAATTGAGTTCTTGAGCCACCCACATATGAGGATTGAGAAAGCTATCATCTTAGTCTAAGTTATTGAATGATTTGATCACTATGTACATGCACACACATAGGTTATCACTAGGTTTATACATCGGTTCACATAACTAATGAGGTGTATTCATTCCTTTCATCTTTCTTATCTTTTTACTCAAGTTTACTCAGTTACTTTATTCAACATAGTCTTTTGCTTTTGATATTTATTAAAGACTAATTTGTACATGTTTCATTGTAAGTCATTAATTTGGATCATGTTTCATAAATGCAGACCTAGTTTCACATACTCAGACTCATATACATGAGCTTCACTTCCTAGGTATATCCAGGTATGTTTCTTTTTCTTTTATACTAGTCATTTCACTTTATTGCATTTCTAGCTTAAAAGGGGTGGGGAGGAGCCCTAAAAGTGGTATTTGGATGCTAAGAATGTTTCTTGAGACAACATATTTCTAGCTTAGCCATAGACCTTCCTATATTCCTTATCACACTTTTCCAGCCATTGTATAAACCATAGACATCTCCAATCAACTCAAATGTAGTCTCAGGCCTACATTCCCAGATCCTAACCCTTTGTGCCTTGTATCTTGTCATCTAAACACTAGCACCACAATAAAGACACTAGAACCACATGGTTCTAGTGTCCCCAACATGGCACTAGTATTCCCAACATGGTGTTAGTGTCCCTTGCCCTAACTCTCTCGAATGGATATATTTTCAAATGTGTATCCCTCATAAGGTTATCCTAAACACATTTTATTCTCTTCACAAGCTATGAAATTCTATAAACACAAAACTATTAGACCTTTATTTATTAGATGGAAAATAGGTGCAAAAATCTTATTTAAACAAGAATAAAGTTGAGCAAACTCAAAGTTATTAATCCCTATCCTACCCTACTTCTACATACTACCATCTACAACTACCCTAAACCTATATTTCAAATATTTCCATTCTCAAGCACACTCAAGGCATTCAAGACCACTATCATTTTTAACATTCACTTGCACTTGTACCAAATACTAGTTGGGAGAACTACATCGAGCTTGATCCCTCTTCAAAGTATTGATATGTAGGCAACTCTCTTCATAGTGGGGTGTTGAGGATGTTCATCCTATCCTACTAATAAACACACATTTTTAGTTCATTCCATACTTTTAAGGAGTATCAAGGTTTGTAACTTAAATCAGGGATTACATGCACAATACAGGGTTCTAGATTTCATGTATGCATGAATAAAACCCAAAAACATAAGTGCAGGTGCTCCAAAAAATTAGGAAAAGCCCTGCAAAGAGGAAATTAGTGTCATTTTTAGGACACTAGAGCCACATGACACTATTGTCCAGGTGGAACACTATTGTCTAGTGAAGACTCTAACCCAAGGACCTTGTTGACAACACTCAGACCTATTCGTAACCCAATTTTCAACACCTAGATCTTCTGTGAGAGCCATTTTACAAATAAGTCTCTATCTGCACATATTTATTAATATTTTTAGAATGTCAAAGCAAGTCAAATGCTGTAACAAATTTGTGGTTATTTATTGCATATTATTTCACTGATTTAGACAATTCAGTCCTTTAATTTAACTTAAGATTTACATAGTAAAACCCTAAAAGGATAAAACACTTAAAAGGGCCTTTATAACAATCCAAAAGGGAAAAATCTCATGCTACCTAGCTTAAAATTATGGAACAACCTATAAAGGAGGCTTTAAATTAGAAAACTAGCCACTACTAGGGTGAAAGACAGGATTGACCCATAGGGAGAGTATCAATTGCTAGTCATGTCCCATTCTGGTTAATTTTGTCTTGAAGGGTAGCATTTGAAATTAAGGATCTGTGATGTTTGTATAGATGCTTAGATAGGTTTTTAATGATTAAGAACATTTTTGTAGGTGCAAAGAAATAACTTAAAATTGATAGGTCCATATAGGTACTTAGGATAGAGTGAGATGAGAAAATAGGTGAAAATTAAGTGATCAAGTCAATTAAGATAAAAGTGGGCCAAAACTAACATTATCAGAATTCATAAACAAAATTTTAGTGACTAAACTTTCTAGAATTCTATTAATTTTTTTTAAAAAATAACTTTAGCAAAATAAACGTGCATACAAAGATAATTTGTATGAAATCGAGAAAATACACAAACCACAAAAAAACATTAATTTATAACATTTTATATTGGTCATTTATTTACATTTTTTAAAACATTATATTCATGTTATTTGTAGTCATATAAAATGCAAAAATTGGCAACTTGAGCATGGTTAAAATGACACCCAATCTTTAGGTCCCTCTTGCTTGCTCTCATAACCCTCCCAAGCTTGTTTTCACTGATTCTTAGTTATTCATAGCTTCTTAGACTTGATCTTAGCTGAGCCAGGACCATCTCATCATGACTAATCCATCCCCATAGGTCCCATCTACTCAAGACAATAGCAACAAAGTTGGCCTATAGCACTGGACCCTAGGGTATCCCCTTTCCATTTCTCTTGTCCAATCATAATTTGAGCCCAAATTACAATTTTTTCCTAATTCCTCTTGTTCATTGTGTCGACCTAGTCTAGTTTCATTTAACCCATGACCTATAGATCCATATAAAATCCCATTCAAATATCATTTGGAAAGGGTTGGCAAATATTACTCAAACAAGGAAGAATACAAGCAAGACCACTAAAACATTCTTCCCTATTCTCTACATATAACCAGCCTATACACTTTCAAGCTAATTCAAGTCCTTACACCTACTCCTAGTCATCTCAAGCACACCTAATTTTTGCATTTTTTGCATTTTCTTTCACTATTGCACCAAACACTTTAAAAGGGAGAACTACATGTCTTTAGCCCTCCTCAGAGTATTGGTATGTAGGCAATGTGCCCACACATAGGATGTGTAGTACGTCTAATGCATATTACATACACTAACTTTTTTTCCCTATTTCTGAAAGTTTCTATTCAAGTGCATAGAAGACATAGACATAAAAAATTAGATCTATAGGGAGTTCTATTGATAGTGAGGCTCCAAAATTTGATACACAAATTCACATTGACCAAGTAAACAAAACCCAAAAAGCTTAAATTCTCAAGACAATAAAACTAAGGAAGGACTATAACACCAAAACCCAGGGTGTCCACTTTCAACGCTCCTATCCAATCAATAAACGAAGTTTAGAATCCTATTTGTGACAGTGTCCCAACCTTGCACACAAATTTCCAGACCCTGTCTTAGTCAGATCAGTACAGAATAAGATAAATTTAATTTTCTCTCTTACTATTATTTTTAGAAAAGGTCAAATTGTAATTAAATTTCACAAATCATTATATTTAATTTGGAATAATATTTACTAATTTTCTCCTACTCAAATCTTTTTTATTATTTAGGAATTAAACACTAATTTTCTCAAAAATAATAAATCATTTGGTTTACCTGACTTACTTCAAATTAAGCATAAAAACCCTAGAAACCCTAGGGTAAATTCCTAGCTAATTTGTTCCATAAATTTCTAAATTTTGTCTTGAATATTTTAAGTACAAATTCATTCTAAATTTTAAAATTTAGTAGTAAATTTTAAAATAATTTTATTTCAAACCCTAGTTTCATACATTAAGTCCCAGTGATTTTTTAATATTAATCCAATAATTTCCTAATTTTTTGCTTGCATATCTAAATAAAAAAATTGATTCGAATTATCAAATTCAATAGTAATTTAAAAAACAATTTTATTTCAAACCCTAGTTGCATCAACTAGCTCCCAGTCATTTTCGAGTAATTTTTCCAACCATTTTTTTAATTTTTAGTTGCATATTAAAATCATAAAAGCACTTCAAATTCCAAAAATTCATAGTAATTTGAATTTTTTTTTGTAAAACCCTAGTTGCACATACTAGGTCCCATTAAATCAAACATTCTCCCATAAATTTCTGAATTTTTACTTGCATACTTAAATCAGAAATTCAATTTTAATTTCAAAAATTCTTAGTATTTTTCAAAACTATCACTGTTAAATCCCTAGTTGCATATAGTAGCACCTATTTGCTTCTTGAGGTATCACCTTGCATCCATAATCAAACTGCAAAAATTATTCTCACTTATGTACAATTTTTTCTTATGTTTATTGCAAATAACAAGGAAATCATAATGGGCCCTATCATGTACATGAATGATGAAGTCTATCATATGTTAGTACAAAGCTTCATCCTTTGCATTTCATGTTTATGTTTCATTATATGGGATGATAATTACCAACTCCATTTTTCTAAACGCATTCAAAATGTTATGTTACATGTCAAAAGCTTATATGTCTTTATGCAAAATTTCATGATTTCTACCCTTTACTTTCTATTTATCCTGTGGAAAATTTTTCAAGCTTATCATGCTAAACGTGTTAGAAATGTTATGATTCATGACAAAATTTTCTATGCATTCATGCACAAATTGATGCTTTCTATCCCTTGCTTTCTATCTCTCATATGATTTTTTTTTTCAAGTTTATCATGCTAAACACATTAGAAATGGCATAGCACATGTCAAAGTTCTTTATGCATCAATGGATAAATACATGCTCTCTCTCCCTTGCTTGTTATCTCTCATGTGGAATGATATTTATAAACATATTGTTATACAACTTATAACTCCAATTACATGTATTTTATACCACATACATGGATTCTACCTAGAGGGTCCATTGCATAAGCTAACAACCACCTGTCAAGTTTTAATGCCATATCTTATGCCTAGGAAATAGTTCCCTTCTCCTCCTCTCCCTAAAGAGGGTTATAGCTACTTTTCCTCTAACCAAGTCCATGCTATCACCCTTCCAAAAGGTGAGGCAGCCCATACAATTGTTCCTAATGCATACATTCAGCTTATAACTTTTTCAAAACATGTTCAACATATGTGCTTACATGTTCAATCGAAAGCATCTAGGGTTTTCACTTGTAAGACTCTAAGGGATCAGATCACTAATATGAGCAAGTTAATTTCAGATTTACAAATGTAGAATAAGATATTACATGAAAATATCACATTGAAAAAATAAATTATAATACAAAAGCATCAAAGGCACCCTAGTGTCAATCATATATATGCACCTTCACCAAGTCAATTGGTTGCAAGCAATGTTACTTATCAAAACAAGAAATCACAACAAAGTAATTATACCACTAGTGATTAAAAAAGAATTCAAAGATCAAATAAGATTTCAAGTGAGGTATTAAGGGAAATGATTAAAGCTAAATCGATAAAACTACCTCCTCTTCGTCTAGTAAGAAGATCTAGATATTATTGTGCATATCATAGAATGCATGGGCATCACACAGATTCATGTTTGGCATTGAAAACACATAACAAATAATTACTAATAAGGACCTTATACAAGGTAAATCAGTCAAGCAATCCACAATGACATAGAAACACATTCACAAAGGGTCAAATATAGAAATAGTATAAAAGTGGTTACCAAAGCATAACTCAAAACAACAAAACGATCAAAAGGCAAAATCAAAGCAACAAACAGTACCACAAGCATAGGTAAAGAATGAAAAAGATGCAAATCTACCTCTCCAAAATGAGGCTCAACTTTCAAAGTGATATAGGTTTAGTCAACAATATCTACAACAGTTTGATTATCAAGGTTAAGGGTTGGGCAAGCATGTTCAAGGCATCACTACTCCTATTCTAGCAGTTGGTAGTGTTTGTCACCAAGGTTTGGGATTTATTGAGCATCCTAAGGTAAATAATTCACAAACACAATTTATCAAAGGAAAAGATCCAAATATAGCAAAATTCAACACTAGCATTCCATTGGTTCAAGATCAAGATGATAATGATGAGTGGAATAATATAAGTTATTATGATTTCCAATATACCAATAATGAATTCAAATATTCAAAGTCATATTCGCAGTCATTCCCTCATGTTTCACAATCATGCATGATTATTTTGTTCGATACAAGACACCATAATAGAGAGTCTCCCATGAGACTCGTTGATTAGTATCAACCTTTCTCAGTTTTTATTATACATAGTTTTTATTGCTTGATTTTACATAGCTCAAATAATTCCAAAATACAAAAATAATATAACATTTAAAAAAATCCAAAACCATTCAAATATGTCGAAAACAACAAAACATTTCAATTGTATGCATCATCCATGATTTACATTGGTACTACTATGCTAAGACTTACATTTTTTGTTCCATGATATTGTATGTTAATTTATCTACATTACCATGCTTCACTTGATCTTTTTTGAGTGTGTGCAGTGAAATCTAGTTACTTGATTACTTCACTCTACCCATTGAGGGGGCATTCCTACTTTTGCATTCGAGACATACATCGATATACATACTCCCTGGGGGCATCTTTTACATGACTACACCATCCAAGTTATGTCATTTCTAAACCACACACTCTAATTATCATGTTAACATAAATTATTTACTAGCTTACATAGATTACTCTATCGACACTTAGTAGTATTTAGCACTTATGTATTTCTTTACATATACCTAGTCTTGTACTAACATGTCTTGAAGATTTTCATAATCTTGCTTTGATTAGTTAGATGTGCTTGTATTTTCCAGTCTTTACATGCTTTATCTTCATACTTAGTTGAGCTTGATGTTATTGCATTCGCAATTCTTGTTTATCTCATGTATGTGCCTTAGGACATTTTCCAATGTCCTTTACTTCTATGTCTTATGTGTGCCTTAGGACATTTTACATTGTCCTTTACCTCTATTCATGTGTGTACCTTTGGACATTTATGAATGTCTCTTGCCTGTACTCTTCTATGTGATTGTGGCTTTCATGCCAACCTTGTATCAATTGTATGTGTATGTGACATTTGAACATGTCTTGTATACTTGTGTTCTTAGTTTGAGTGACATGTGCCCATGTCCCTTGTTTGCTTGGCCACTTGGCCACCCTTGTACGCTTCTTGCTTTGTGTGTTTGTTGCTTGATTACTTTTGATTGTTTGCAATGCCATGATCCAAATCATGCATTATTTTTCTTCCTCGATGCCATGATAGAAATAATGCTCCATCCCTCCATGACAACTAACAAACTAACAACTAACATTTTCAGTTTAAATTGAATTCTAGTACATTGCACATATTATTACGTTGTTATATTTATCTAGGCATACCACTATTGATCTAACAATCTCTCAATTCAAACCATGTTATATATTGAGGTATCTTGTTGATTATCATTGCTATATCATGTATATTTCCAGCTTAACACACTTGTAGGGCTTCTTCTTTTGAGGGTTGTCATTACAGGGTACCTGTTCCTACCCTCGAAAGAGGGGGCAATAAATAAAAGTTTTGTTACAGAGATCAGAGCTCTTATTGATAAAAAAAATCTAGTTTCAAAACAACCAAAATAGAAACCAATCATCAAACCACTCAAAAAAAACTAGGTAGACAGTCAAGAATCTAGAACAGTGATCAATTTTAACCTAGGACAATAGTGCCAAGGTTGGACTACAACACCGAACACCAGGGTGTCCTATTTTGGTGCTACTATCCAAATAGCAAAAAAACTAGATTTTCTAGTAGCATGTAGAAAAGTAGGTTCAACTATAGTTTTGCATAATTAGACCAGTTTAGAATCAGTATTTTTTAGTACATTTTTCTCAAAGAATGCAGACATAGGAGGCATCATGCATGGCATTATCGGTTCTCACTTCCAGTTTTAGATATGCTAGTTGGTATGACTTCCAAATCAAAATCCATGATTTAGACACCAATGATTGGGGGTAGATTGTAAAGCACTTTTTGCTTCTTTTCTTTTCGAGTTCAGCATTACCTAAGCATTCTCAGTAGTTGTGTGCCTTACTCCATTTGTAGGTGGTTGACATCATTTTGAAGTGGCTTTCATACAAGCCTAACCTCCAAATTCTCGAGTTCTTGAGTGGCTTCCACATAAGCCAAATTTTTAGTTTTGGAGTGACTCTCATATAATCCTAATCTCTGTCTTTTTTGATTTGGCTAAAATTGGCCTAGTTTCCAATACACATTCAGCTATCTATACCACATTGTCAGATTTCTATAGAATTCATGGGCCTCATAAGCCATTTCATATGACATACTTCTTCATACTAGTATCAGTTCATAGCTTCACTTCATGGGAAAATGATGGAGCCAAAGGGCCAGCCTTTATATTCTTAAACCACCTAATCAAAGGGATTGGACACACAATCTAAACATCGATTAGCACATGCAAGATCATCTAGCTTCACTTAGTAGGCAATGATAGAGACAAAAGGCTAGCCTTTGCATTCTTAAACTATTTTTGGGGGAATTGAGCACTCAGCTCCGTTCATGATATAACTTTTGGTATAACATCATCCAGCGTTACTCAACGTTCCTTAGCATCACAACAAGTTTTGTATTGGTTCATGTACCCAGTGAGGTGTATTCATTCTTTTCTCTTCCTCTGTCTCTTTCTCTTACCTATATTTATACATTCGTATTTTATATTACATATAATAAGAACTGATCTACTCTTTGTTTTCCTTTCGTAGATTCACACTTGCATAACATGATCTTTATACATTATTCAACATTACTTAGCATCACACAACTTTGTTGGCTTCACCTTTGTAGGTAAGTTCAGGTACACTTTTTCTTTTCTTTTATCCTATTATTTCACTTTACTACATCACTAGAATAAAGGGGGATAAATGTAGTCATATACAATGTAAAAATTAGCAACTTGAGCATGGCTAATGACACCCAATCCTTAGGTCCCTCTTGCTTGCTCTCATGACCCTCTAAAGCTTGTTTTCACTAATTCCTAGTCATCTGTAGCCTTCTAGACTTGATCCCATCAAAGTCAGGACCCTCTCTTCATGACTAATCCATCCCCCTAGGTCTAGTTTGTTCAGGAGAATAGCACCAAAGTTGGACTATAGTGTTGGACCCTAGGGTGTTCTCTTTCCAACACTCTTATCTAATCAAAATTTGAGCCAAAATTACTATTTTTTTTTCCTCTTGTTCATTATGTTGGCCTAGTCCAGTTTCATCTAACCCATGACCAATAGATCCATATAAAATCCCATTCAAAGATTATTTGGGAAGGGTTGACAAATATCACTCAAGTAAGCAAAGAATATAAGCAAGACCACGCAACCAATATTTCATATTCTCTACATACAGCTAGCCTATATACTTTCAAACCAATTCAAGTCCTTACACCATCCCCTAGTCATCTCAAGCACACCCAGTTTTTACATTTCTTTCATTTTCATTCACTATTGCACTAAGCACTCTAAAAGGGAGAACTACATATGGCTTAATCCCTCCTCAGAGTATTGATATGTAGGTAGTGTGCCCACACACAGGGTGTTAATCATGTTTAGTGCATCTTACACACACTGAGCCCTTTTCTTTATTTGTAAAAGTTTCTATTCAAGTGCATCGAAGACATAGACATATAAAATTAGCTTTACAAGGAGTTTTATTGATAGTGAAACTTCAAAATTTGGTACACAAGCTCACACTGACTAGACAAACAAAACCTAGAAAGCTTAGATCCTCAAGACAATAATGTTGGGGAATGACTATAGTGTCGGAACCTAAGGTGTCCAGTTTCAACACTCTTGTCCAATCAAGAAATGAAGTTTAGAATCATGTTTGTGATAGTGGCCTAGGCCTGCACATAAATTTATAGACCCTGTCTCAGTTGGATCATCACAGAATAAGATAAGTTTAATTTTATCTCTCTCACTATTATTTTTTTAAAATGTCAAATTGCAATTAAATTTCACAAATTAGTAGCTTTAATTTAGAATATTATTTACTAATTTTCTCCTACTTAGACCCTTTTTATTATTTAGGAATTAAACGCTAATTTCCCCAAAAATAATAAATCATCATTGTCACAATTCTTGCACACATAGCATTGTATCGAGAATACATCTATCCTACAAATTATCCATGCACTTTTATTTTTATTACATATCTCATTTTCTCAGATATATTTCCCTAATGTCTTTGTCATATTTTTTTAGAATACAAAAAATTGACTCAAATAAATGGAATTAGTAGATAATAGACATTGAAGATCAATAGATACCAAAATGGTAATTTTCAACTCAATTTTTACCTTATATTTTTTTTATAGAAGCTATAAATAAAACTTGACTTCTTCTACCTTAAGAATTCCATTGCATTACATCTTAGTGCACAATATTTAGAATAAATTTCCAAGTTTTTAAGTTATTCTTACAGAGTGAACGTATGAACATATACCCTAGCTTCAATCTTGACCTCTCTACAAAAAAAATATTTGGCACATTTTTTAAGGAGACGTGCTCATAATTTATGGTTTTAGTTTAACAAAGAATTTGAATTCACCAAAAAATTTAGAGATGGTGCATATAGATCTTGTGGACAAGAATGGCCAAATGACAATACCCATGAACATCAATAAAAAAGTTGATATAAAAATTATTGCCATAATTATCACCTGCCACTAGTATTTACATTACATGCTTTACAATTAAAAAAACTCAATATGAAATAGGTGATGTTGATTGTTACCTTGTATTGGATCCAAATAGCACCATTGAAACTATTACAATAGTTTGTAAAGAACGTAGACTTACTCTAGACATAATAATACACAAACTTGTAGAAGCATATTAGATATTATTCATAGGCTCATTTAGAGCTATTACCATTGGTTACTTTAAAAAATTTAAACAATATGAACTTTGTCTAAAATATGGAGAATTAGAATATGACATGGCTATAGTAAGCAACATTTCTCAAATACCTCAGTTCTTTTCTTCATCTTCAATGTTTTTTCCTTCTTTTAAACATGGATACATTTATACTATATTTTTTTCAAAATAATATTATTCTAAAATGTTGATTTAGATTATAATCAATGACAATTACGCAAATATTTATCCCAGCCTTCAAAAATTGTTGATATCATCAAAGACACCAATGCTTTTTTTCAAAAATGTTGTAATAAATGGCCCAAAGGCATGCATTTGCTCTATGTAAGCCAATCCACTTTATTTGATACAATAAATGACAAGTTCACAAAGGCACATTTAAAAAAATGGTAGAAACAAATATTGAGACAAGTATTTATTTAACATTTGCTATTTAACATACAATTTTACCTTTCAATAACTTTCAACATCTATGTTATCTCTTATTATGATAGTTAACAATTTTTATTGCAGGTCAAAAGCTATTAAAAGCAAAAAATATTCATGCATCTCCTTTCAACCAATTTCTAATGATTCTAGACCACTAGTATTGGTTGATGTTGATCCAAAAAATGATTTCATACATTGCACAAATTGTAAACAAACCAGATTATACTAGACCACTAGTTTTGGTTGATGTTGATCCAAAAAATGATTTCATACATTGCACAAATTGTAAACAAACTAGATTATACTCATACCAATATGCATTGCAATGTACTATACATAAATACAATGGAAAAAATTATTACACTTTACATAAAAAGATTTTTTTTTTTAATAAAAAAGGGGTAAAAATAATATTAATAAGTAAAGAAAAGCATTACAAGAAGAACGGGGGGCAAAAACCCCCAGAATAAAGCAGCAAAACTAAAAAACTAGGCACACGCCCAACTAAACAATATTATGAACCTCCCTATCAGCCTGTAGAATTCTTTTCAAATCAGAACGCAACGTTGAGGAGAGAGACCTCCAATCCTCAATGTTTCCACCATCCAAATGGTCTGACGCCCATTTAGCCAAAAAAATCCACTGCCCTGTTCCATTCACGAGGAATGTGAGCAAAAGTAACGCTATCCATAAGCAAGCAAATCCACAAAATCTGTTGCACGATCAGATATAGTTGCCAATTGACATCCACCACTTTCTTCTTAATGAGCAGGGTAATCAAGACTTGAGAGTCCGATTTGCAGATAATCCTACGCCAACCTAATGCACGGGCCTTCTCAAGGGCATAAAGAATGGCCTGGCCTTCCATCATGTTAATGGTTTGCAGCCCCTCAGGAACCGCAAAAAAAAAGTCACCGTACCTTCAGAATCCCTTCCTATCCCTCTAGTACCCGTGGGTCCCAGATTACCTCTGGAGGAACCATCTGTATTGATCTTAAGAATCCCACTAGGGGGCGTTACCACTGACCAGTCTTGAGAATCTACTCCTTGATCTGCTTGCTCCTCCTGACACATGCTGACTTACCAGTTAAATACTGGAATCCAAGTCGCGCCACCACCTGAGAGTCCTGTTTGGTCAAAGGAAGGCAGATCGCGCTCTTTGCTTAGACGGTTTCCTAGATCATCCCCACCACTTTTTGCCATACTTGCTGCACCATGATCCTCACCCCCCTAAAAATTTTTCCTATTTCTCTCAAGCCAGATCTACCAGAACAGAAAAATGGGGCCGCCCAGCCATATGTCCTGCAAGAAGGGCGTCCTTAAGGGGGGTTCTCCCATTCCATTCTAGAAATCAACCACAGATTGAGCATGAAAACATGGGCCCTACCAAACATCCCACCAATAATGCCAAAGCTGCAAGGCAAAGGGGCATCGCAAAAAAAGGTGTGTTGAATCCTCCTCGGCCGCTCTGCACATAACACATATTGAAGGGCCTTAGAAACCTCTCTTACGGAGATTGTCCCAGGTCAAGCACCTGTTCCAAGCCAGCATCCAAACAAAATAGTTGCATTTATGCCATGTGAATTTATTCCAGACCTGTCTCCACCAATGCACTTCCCCCTGCCCAATCTCTGAAAAAATAAACCAGCTCCCTATGGGATTGGGAGACCAAGCTAGCTTATCCTCCTCTTGAAGAGGACTACAGCAACGCCTGGAAAGGATGCTCAATAGCTCCTCATTCTCTTCCTGCGTCCCATTAACAGGCCAAGTTTCGGGAGCTTTCTAGCGAGCTACCTCCACCTGTCCTTGTGTAATGTAAACTTTGAAGTCACTCACCCGAGACCAACCAGCATCAAGGAATCTCTGACAAAGGTTCAACAAATTTGAAAACTGAGAAATGATGGGAGGATAACCATCCCAAGAGTTAGACCAAAAGAGAGCCTTGGATCCTTGTTTACAAATCCAGAATAAGCTGTCTTTGATGAGAGTAGCCCCTTTTTTGAGAGTACACCATATTGCCGAACCTTTTCCAATAAGCAGATAGCGAGGAATGTCCCTCTGAGGGGTTTCGGAGTAGTACTTCTGTGAGAGAATTTTGGCCCAAGCTTTGTCTTGTTCGGTGCACCATCGCCAATAAAGTTTGGCCGCCAAAGCAATACCATTTAAGTCCGTCTGCCTCAAACCAAGCCCACCATATTGTTTGAGGCTGCAGACAATCTCCCATCTAATAAGGCTCCATTTAGTGGAGTTCAGACTACCAGCCCATAAAAATTGTCTGGTAACCGAATCAAGCTCCTTAACGATTCCCATCGGGGCAACCTGGAGCATACACTTGTAAATAGGTAAAGCCTGCACCACAGATTGGATAAGTTGAACCCGGTATGCAAAGGATAACCACGTGTGTGTCCAATGATTCACTTTCACCCAAAATTTCTCCAAAATAGTCTGCCAAGATTCTTTGGATGTACGACCAGCCGAGATAGGGATACCCAAGTAAATCAAAGGGGGAGTCCCAATCTGAAAATGCAGAGTCCTCACTATCTGCTGTTGAATAGGGCCTGAAGTGTTGAAAAAGAAAATGGATGACTTATCTTCATTGACCTTTTATCCAGAGGCCATTAGATAAACATCTAACACCCTCCATAAATTAGCAGCTTCAGTCATTGTGGCCATGCCCATAAGGGCAGTGTCATCAACAAATTGTAGGTGTGATTGTGCCGGCGATTCCCCTCCCCATCGCCATCCTTGGATATGTCCTTCCTCTCTGTTCCTATTGATCAACCTCCCCAAACCTTCAGCAAGGAGAAAAAAAAGGTACGGAGATAGAGGATCACCTTGTCGCAGCCCTCTTGTAGCACCAAAAAGCTATGTGTGTTCTCCATTGATAAGCACTGAGAAGGATGCCGAGGAAATGTAGCTCATGACCCATTGAGTCCATTCGTCCGCAAAGCCAAAAGCACTAAGAACCTTCTGCAGGAATGACCATCTGACCCTATCAAAGGCTTTGGCCATGTCCAATTTAATGAACATCGCCTTATCTTTTGAGTTGGCCATGGAGTGAATGGACTCAACAGCAATAACAATACCGTCTAGGATTTGCCTGCCTTCCATAAAACCACTCTGCTCTTCTGAGATCACAGCACTCAGCCCTCTTTTTAACCTATCTACAATTTTTTATGAATTTCAATGGCTCTAAATAAATAATAATGCTCTCAACTCTTTATTCTATTCTACTCAAATGCTTAAAGATTATATTCTTTTAGAAAATAGGATATACAACAAAATAGATGAATCAAATCAATAGTTCAAGCTAAATAATTGCCAGTGATCTTTGTAGTAACATGAATATCTCACTACATAATAATAAAGATTGTCAACAATTATGTCTACAATATGAATAACATGTTTATTTTGCTTATATTTAACTTTGGTTACTTTTATATTCACATATATTCAATCTTATTAGAAAATTGTATACAAAATTTAAAAAACTCATTCCATCTTTTTGGAATTATGTTTCAATATTTTTAGTAATTTTGCTAAAATCTTTGTACCTCACATGAATAAATTTTGTAAACTTTGTTTTCAAATATATGCTTATAAATAATTCTATTGTTGATTTTGAAAATAACTAAGAATATGTTTATAAAATTTGTTTCAAATACATGTTATATATATTTATAATAAGCAATGCTTCTCTTATAATCAATGCATCCTCGCTTGAGATATCGTCTTCACTTTACCATGTCCAATATTAATGAAACACATTGCCACCTCTTTTTGAGTTACAATGACAAAAGTTGCAAAATGTCTCCACATTTTGTAAATAACTTTAAACTGTGTAGGTGTATTGACATTTTTAAATTCTACTTTATATTTCCATGAGTCTATTTTTATTTTTAACCCATTAAAATTGTACGAGTTGTGATTAAAGTACCTTAATAAAGCATATATGTATCATCTTAATAAAGTTTCTAAATAACATAAGGCACATGGAAATACTTTGTAAACCATGGCTTGACAAAGATATGAAATATCTTTTTATTTTAGGGTGGCTTCAATTTTACGTTTTAAATTTGATTCATCTTCGTCGCATGTCCTCTTCCTTTTACTTGCGATAAATAAATAATTTATAATTGAAAAAACATTTAATAAAAACACATACCACTTATCACTTTTTGATGAATTATAAAAGATAAAATATTAGACAGGGGAGGACCATCTATAGGCCATGGGGAAATGGAATAACAAAGTACCTATTTTTTTTTTAATGTGCCCATAACTTTCCACATATATGTGTTGGGATTTTGAATCCATTTGATATTTTCACATGTCTGTAGCTTGCACACAATAAAAAAACACATGAATCACACTTCTCAAAATAAATAAAATTTTTAACATATGCGAGTAAAACCTATTACCATAAAAATTAACACGTAGCATTGCAATGTTGAAACTTAGTTTAAATATTATGGCCAAAATATGAGACACATGTTAGTATTAATGTGCCAAAGGAGTCACGAAGGCCATGGAATGAATTTTTCACTTTTATGCAAGGTAAGAATTCGTGGATTTCGTTCAGATATAAATTCAATTAAATATTATGAATCATTATGTTTAACTCAAAGGATCTCAAGCAATATGAATTAAAGTGAAACTTAGACTTATGTGTGTATAATGGGGCCACAATAACCTAAGAAGAATTATTAAGTGACTTATTAAATCAAAATCTAATTAAATTTTCAATGCATTATGGTTCATATTTTGCTTTTAAAAAAAAGAGATAAAAGATATATTTTTCAAATGAGAATTTGTATTTTAAATTGATAAAAGAGTTTTTGATTCTTCTAAGGAACTAAGATATGTTGGTCACAATAATTACTTTATTATAATTACATCCAAAATTAATATTGCTAGCCAATGGCACCCTACAAACTTCAAACACAACAAATTATGGGCTATGATTTAACACATATGTGCACTTCACAGAGATCAATCTTACTCATATTTTATGAAATTTGTTGCAATGATCTAAAATGACATAAAAAAAACTTAAACTTTAATTTTGGGTATGTATGAAAATTTGTGCAGATTTAAAATTCTAACCTTTCAACTTTGATTATTTGCATGTGACCACTATCAAACTTAAGGTTTTACAAGTGTTATTGTGTAACCAATTAAATCAAGACCCAAATTATATTACAACATAGATTAGACCTTGAATGTACTTTGATTCAAATTTTCTAATAAAGCTTAGCAACATGCTTATGACCTTTGCTAAATTCCAAATCTATCTTTCCTTTTGCATTTATTGCACTACTTAGAGTAATACATATGAACCTTTTTTTAGTACAATAAAGAGGCCACAAACTCCACAATTGTGACAAGTATCACTCATCCCAATGTCATGCCACATGAAGTCTCTTGACTAAATACTCGAGTAATAAAATATAATAAATAATAAAATATATCATTTTATAGTTTGTATCAGCTACTATTCTTAACAAATTTACACTTGTTATCAGATCTAGATAATTTTATAGCTGCCCTATAACTTTTGGGTTGATTTAAACCCATTATTCAAATCATAAATATTCAAGGAAAGATAAATGAGTCGTTGCATACATTGTTGACTCTTTCGAAATGTGGAGGCCTAGTAAATTATCTGATTAAGCTAGAACTTTTTTCAAATATTTATTCAAAAATATAAAATTATTTTGTATGATTACTTTGTCTCTATGTTGGAGAGTTTTCAGTGATGTCATGGAGGTGTGCAGATTAGTGGATGAAGTGTCTTGATAATCTAAAGTGTCAATGACAAAGTGTACAGTGTGTTTGTTCTAGTATGCTTGAAGTAGTCTTCGTTGATCTTCAATTTTGGCATGGTTAGGGATGTTTAGGGATGAGTATTGTGATTTTAATTTGTGAAAGAGGTCCCATAAGAGGTAGTCTATGTTTTGAATACTTGTGTGCATGATTGGATTTTATCTGGTAGATCGTAGTTTTCCTCTAGACATTTTGGGTATAGTGGTAGAAAAATCTAAGTAGGTAGTTTACTGTCATCACCATTGCCACATATGGATGAGTCAGGAGGAGTTGGTCATATGGGTGTGATCACATTAGTCCCAAGTTGATATGGTCTAATTTTTAGGTCATGTAATTGAACAAAGCTAAATATATATGGGTGAAAAGTTGGCCTTTCATACAGAAGTTCACTAAGCTCCTATACCTAGCCAGACCATCACTACACATCATGCAAATATATATGATCTAAAAAGTTTGTGCATTTAATACAGGTACTCAAAGAGTCAACTAAAGTCAATTTTTTATGTAGATTTTGTCTATAGTACCAAGAAGGTACCCTAAAATTTTAGAGTCTTGAAGTGATTTCTAGCTCAAGTTATAAAGCTTCAAAGTTGCTCTAGTAGACTGTGATGGGCCAGAGACCGTCAAGTTTAATCACATTGAAGTCTGAGGTCATTGGTCTAGAATATCCACTAGTGAACACTTAATCATATATATTGATATCAAAGGTGCATATGAAGTTAAAATGTCAAAGGATACACGCACATGTGATAAGTGTCACAAGCTTGCTAGTTTGATAGAAGATCAATGGTGAGCAGTGGTTTGTACTGATGAAGATCAATGGTGCAGGACAAGTCAAAGAGTCAATAATACATGTGAGACTGCCAAGTGGCATAAGCACAAGGGACTGTCATTGAATTTCTTAGAAGTCACACGAGGGTGCCAAGTGTCATAATCTTGGGAGTTTTGAGCAAGATCTAATGGTGAGTGCTGCAAGATAAAGACCATGCTGATCTACAAAGATTGATGGTACGTATTTAGTCAATATTGTAAGGGTACATGGGATGAGGTCAACATGTTTGAGGTTTAACATTTGGATAGTGGACTACTACAAGTTAAAGTTTGAGATATTTTTTAAGAAGATTGACATTGTGAGTTGAGCGCGCTGAGCAAAGAGCACGAGATGTGTTCTAAGTGGCCGAGGTTTAATTGTGACCATTTAGATTTAAATATTTGAATTTAATGAAGGAAAAAATAATACTTGGTTTTTGAGCCATAACTTTCAATCTATGTAGAATTTTATGTTATAATAAAAAGCAAAGATGTAGAAGACTTAAAGGCACATCTGTAAATATTCATTTAAAGGTTTAAATCATGTTTATAGAATCAAAGTTATTGATCTCAAAAGTTGAATGTGTTCATTCATGCTCTACAAGTAACTCGAGAAGGGTAATAGAGTTTTTCTTGATGGTATTTTGATTTTTTGACATGAGATAACTATTGGAGAGTGTTTTAGACTCCATGAAGACCATCTATTTGGATTATGAAGGTTTGATCAATCATATTCAGTATGATCAAAGGCTTAGAAGGTGATTATGTGTTCATTTATGGTGGTTATGTGCACAAAATATTATTTGAGTGAATTGATCCTTAACAGAAGGGTGTTGTGATGGTTATTATCACTTAAGGAGGACTTATAGATTGTTTGGCATGGGTCCATGTATTTGAAAGTGTTCATGTGTTCTTAGTTTGCTTGGAGAAGTGTCAAAGAGGTGAATGGGTCTTCATAGGACCTAAATGTGCCTTAGGCCTATTTGAAAGAGGTTTGTGCTTAAAGGTGACCCATGTTAGATTCCTTAATGGTGAAGGCATGTGTTGTGTTCTACAAGGAAAGTTGTGATCATAATAATCATAAAAACTC
This sequence comes from Torreya grandis, assembly GCA_037957365.1. Lineage (NCBI taxonomy): Eukaryota > Viridiplantae > Streptophyta > Pinopsida > Cupressales > Taxaceae > Torreya > Torreya grandis. The sequence continues at coordinate 1,531,846 of JARHVA010000026.1, read as the reverse complement.
TATAAAAGATGAAACCAAATGTGATGGTTTCTAGGCTTGTTGAATAGATGTGAGAGACTGGAGATAAGAGGTGTGTGTGAGAGTTGTGGATCAAAGGAAAGGGTGTGTGCCCAATGGATGGGTTATAGATCAGAGTAGGTTGATGACTGTGTGTATGACCTATAGGTTATATTTTTGATGTCAAAGATAGTGCTCTTGTAGGCTTGAAGATTGAGGATGAGTGAAGAGGTTTATAGTGATCCAAAAAGATTTTTTAGATGCCTTGAGTGTGAGTGAAGGATATATGATGTCTATATTAGCTTGGTGGTTGATTTGAGATGCAAATCAAAGTATGGAGTGTGTATTATGCAGAGTTGAATAGAGTTTATATACATTGTATCTCCATCATATTGGTAGGCAATCAGTGATCAAGAGATGTCCATTTCATAGGTGTTGGTAGGGTGCTCAACATCTAAGTCAGAAGGACTTGACTAACAGGTGTCATAAGAATTTGATCATCTTAGGGGTAGGTTATCCTTGTGAAATAGGTGTTTCACTAAATCTGGTCATAAGGACTTAACCAACAAGTGGTTAGAAGGACTTGATCATCATATGGGTAGATATTCCTTATGAAATAGGTGTTTCACTAAATTTTGGTCAAAAGGACTTAACCAATCTCATGTTTGTGATCATCTTATAGGACATGTATTTTATGTGTTTACAGTCTTGAGAGTGGGTTTTATTTCCTAAGAGATTTTCTCGCATAAATCTTGTGTTATGTATATGATCTCTCATTATCTATTATTCATTGTTATGAATGACTTATATATTCTATGAATGCTTGTGGTAATTAAATAAGGGTTTGAAAGGATTGGAATTGAAGTTAAAATATCTTGCATCACTAATTAGCCCTCCCCTCTTAGTGACTGTATCTCTAATAATTGGTATTATAGCAAGTCCTTTGGTAAAGGCTTGATAGCTTGAAGGTGGTCTAAGGTACAATATGGGTATCCATCAAATGCAAGGAGGGTTTTCCACTAAGCAAGAATCGATGTGTAATGGATCTAATTATTCTTTTTGGAGTGTGAGGATGAGGACCTACATCATGTCGCTAGGGCTTGACACTTGGAAATATGTTGTGGGTGGTTATTTTGTACCTACTATTCCTCCATCTAGTGTTGCAAATAAGAATTTATTTGAAAACAATTATAAGGCAATAAATGCTATCACTTGTGGTCTTTTAGAGACTAAATACACCAAGGTAATCCATTGCATATCTTCCAAAGAAGTGTGGGATAAATTGAATACTATTTATGAAGGATATTCAAAGGTTAAGTTGGCAAAGCTGTAGACTCACTAAAGATAATTTAAGATTATTAAGATGAAGGAAAAAAAATTTGTGGCATCCTTTCTGTAGAGAGTTGATGAGATTGTGAATATCATCAAAGGTATTGGAGAGAATATTGAATAAGCTACTATAGTTCAAAAGGTATTAAGGTCTCTCTATCTCAATTTTGATTTTAAAGTATCTGTTGTAGAAGAAATTCATGATCTTACTTGGTTGAAGATGGATGAATTGCATGGTATTCTTACTGCCTATGAGATGAGAGTTGATGATGATAAACCACCAAAGAAGGAAGCAACATTCAAGATAGAAATGAATCCAAATAATAAATTCCAAGATAAGAATATCAAGTAGGATGACATATCTAATATTGATGAAGATGAACTAATTGCTTTGCTTACAAGGAAATTAAAAACAGGGTCAAGCAAGTATAAGGGTAAACTACCCTTCAAATGCTTCAATTATGGAGAAGCGGGACATTTTGTTAATAAGTGCCCTCATAAGCATAAAAAGAATGATGATGAAGGGAATGGTGATGGCCAAGATGAAGACAAGAAGACATACAAGTCTGATAAGAGGAAGAAAGGATTCAAAAAGTATGACAACAAGAAAAAGTCCTTTAAGAGCAAGAAGAGTCTCTACACCAATAGAGAGTATAGCTCATCAAATGAGAGTGAGGTCAGTGACTCTGAGTTTGATAATGAAGATGATGGTCTTATTGAAGATAAATCCCTCTTCATGGCTGAGGAAGTAAGTTGCTCATATCAAAATGAGCCTACTTGGAGTGATTCAGATGATGATAAAGATGAGGTTGATTGTGAGACTGAATTGATGAATGCTTTTGAAGAACTGAAGATTAAAAATAAGATGAATTCTCAAATCAAGGACTATGAAGAGCAATTCAGTGTGTTTGAGGAAAGAATGAATGAAGACACCAAGGAGCATGAATATATAGTCAAGCATCTTAGTTGTCAATTGGAAATCTTGTCTACAAGCCTGAAAGCTAAAGAAGGTGAATGTTCAAGGTATGAAATTGAAAATGAGTCATTAAAAGTTGAGTTAGAGAAGACATCTAGTAAGATGTAGTAATTTATGAGATTTGAAAAGAGCTCAAGTGATCTACATAATATTCTGAGTGGTCAAAATCATGAAAGTGATAGAAATGGTCTTGGATATAAAGAAGAACCAAAAAATGCAACTCAAGACAAGATGAAGACTAATGTAAATCAGACCTTGAAGGTCAACAATCAGTTAAGGAATGAAGATGATGGAAGAGTGAAGACAAATCAGATTAGACAACCAAATTCCATGAGGTATGCAAGTTTAAATGGTTATTGTTACACATGTAATCAGTTTGGACATAGAGCTAGAGAATGTAAGAGACCTGTTAGAAATGAGTTTGCATGGAACTATGATGGTGAGTCTTCTTCAAAAGGAGTAGTTTATTTCAATTGTCAAAAGAATGGACATATTGCAAGATTTTTTTTTAATCAGGAAAGGCAGGATAAGCTTCTTTTAAAAGGTATAGTATGCTTCAACTATCAATAGAAAGGTCACATTGCTAGATTCCGCAAGCAAAGGCCTACAAGATAGAATATGCTTAATTAGGCTCTTAGAGTGAAAGAAAGAAGGAAAGTTAACTCATAGAAACCAAAGGTGGTAAGTGTGATTCATGATTATTTTTTAGGTCCAAGTAATCTATTTATTATGGTGGAGAATGTTACAGAAGTTGAAGATTGCCAAGAGCTATAATTGTTTGCTCATGTTGTGAATGAAGAGACCTTAAAGAGAAGACCAAAGTTTTGGTTGAGGCTAGTTCTGAGGTATGTTTGGATGCTAATGAGAATTTTTTTGTGTATGATCAAGTTTTAAACTTAGTCCCTATGTTGTCAAGGTTTGAAGGTGATGTTTTGCAATTCAAGGAAGTTATTTCAGTGATCAAGGAATGCCAAGGTTCATAGTTTCTCCAAATGTTGTATATCCTATCATAAGAGAAAGTGAGTGATGTAGAAAAGGAAAAAGTTGTCAAAATTTAGACTAAGGAGAACAAGAGCAATAAGTATTATAGCTATAAAAGGATTCCAGTGGCTATTGAGGAGCTGTGGGCCACTCCTGCCTTCACTTTGTTTTAAGAGCATTATGGTGAAGAGGAGGTCTTTGTTTATGCTTCTTAAGAGACTCCTTTCAGTGGAGAAGCAAGTGTTGTGGTGTTCTTCAGAAGGTCCTAAAAGGCAAGAGATGAGTGTTACCAGTTGGATTTGGTGTGTCAAGATGAGATAAATGCTTTGATGAGGTTAGAGTGATGTCATAAGGTGTTTTTATTGTGTATGCAGTGTCTGTAGGATCAGAATGGGTGTTTTTAGGTGGTATAATGAGATTAATGGAATTTCAAGAAGATTTTGGTGCTCAAAAAAGTTTGCATACTTCTTTTTTACGTGTTCCAGGTGGTTTTATGTTTTGATGATCCTGTTTGTGCCTTTTGGAGGTTTATGTGTGCTCTTGGGTTTATCTTTATTATTGTAGATCAAAACCATGGTTTAGGAATTCAAGGTTTATGTAGGTTTGAAGGCTCAAATCTTGGTTCAAAAGTGTGTGATGGTTTTCTCCATATGTGCCATAATTTTTAGAGGTGGGCATTGACTAAAAGGAGGTTTATTGACCTTGTTTGTTTTGAGATTCTAGAGTTTTGGGCTATGCTAAAAAAGTGGTTTGCCTTATAATTTGAGGTTTACTGATTCTTAATAGGTTGAATGGGTGAAATGGGTTGTCAAATAAAGCTTCAAAAAGATTTTAAGGTTTGTATTTTTCAAATTATTCAAGATTTTGTCACAATGGAGACCTAATTGGCTAGTAGGTTTGTGAAGTAAGTATGTTTCATAGGATGAGCTAGGTGATGAAAATTGGTGTGTCTTAGGTGGCATATGAGAGTGTTGCATGTATGAATTTTTTGGTCTTGAAGATGTGTCTACTAAAATTTGTGGGCTCTACAAGTTTCAGGTAGGGCTACAAGGAGTCTAAACAAGCCCAGTGTGAAGATTTGATGTTTTTGCTCAGTTTCTCTGGAAGATCAAGGCATGAGTGTTTCAAGGTGAGTTCTAAAGTTGGTTTAGATAATGTTTCCTATTTTTTGAGTGTCAAGAAGTTATATTGGTGGTCTTTGAGGTGGCTTGAAAGAGAAGGCTAGTAAGCTTGTGTGGTGGTTCTTCATGGTGTGTGAAGATCTAAAGATGATCAAGAGGTGAAATGGATCAAATATCTTAGGAGGAGTCCCTATCATATGTTTCTTGGTGAGTTTCATTAGATTTTAATTATTTTGTGTGTTCTTTCTTCATTGGTTATAGTGCTTGGTTGAAGAGAGTGTTGACATGAAGCAAGAGTAATATGTCAAGGAAAGAAGACGTAGGCTCAAGTTAAGGGGGAGTTTGTATCATATTTATAAGGTTTTAATATCCTGATTTGTGGTATTTTTTAGGTCTTTGAGATTATTTTATGCCCACTTTATCATTATGTCAAAGGGGGAGAAGGTTCCTATTGTGAAAGTGCTTGAAGAAAGAGAAGGAAAGTGAGTTGTATAATAGGTGTTGACATCAATGACAAAAGGGGAGATTGTTAGAGATTTATTAGTGATGTCATGGAGGTGTTTAGATTATTGTATGAAGTGTCTTTATAATCTAAAGAGTCAATGACAAAGTGTGCAGTGTGTTTGTTCTAGTATGCTTGAAGTAGGCTTGGTTAATCTTCAATTTTGGCATGGTTAGGGATGTTTAGGGATGAGTATGGTGATTTTAGGTTGTGTAAGAGGTCCTATAAGAGGTATTTTATAATTTTGAATGCTTATGTGCATGAGTGGATTTCATCTGGTAGATCATAGTTTTCATCTAGACATTTTGGGTCTAGTGGCAGAAAAATCTAATTAGGCAGTTTTCTAACATCACCATTGCCACATATGGATGAGTCAGTGGGAGTTGGTAATATGGGTGTGATTAAATTAGTCCCAAGTTTACATGGTACAATTTTCAGGTCATGTATTTGAGTAGAGATAAATATATGTGGGTGCAAAGTTGGCCTCTCAAATATAAGTTCACTAAGTTCCTATACTTAGCCAAACCGTCAATGCACATCATGCAGACATGTATGATCTAGAAAGTTTATACATTTTATACATGTATACAAAGAGTAAAATAAGGTCAAAATTTTTATGGGGTTTTTATCTATAGTGCCAATAAGGTACCCTAAAATTTTAGAGTATTAAAATGATTTCTAGCTCAAGTTATAAAGCTTCAAAGTTACTCTAGCAGACTGTGATGGGCTGGAGACCATCAAGTTTAATCACATTTTAAGTCTAAGGTCATTGGTCTATAAGATCCAAAGGTGAGTGATTAATCATAAATATTGAGATTAATGGTGCATATGAAGCCAACATGTCAAAGGTTGCACACGTAAGTGATAAGTTTCACAATATCTCTAGTCTGACAAAAGACCAATGGTGAGTGGCGATTTGTACTAATGAAGATTAATGGTGCGAGACAAGTCAAAGAGTCAATAATTCATGTGAGATTTCCAAGTGGAAAAAGCATAAAGAACTGTTAGTAAATTGCTTAGAAGGCACATGAGGGTGTCAAGTGTCATAATCTTAGGAATTCTAATTAAGATCTAACAATGAATGTTACAAGATAAAGGCCAACCTAATCTATAGAGATCAATGGTACGTATTTGGTCAATATTACAAGGGTGCACAAGATGAGGTCAACATGTTCAAGTTTTAACATTTGGATAGTGGATCACTATGAGTTAAAGTTTGAGCTACTTTCTAATAAGATCGATGGTGTGAGTTGAGCAAGCTGAGCGAAGAGCACGAGATGTGTTTTAAGTGATTGATGTTTAACTGTGGCCGTTTGGATTTAAATCTTTGAATTTAATGAAAGAAATAAAAGTGCTTGGTTTTTGAGCCATAACTTTTGATCTATACATAATTTGATGTTTCATTAAAAATAAAATTTGTACAAGACTTTAAGGGCATCTGAAAATATTCATTTAATCATCTAAATATTTGTACAGTCAAAGTTATTGAGCTCCAAAGTTGATTGTGTGTTCATTCATGCTCTGTAAGTAACCCAAGAAGGGTAATAGAGTTGTTCTTGATGGTATTTTGATTTTTCAAGATGAGATAACTATTGAAGAGTGTTTAAGACTCCATGAGGACGATCTATGTGGATTATGATGGTTTGATCAATCATATTTAGTATGATCAAAGGATTTTAAGGTGATTGTGTGTTCGTTTATGGTGCTTATGTGCACATAATGTCATTTGAGTGAATTGAGCCTTTGTAGATGGGTGTTGTGATGGTTGTTATCACTCAAGGAGGACCTATAGATTGTGTGTCATGGTTCCATGTATTTGAAAGTGTTCTTGTGTTCTTATTTTTCTCAAATAAGTGTCAAAGAGGTGAATGGGTCTTCATAGGACCTAAAAGGTGACTTAGGCCTATTTGAAAGAGGGTTGTGCTTAAAGGTGACCCATGTTAGATTACTTAAGGGTGAAGGCATGTGTTATGGCTGACAAATAAGGTTTTGATCATAATAATCATAAAGACTCTATAAAAGGTGAAACTAAATGTGATGGTTTATAGGCTTATTGAATAGATGTGAGAGACCTAAGAGAAGCGGTGTGTGTGAGAGTTGTGGAGCGAAGAAAAGGGTGTGTGCCCAGTGGATGGGTTGTAGATCAGAGTAGGTTGATGAATATGTGTATGACCTGTAGGTTATATTTCTGATGTTAAAGATAGTTCTCTTATAAGTTTGAATATTGAGGATGAGCAAAGAGGTCTAGAGTGATCTAAAAGGATGTTTTGGATACCTTGAGTGTGAGTGAAGGATAGATGATGTTTGTAAGAGCTTGGTGGTTGATTTGAGAGATAGATCAAAGTGTGGATTATGTAGTGTGTAGAGTTAAAGAGAGTTGATATACATTGTATCTCCATTAGATTGATAGGAAATCAGTGATCAGGAGATGTTCATTTCATAGGTGTTGGGAGGGTTTTCAACATCTAGGTCAAAAGGACTTGACCAATAGGTGGTCATTAAGACTTGATCATCTTAGGGTTAAGTTCTCATTGTGAAATAGGTGTTTCACTAAATCCAGACAGAAGGACTTGACCAATAGGTGGTTAGAAGGACTAGATCATATTAGGGGTAGGTGCTCCTTGTGAAATAGGTGTTTCACTAAATTATGGTCAAAACGACTTGACCAGTCTCATGTTTGTTATCATCTTATAGGACATGTAGTCCATCTATTTGCAGGCTTGAGAGTGGGTTTTATTCCTCAAGAGGGTTTTTCACATAGATCTTGTGTCATGTATATGATCTTGCATTATATATTATTCATTGTTATGAATGACTTGTATATCCTATGAATGCTTGTGGTAATTAAATAAGGGTTTGAAAGGATTGGAATTGAAGTTAAAATATCTTTCATCACTGATTCACCCCCCTCAGTGATTGTACCTCTAACACTCTATTCAAGGTAAAACAATAGACTAATGAGTTCTGAACACCAAAAAAAAAAAATCCCATAAATGTTGTCATTTAATACGACCAACTTGCCCATTTATTCAAAAGAAACAAGGACCCTTTTTACCATATATTGAGATCCAAATTTTATTGACAAATTATCTTATGTCTCATTCACTCCTTTTAGAGTATTTTTGTTATCACAATGCATTCCAAGTTTAATTCACTATAACCTAGTTCAAGTTAGGTTTTAATAATTGGTCATGCAAATTATATTTGTTTAAGATTGTGTTATATCTTAATCAATATCTACTTTATATTTCCTAAGCCTATGGTTTTCAATCTAAAGCTTACTTTTGATCACAAATTTTATTAATAATGTTTTATTTTAAATGTGATTAGATGTATGGTTGTGTTATGCAGGATAGAAGTGAATGTGTGAAAATGTTAAATCAAATCACATTAAACAAAATGTGTGGAAAATTGTAGCCACTTAAAACACAAAAATCCACTCCATTAATATGTGATTTCATGGTTAAGCAATGATCTCTATTTGTTTGATCTTTATTCACAATGTGTTAAAGTTAAAAACAATTAAGTGGTTTGTGTTTTTATTAAATGTTTTTTTAATTTTGTCTTTGCTTATTTTTCATAGGAAAGTGGACCAGTTAAAAACATGAAGTGGATTTAAAGGACCTGTTGTACCCAACCTCCCATTTTATTTAAGGAGAAATGGGGACCCACCATTTTTAGATTATGGTCTTAATTTTGAACCCCTCTGCTACGTGTTTATACAAATTTTAGGAAAAAAACTAATTGGTATTGTGTTTTCATAGGCTAAACTCTTTTATTTTATAGGGTTTATTCTATCAGACTTATGTTTGTCTAGTCTCATTGCTAGAGTGTTTGTGTGGGGACCTACTCTTTTCATAACTTGTTCTTTTGGGACTTATGCAATTTATCCTTTTGGGTTTTATGTTTTGGGTGTTTTTTCCATTACCTTTGTCGATTAATCCTTTGTTGACTTTTCCCCATGGACAAATTCTATCGGGGAAATTGTTGTGGACATTTATCTAAAATAATTATCCTGAATGAATTGGTTCTATGGAAATTTTGTCTAAAACAAATCCTCTGATAGATTTCCTTTAGCCCTCTAGACCTACCCTTCAAACCTTTTACACTTACCCTTTGGGATAATTATCATGGGAATTTTTCCCATAGACTTGGCCTTCAACCTTTTTGAATAGCCATTTGTTTTTTACGAAGTAGATCCTTCAAGAATTTTGTCATGGATAAAATGCCCTACAAAGTAGACCCTTCAAATTTTTACCCAATGCAAATGACCCTTCGGCCTTAATCCACCTACCCTTCTACCATTTTGAAAGTGCCCTTCGGCCTTTTGAAATTATCCTTCAAGAATTTTGTTCCAAGCCCTTTGCCCGATGAAAATGACCCATCGAACATTTTATCATTAGATATTTTTTCCAACACAAAAAACCTGAAACAATTCCCCAATACAATTTTGTTGAAACAATGACCCCAAGGGCACATACCCTTGAAGATTTGTGTAACCTACCCTTTGGAACTTTTGTCCTGGGCCTTTGCCTTCTGAAACCTTACCTTGGGGACTTTTATCCCAGGCCCTTTTGCCTTATAAGCCAACCATGCCCTTCAGCTCTTTTGAGACTATCCCATCAAAACATTCCTTCAGAAATTTTGTCTGCAAGATTTTACCCTTCACATTTTCCCTTCGATACTTTTATCCCAAGACCTTACACTTTATAAATGACCCTTACCCTTTAGAACTTTTGTCCCAACCCTTTTTCCCTTTGGCCAATTCCTTCAAACATTTTGTCTGATAGATTTTTCACTTTAGCCTTTGCCCTTCAAGAATTTTGCATCAGGCCTTTACCCTTCATACATGCCCTTTGGGAATTTTTTCTCGGGAATTTTTACCTATGAGCCTATCCTTTGATACTTTTTCCTCAGACCAATTCCTTCGAAATTTGCATCTTAGACACTTTGTCTGACAAAAATAGGTCCCTGCAACAATTGACCCTGCATAAAAATGCCACAACAATTGACCTAAAATAAATACCATACTACCAAGTTGCACCCTTGATTGGAGAACATTTTATTATGTCTTGATCTTGATTTAATATTTTAGCCAAGGGTCCCAATCATATTTTATTCATACAACTAAGACCTTAGGCTAGAATATTCATGTAGGGTCATTTATACATATTTCCCCAAGTATTATGCTAAGTCATCTTTTCATTTATGATTCTAGAGTAAAGTGAATCAAAAAATGATAAATGTCCAGCTTCTAGGGAGTTAAACTGATGTGACAATTGTGTGGATGTCTTTGATGGTCACATGAACATCAAAATTAAGCTTAGAAACAAAAGGACATGGGTTCAAATTATGGCAGTCCTGTGGATGTCATTGATGATCATGAGGACATCTTTGTCAGTCATGTGAATGTCACATTCTAGATCAGTAAGAAAATAATAGGGGATTAAATTATGATTATCGTGTGGACTTCATTGATAGTCATGAAGATGTCATTGATGGTCACATGGACATCAAATTTAAGCTCATAAATTAGCCATTTTAAAATCAAAGGTTATTGGGCCCAGATAGATCGATGACCAACCTTGATCCATATAGTTGATCGATCATGCGAGATCAGAAAAGACTTTTCAAACAAATAAAGATGTGACAAGTGTCAAAAGCTCACAATATTCAATGAGTCAAATCACTAGATTTATGAACTGTGTTAGCTTGAGCACAGATGATCGATTATGTGAGATCAACATGGAATTTTCAAAGGTCTCAAAGCAAGTGAGGAGATACCAAGTGCCATAAAAACATTTGATCTATGACTATAAGAAGCACATAAGTCCCATGGAGCTACTAAATGGCATGATCACATTCCATCATGCAAAAGATCGATAGTGCGAGTCCTAGGTGGACTTTTCAAAGATCTAAACCCAGTGAGAAGTATAAGCAACATGCAACACATAGTTATTTTTAGTTAGTCACATTTTCAATGGTTCTAAAACATTAACACAATGATACTTATCTTTGACAAACAAACTTGCAGTTCCAATTTCCACTACCCCAACCATTCAGACCACATAGCATTAAAACGCTGAGACTTTGTGCATGTACAATTTTATAAACAATGCATATATTTTGAAGTTTTACATGCAATTTGAGCTATAATTGTAAAAATTGCCTTCATTTTTATACACATGCACATGTTGCATAGCTTTTGTAAAATCTATTTTAGAATTGATAACTATAAGAAGACTCTTATAAATTTTCAGACCATAGTTAGAACTCATGTTTTGACTATCACATGTAATGACCTTGCATGAACTTGGAGGATGAGATGACCCCTTCCATAACTCTATAAAAACAATTGTAATCCAACTTGGATTTTTGTCAAAGAATTTTTTGAATACAAGAGAAGCATCAATTTTTATTATCAGCAAATGTGTTTGTGTATTATTTTTCCAATTTTTGTGTGATTAGTTGTTGCTTTTTTTGGTTATATGTTTCAATAATCTTTAATGTGCAAAAGTTGTGAATGAATTCTTGATTATTTTTATTGATGTACTAATCTATAGATGTGAAATAGTTGTTGAAATATTGGTAAAATATATTGGTTAACATAGTTAATTTGATTGATTCATAATTTTAATTGTGCATGAGTGTTTTCTTGGATGTAATTTTCTGTGTGTGCAACAGCTGTCTCAGATACTTCACTAGCTTGATCCATAATCTCTTTATTAAGGGTGTGCAACAGATGATCTAAAAGGATCAACCTTTGTTTGAGGCCTATGAATTTATTACATCTTTAACTCCTTAAAATTCTTAGCCATGTCTAATTGTGTGTGTGTAATTGCTACTAGCAATAGGCATAGGTTCTGAGAGCACTTGTCCTTTTAGAAACTAGCCAAGGAAGTGATTCTTGAAAATCATAGAAGCTTTATTTTCAAACTTACCCTTGCCTCCTTTTTTTGAGTTTGTTTGTTGAGACATACCCACTCTAGATTAGAATCCAACCACCCATCCAACTCATATAGAGATTCACTACCCTTATTAGGAGCCACACCTCTATCTAAAAACCTTATCAACAACTTACATGCTCTACCAGTTATTCCATCAATAAGTTGTAACAAACTGCATACCTACAACTCATGCCCTAGAGTGGAGTTTACCTCCTTTGAGAATCTAAAATGTTAGAGGCTATCTCGTTAAGGTTGTGGTGTGCATAAAACCCACATTAATAGTTCCACTAGCACTAGAAAGATGGCCATCACCCCTGATAGTAATAATTATCCTTTGCATAGAGTTGCATTGGTGTCACCTAGGAGAGTGATTAGATCTCATTCCCAGGCTGGTTTTCTAGTCTTACCATTGTCAAATCATAGGAGACCTAGAAATATGCCAACATCCCCAATTCAGAACAATCCACATCCTATAATAAGGAATCCTTTACCCATAGGGAACCCTTTACTTATTAATCAGCCAATGGCTCAACAACCACCCTAGTTATTTGGATATGTTATTGTCGTCCCAAGAGACATGCATGATTTACCTTGGAGTCTTGAGAAGTATCTACCATCCTTTTTTCCTTCAAGAGCAAGGATAGCGAAAGAGCATATCAAATATTTCAAAGCTGATTTGAGATTAATGAATGTTGTCGATGAAGATATTGCATGTAGATTATTTTTTTTTATATTAATGGATGATGCTTATGATTGGTATTTAAATCTAACAGAGAACTCCATCACTTCTTGAGATGAGTGTCAAGCTATTTTTCTTTCACAATTTAGATAGGTTACCAGTCCTAGCATAATATACCATCTCTTCACTAGTATGAAGAGAGAGCCTAACGAGCTTATCCATTCTTTCAATGTGAGAATTCAAAAGATGTACAATTGGTTAGCCCCATGGTATAAACTAGAGGAAGCATTAGCATTGGATATGTACAAGAACATGCTATATCTTATTACTATGATGTTTTTAAGGAGATATGTTGTAACTAACAATTTAGCATGAGCATTCAAATAAGCCATTAATATTGATAGACAACTCAATCCTCAGGTGCCCATTGTGTCCAACATCCATAATGGATTTTCCATGTTGAATCCGATTCCACATACAAAGCAAAATGTTCCAACATTCAATCAAAACTAGTTATATATGTTGCCTCCCATGATGTAAATAATGCATCCAAACTATGGATTTTCAAACAATCACATGTAGGGTAATGGCTACCAATAGAATCAACAATCTACTACATCTCCTACTATTGTTCTGCAAGGCACTAACTCTACAAAGGTAGAACTAGATTCTATTCAAAATATGGTTAAAAAACTGAGCAATGATTTCTTAAATATGCAAAGGAGGATGGGAAATGCCAATGGCCCAACTGGTAATCAAAATGTTAGATTTTAAAGATACAATCGACCATTTAACAGACCTTTGAACAATATGGAGTAGCCTAACAAGCTCCCAAAGATCAACATAGCAGAGACAACTCTTCCCAATTGATGCAAAATTCACAATACTTTTGAGCATGGTGAGATCAACTGCATTAAATTTTGTGCAGTATTCAAAATCTTTTAAAGAGAGGTGGTTAGATAAGATCAGATGTATAATCCACTTGAACATCATCCAGATCTTGGCTCTTCCATCACTACCATGTTCTTTGAAACACATAAGTTTCCCTTTCTAGGTGAAGATGACAATGAGCCTAGGGATAAAATGGATGAAGTTCATGTTTTTCAATAGTTATATAGAGGTGAATATAATTTAAGGAATAAACATCCACTCACAACATCGACTCCTATAAATACCACAGTGATTTCTTCTAATCCTAAAGTAGACAATAATCCACCCCCTCTAAAGGGGAATGATCAAGAACAGATCAAGGATGAACCAATTAAATGAGGATACAACATTGTTGAGGATATGAAGAAGATCAAGGCGAATATAACTCTTCATGAGTTAGCTCAGATTACCAAACAAAAATAACTACTCTATAAGTTTATTACTAAGAAGATGCCTATAGAGAAATCAAAAGCATCCACAGACAAATCAAAAGCATCTAATACCAAAATCATCTGTAAGAGCAAGCTAGAAGTCCCACCCTTCCTATTGACTATTTGGGCTTTCATTAAGAACATTCATAATTGTTTAGTTGATTATGGAGCTTATGCAACTGTCATGCCTACTTCTATATGTCAAAAATTTGGTTTGACACCAAGCCCTTCAAAGAGGACAATTTCATAATTGGACAAGACAATGGTCCCTATAGTTGGTAAACTAAGGGAAGTGCATATCCAAGTAGCCTCTTAATCATGCATTCAGATGGCCATTGATATTCTAGTGGTGGACATATCTGAAGGCTATGATTTACTGCTGAGTAGAGACTAGTCCAAAGCACTCAATAGATATCTCTCTACAGACTTTTTTCATATATGGTTGCCATGGAAAGGATTTGTAAATCAAATAAAAATTGATAGAGAGATGAGAATGAAGTATCTCATTATGGAGTATAACTTCAAGAATGAAGAGGTAAAGTATGAGTCATCCAGCATTGACATTTATACTTTTACTACTCAGAATCAAGTATAGAAGCTAGAACCTAAAGGTTCTAATCAACTATGGAATCTACACTTTGATGATGTTAAATCCAAGCAAGGATCAAGCATGGTAATCAATCTGATTGATCCATAAGCTAAAAAAAATTTGGCAACATACAAGTTGCAATTTTCATGCACTAACAACAGAGCTGAGTATGAGGCTCTAATTTGGGGATTACAGTTTGCACTTAAGAATAATGTGAAATAAATACTAGTATTTGGTAACTCAAAGCTGCAGGTCAATCAAGATAGAAACAAATATCAATGCAAGTTATCTTATTTGAGAAGATACAAGCATAGAGCATGGGACCTAATCGAAATCTTTGAGGTTTTCAACATTATAGCACTTTTTAGAGAGAAAAATCAAATGGTTGATTCACTAGCAGCTACGATTGCTCATTTGGAGTTGCTACAAGAATCTAAGGTAAAAATTTTCTCAATTGAATTGGTACTTTTCCCCTCTATTCCATATAACGTAGAAAATTTCTAGGTCTTTGATGATGACCAATAGATTATTTAGTTTTTAACTAGTTCAGGGGAATTCAAATCTCATATCATCGATGAAAAGGACATTAATCACCTCTATCAAGAGGAATCAGACAAAGAGGGCATTCTTCAGCTCAAAGAAAATCAATTTCCAATCAGGTTGGTCTCCTTGGAAAGACTATTTGACATAGATCCTCAATTTTAGTAACTAAGGCAGCTCAAGGTCAATGAATCTAACTTTGAAAGAGAAAATCTAAGAGATGAGCATAGCCCATGCTATGTTAATATTGGTCTCAATTGCACCCCATAAGAGAGGCAGTGAGTGAAGGATTTAATCAATCGATATAAAGACATCATTGCTTGGACATATGAATATTTAAAAGTATATGACCCATAGGTCATTACTCATACGATTCTTTTGAGGCTAGATCATAAATTTTTTAGACAGAGGCAAAGACCAATCAATCTTGTTCTGAAGCCTCTCATTTAGAGAGAAGTGAAGAAGTTTTTAAATGCAAAAAATTATCTTCCTACTCTGGCATTCTACCTAGGTGGCTAATTTGGTCCCATTAAGAAAGAAGAATGATGAGATCATATTATACATGGACTTCATAAATCTGAACAAGACTTCTGAAAAGGACAATTATCCCCTATCTTCTCTGGATGAGGTGATACAAATAGTACATGGTTTTGAAATGATGTCCTTCCTAGATGGATTTTTAGGCTATAATCAGGTTTTAGTATAATTTAAGGACAAAATGAAGATGACATTCACTATGAAGTGGGGAACTTATGTGTATAAAAGGATGTCATTCAGCCTAATAAATGTAGGAGTGACCTTTCAATGTGATATGAATCTCACTTTCAAAGGACTGACAAGAAAATACATAAACATCTACATAGCTGATCTTACAGTATTTTCAAAGAATAGGAAAGAACACATAATTCACCTGTAGTCCATATTCAAAAAATGAAAAAGGTGCAGTGTTTCATTATACCCAAAGAAGAGCATATTCGAAGTGACTAAAGGTAAGCTTTTGGGGCACATCATCACCAAAGATGGGATCACCATTGATCTAGATAAAATTTAGGTGATTTTAAGAATTCAACCACCCAATAGAAAGAAGGAGCTCAAATCACTCTTTGAAAAGATTAAATTTGTAAGGAAGTTCATCTTAGGATTTACAAAAATTGTTAGACCTTTGAATGCCATGCTCAAGCATGATGCCAAAATAGAGTGGATAGATGAAGCCCAAAATTCCTTTGAGGACTTGAAATATGCAATATCATAGGCTCTACTATTGATCAGTCTAGATTTTAATATATATTTATACCTATATTCATTTGATTTAAAGCATATGATTGTTGCTATCATCATGCAAAAGAAGGACGAGACTGAGCATCCAATTACATTCATGAGCACAAATATGAAAGATGCAAAACTCAAGTACTCCATGATTGATAAATAAATTTTTGCCCTTGTCAAAGCCATGAAAAAGTTTTGGCATTACATCTTAAGAAAAAAACTATTACCATTGTTCTTGATCCTGCTGTCAAGCTCACCCTACCATAGAACAAACTAGGGGAATGCCGAGGCAAATAGATGGCCAAGCTACAAGCATTTGACATAGAGATCAAGCCTACAAATATCATTAGAGGTCAAGGCATTATTCATCTCATGACTAAACCTGATCCACGTATCACCATCAAAGAAGTATGTGAAGCTCAAGTATCTAAAGAAGAGTGGTATATTGATATAATATAGTATTTACTTATAGGAACTTATTCCTTGAATCTCAATAGAGAAAGAAGGAGAGATTTAAGGCTCAAAGTTGTTCATTACATGATCAAGAAGGGAGTCCTCTATAGAAAAAATTATGAAGGTATTTATCTCAGGTGTGTATCTATAGATGAAGCTAAGGAAATCTTAGATAACTTGCATCAGAAGATAGGTAGTGGTCATCCTTATGAAAATATAACAACCAATAAGATCTTAAAAATGGGCTACTACTAGCCAATAGTTTTCAAGGATGCTCACACTCATGTGAGAAAATGCCATGAATGACAAGCTCTAGCCAAGAGAGAAGTACACACAACAATGCCTTTACATCCAGTTGTTGAAGGAAGGCCATTTACCCAATGGGGTTTAGACTTTATTGGTGTCATCAACCCTAATTCTTTAGCATGCCATAAATTTGTACTTATTGCTACAGACTAGTGCACTAGATGGATTGAAGCCATAGCCACAAAGAATTGTAGAGTACAAGATGTGATTCACTTTTTGGAGGAACACATAACACCTATATTTGGCATGCCTATTTCTATATTTTATGATAATGGATTGGATTTCATATCAATAAAATTTACTAAGTGGGCACATGACAACTAGATTATTATCAGGTTAGCTTATAACCATTACCCTCAGGAAAATGGACTAGTAGAATCAATGAACAAAAATCTGATCGATGCAATTAAGAAATCAATTGGAGACAAGCCTAGGGACTGACATAATTTATTAAAGTATGCTCTTTAGGCCGACCAAAATAGACACAAGAAAGCCCTTAAAGCTTCACCGTACCTATTGGTGTATGTATGCAAGCTTGTATTCCCAATTATGTTGAACTTATCCACTTATCAATTCATACATGACTACATAGAATCAAGTGATAAAGCAGAATCAAAATTGCTGGACATAATAAAAATGAAATATTCAAGGACTGAGGCCTTATAAATATTTAACAAACACCAGGTCATGGTCAAGATGTGGTTTGATAAAAGAGCAAAGGTCAAAGCATTCAGGATTTCAGATCTAGTGCTACTTTGGGATAAAGCCCATGAGAAGAAATGATAGCATGACAAGTTTGCCCCACTATGGATTAGACCATACCAAATTTCAAATATAAATAATAATAATGTGTTTCATCTAAATGACCTCCAAGGCAACGAGCTTACATATCCAGTCAATAGATAGTTATTGAAGCATTACTTTAAGGTTGTGTTGACAGATATTACTGATTGATAAATGACGAATGAATGTAGTTGTAGGATTATATTAGATTTACCACATTCTTAGATTAGTTCCTTGTTTTCATATTTTAGATTTCTTACTTTCATAGACTAGTTTCCTACTTTCTAGATTAATCTTTCCTACTTTTAATATTTTTGTTTCATAGATTAGATTTCATACTTTCTAGATTAGATTTCAGTGCTTTCTTAGTTTAAGTTCCTTGCTTTCTTAGATTAGTTGTTCTTTGCTTTCTCTAACAATTGGAAATGTGTTTGCTCTGACTATAACTAAGCTAAAAAAATCCAAACCAATTGAGCTTATGACTTGTAGAAAAGGAGAAAATTAAAATATTGACACTTTGGGACTAGTTTACAGATTATGCATATTTCTATGTTTTTGAGTCTCTAGGATGAAGTTAGGTAATCATGGATTATTCTGAATGGTGCCATAATTGAATACTTTTACCAAACATGTGGAAGTTACTCTCAGATTAATTCATACAAATTTAGAATTTTTTCTTGTTTTATTGGCTCAAATACACTTATCACATTAAATGCCTATTGGAAGTGATAATTTTGGGTATAGGTGTAGCTAGCAGGGACGTTCTAATAATGATTTGTTTTATAATTATACCAGCTCATTAGGGTTCTAGCTCTTCTCTTTTCCATTCAAGAACAAAAGAAGAGTGAAAGAAAAACAAAATAAGAAGGAACCAATGGATTCAAAAGAGAAAAATAAAATATAAATAAAATCAAAAGGCTCGCATGATAAAATAAGGTCAATGTACCACACATCATGATTAAAAAAAGTAACAGAAAGAGAAAGAGAAGGAGCCCAAGGTATCTCTATCAGGGCTATGGATGCCTAAATGATAGTAGAGAAATGTATGAGCTTCCCTTATTTTTTATCTTTAATAGATACTAGAATGAAACCTACAACTTCATCAAGCCTTTGAAAAACTCATCACAGTAGGGGTTAAGTAAACTACACATTTTGACACACAAATCCAAGAAATTAGAAGGCAAGCGTGTTATCTGAATTAACTTAGGAGTCTCTTTCATGTTTCTGATTTAAGTATTCTTATGTGGCACATTTCGTGATTGATTTGAGATTGTCAAACCAAAGTTCTAGGTTCTTGAATACTCAGGAGTATTCCCCCTAAAAGTCACCATTTGTTGTACCCAACCTCCCCTTTTCTTTAAGGAGAAATAGGGACCCACTGTTTTTAGATTATGGTTTTAATTTTGAGCCCCTCTGCTACATGCTTATATGAATTTTGGGAAAAATATTGATTGGTATTGTGTTTTCATACGCTAAACTCTTTTATTTTATCAAGTTTATTCTATCAAACTTATGTTTTGTCCAATCTCATTGCTAGAGTGTTTGTGTGGGGACCTATTCTTTTCAAAACTTATTCTTTTGGGACTTATGCAATTTGTCTTTTTGGGTTTTATGTTTCAAGTGTTTCATCCATTGCCTTTGTCGAATAATCTTTTATTGGATTTTCCCTACAAACTTATTCCATTGGGAAAATTGTTGTGAATATTTTGTCTGAAATAATTCCCCTAAATGAATTAGGTCTGTAGACATTTTATCCAAAACAAATCCTCCAATAGATTTCCTTTATCCCTCTAGACCTACCCTTTGGACCTTTTGCACTTACCCTTCAGGATAATTGTCATGGGAATTTTGCCCTATTCGACCTTTTTGAATAGCCCTTCAGCCTTTACGAAGTATATCCTTCGAGACTTTTATCATGGACAAAATGCCCTACGAAGTAAACCCTTCGGATTTTCACCTGATGAAAATGACCCTTTGACTTTAACCCACCTACCCTTCAACCTTTTTGAAAGTACCCTTCAGCGTTTTGAAAGTATCCTTTAGTAATTTTGTCGTGGGCCCTTTGCCCGATGAAAATAACCCTTCAGACTTTTTATAGTTGGATATTTTGTCCGATGCAAAAATTTTGAAATAATTCCCTAAAGCAATCTTGCCAATACAATTTTGTCAAAACAATGACCTCAAGGGAAAATACCCTTCAAGATTTGTGAAACCTACCCTTTGGGACTTTTATCTTGGGCCTTTACCTTTTAAAACCTTCCCTTTGAGACTTTTGTCTTAGGCCCTTTTGCCCTACGTGCCAATTCCTTCAGACATTTTATCCAAGATACCATGCCCTTCGGCCCTTTTGATACCATCCCATCGAAACATTCCTTTGGACATTTTATCTGAGAGATTTTGCCCTTTGTATTTGCCCTTCAAGACTTCTATCTTGGGCCCTTGCCCTTTGGAAATGATCCTAACCCTTTGGAACTTTTATCCCATCATTTTTTTCCTTAGGCCAATTCCTTCAAACATTTTATCTGAGATATTTTGCCCTTTGGCCTTTGCCCTCTGAGAATTAATCTTCAATACTTTTGTCCTGAGCCTTTGCCCTTCACACATGCCCTTTGAGACTTTTATCCCATGTATTTTACCCTATGAGCCTATCTTTTAGGACTTTTTCCCTAGACCAATTCCTTCAGACTTTTCATCTTAGACACTTTGTCCAATGAAAAGAGGTTCCCCGCAACAATTGCCCCTACACAAAAATATCACAACAATTACCCTGAAACAAATACCATGCTTCCAAATGGCACCCTTGCTTGGAGAGCATTTTATTATGTCTTGAGATTGATTTAAGATTTTAGCCAAGGATCCCAATCATATTTTATTCATAAAACTAAGACCTTAGGCTATAATATTCATGTAGGGTCCTTTATACATATTTCCCAAAGTAGTATGCTAAGTCCTCTTTTCATTGGTGATTGCAAAGCAAAGAGAACCAAAAAATGACAAGTGTACAACTTTCAAGGAGTTAAATCGATGTGATGATTGCATGGATGTCTTTGACGATCATATGAACATTAAAATTAAGCTCAAAAATAAAAGGACATGGGTTCAAATTATGGTGGTCATGTGGATGTCATTGACGGTCGTGAGGACATCTTTGACGGTTGCACGAAGATCAAATTCTAGATCAATAAGAAAATAATAGGGGATTAAATTATGACAGACACATGGACGTCATTGATGATTGTGAGGATGTTATTGATGATTGTGTGGATGTCAAATTTAAGCTCATAAATTAGCCATTTTAAAATTAAAGGTTATTGGGCCCAGGCAGATCGATGGCTAGTGTTGATCCATAAAGTTGATTGATGGTGTGAGATTATCAAAGACTTTAAAGGAATGAGGATGTAACAAGTGTCAAAATATCACAAGATTATATGAGTCAAAGCACTAAATCTATGAACCATGTTAGCTTGAGCATAGATGATCGATGGTGTAAGATCAACATGGAATTTTCAAAAGTCCCAGAATAACCAAGGAGCTACCAAGTGGCATAAAAACATTCGAGTTATGACTATAAAAAGCATAGAGGTCCCACAAAGTTGCCAAATGGCATGCTCACATTCCATTATGTAAAGGATGGACTATGTGATTCCTAGGTGGACTTTTCAAAGATCCAGACCTAGTGAGAAGCATAGGCAACATGCAATGCACAATTATTTTTGATTAGTCATAGTTTCATTGGTTCTAAAGCATCGATACATTGATACTTGTCTTTGACAAACAAACCTATTATTCTAGGTTCCACTACCCTGACCATTTAGACCATGCAGCATTAAAAGGCTAAGACTTTGTGCATGTACAATTTTGTAAACAATGCATATATTTTGAAGTTTTGCATGTAGTTCAATTTATAACTGTAAAAAATGCCTTCATCTTTATACACATGCACATATTGCATAGATTTTACAAAAGCTATTTTAAAACTGATAATTACAAGAAGACTCTTATACGGTTCTAGACCACAGTTAGAACTCATGTTCTGACTATATCATGTAATGACCTTGCATGATGAGGTGACCCCTTCTTAAAGTCTATAAAAACAATTGTAATCCAGCTTGGATTTTTGTCAAAGAATTTTTTGAATATAAGAGTAGCATCAATTTTGATCATCAGTGAATGTGTTTGTGTATTTTCTTTCCAATTTTTGTGTAATCAGATGTTACTTTATTTGGTTGTATGTTTCAATAATCTTTAGTGTGCAAAATCTATGAATGGATTCTTGATTATTTTGATTGATGTACTAATTTGTAGATGTGCAATAGCTGTTGAAATATCGGTAAAATATATTGGTTAACATAGTTAAGTTGATTGATTCGTAATTCTAATTGTGCATGAGTGTTTTCTTGGATATAGTTTTTTATGTGTGTGCAATAGCTACCTCAGATACTTCACTAGCTCAAGCCATAATCTCCTGATTAAGGGTGCGCAATAGTTTCTCTAAAAGGAGCAACCTTTATCTGAGGCCTATGAATTTCTTCCATCTTTATCTCCTTAGAATTCTTAGTCATGTCTGACTGTGTGTGTGCAATTATTGCTAGTAAGAGGCATAGGTTCTAAGAGCACTTGTCCTTTTAGAAACCATCCAGGGAAGTGATTCTTGAAAATCACAGAATTTTTCTTTTATGCCTTACCTTTCCCTCCTTTTTTTGAGTTTGTTTTTTGAGACCTACCCACTCTATATTAGAAGCCAACCGTGCATCTGACTCATATAGATATTCAATTCCGTTATTAGGAACCATGCCTCCATCCAAAAACATTGTCAACAACCTGCATGCTGTACCAACTATTCCATCAACATGTTGTAATAGACCGCATACCCACAACTTATGCCCTGGAGTGGAGTTTACCTCCATTAAGATCCTAAAATGTTAGAGGCTACCTCGTTAAGGTTGTGGTGTGCATAAAACCCGCATCAACAGGACCAACACATCTGCAAACCTCATTCAAGCCAAAAGTTATGAAAGCCACTATGTGGACTCCACTGAGACAAACCAATCCAAAGAGGTGATGTGTTACAATTCAATTGGATATTAATAAATTAAAAGGCACCAAAGGATCAAGCGTGTTTTTATTAATCACTCTTTAGTTTTATAAAAAATGATAACATGGTTCTTGAATATTCGTAGATGTGGACATGTGGAATTTTTTTTAAAAAAATTGCAACAACTAATGGATCTACACAGAGTCATGGTTTCAATAAAACACAAAGCCACTACGTTATTGCATTACTTCGTGACCCTATAGCCTATAAGAAGTTGCCACATGTTTTTATTTTATTTTGTAACATTTTAAAGTCTAAAGTCCACTTTGTCAGTTGAGGCATTTATTATATAGTACATATTCGTTCACAATATTGAATTAAATCTCATAATTCAACGATTCCACAAAACCCCTTTTTTATTCCAAAGTTAAAATTTAAAAGTGATATGCATATGTTTATTAATATATGCTTTAATCATGGCCTTTAAAGCCAAAATCAATTATGTGACTCTGTTATTGAAAAATAATCAAATGTCCCAATGTGTCTCAATCCCACTGGGTGTAATAAAGTGTTTGTCAAAAATGAACTTTTGAATACCAAAACACACACCAACACATTCCTTTCAACAATAGGGTAATAAATTCGCATCACAACACTTTTTCTCTAATAGTAGTAGGTGTGCTATATGATGTGTGAAATTTTAACTTTATCTTGTGAAACAAAATTTCTGTAATGGCGCAATGAAAACAAAAATCAAAAAGGTTACTCCAATGTCACTGCCTAGGTACCTCATTGAGAACTAACAACTTTTGGGGAGGTATTTTATGTCTAATTATTGAGTTTGTCACACTCCCTTTATATATCATATTCATATATTATTTTCTTCAATCCCTTTGACCATTTCAAGCCTCTAGTGAACATGTGAACATTATTATTAGTAGCTTCACAATAGGTATTATTGTAATCACTTTAAGCAATTAGTTTGCACAGGGCAATGTGCATCCAATGAATTTTGAGCATTTTTCATTTTGACATTGGGTTTGAAATATTTTTAATTTAATAAATACAAAACAAAATAGTTTATTATTTTCCTATTGGTTAAAGTATAGGGGTAGGGCAATTTTATGAGGGAAATTGCTCTATTTTAAATTAATAAAAGAAAATACTTACACTGTTTAATAAAATCATAACGATTCACAAAATTAAACATATAGTTTGTAAAGATGAAAAATCAAATACAGACAAAATGGAATTTAATCCATAGTTATAATTAAAAATAATAAAGGTCATTCTCTTTCTAGAAATATCTGTAGTGACGTCAGGCTCGGCACCATTCCCATCTTCACCGAAAAGATAACCTTATAAGGATCGTTCTTTGCATGTTTCACTGCGTACCTAAATGTTTTACACACCTCATTCCACCCATTGTTGGTCCCTTCCCTCAATGCTACACAACACTCACGTGGTGGCAATGACTCAAGATTACAGGTAGAAATGGTAATGCCCACTTAAGCAATGAGCATATACAAAAGAAACTAATAATGGCAATTAGGCTATTCTCTACCCCTAGGTTTCACCACATTAGTAATCCAATATTCAATTGTTCAACTTCATTATAAAAAATGAAAATAAAATAATTCAACTTAAAATATTCAAAAATATAAGCAATTACAATTTATATCAAAAAAATATTAGTATAACCTACATGCTTAATATTTTAAACATACATTAGCGCAGATTCAGGAACTTGTATATCACAAATGTTAATGTGGGGGAAAAAAACCAAAACAAAACTTAGCAGATAAACAAATAAAGGCTTCTCAAAGATTATATCCAATTGAAATCCATTCAAAGTTATTTGAAAGTATTATTTTTAGCGATAAAAATATAAATTTAAATTATAAAGTCCCTTTATATTAATTTTTTTAATATTGTTTCATAGTTAAACATCTCAAACCAAATTTTTACTGATTCGTTGATTATTTATGAAAGTTTACAATAAGGTTCTAAATTTAGCAAAACTTTGGTAATATAGATAAAAGACAACAAAGTTAAATTAAACCAAATGATTGATTGAGATGTCTTCCCATGGAATATGCTTAATTGTTGATCACATAAAATAATTGAATATCCTTATTGTAAATTACAGAAGACAATGGATTAAATGAATAATGAAAAGTGATGATTGAGAAAATCCATCACCCTTTGCGTGTAGGGGAACATCGAGATGAAGCGTTAGTTTTCTATTTGTTTATCTTCTAGATCACATTGATGCTTTGCCATTCACCATTTATACATTTATAGAATTACTACAAACATGTGTGAAAATAATAGCTTTTTAATAGCCGAAAGTTTTGATTTAACATTAAACTTTTTTATTCATTCACAAATTACCCAAGGTAGAAACGCACAAGCAAAGTGAATAATTGGTCAAAATGATACACTTGTTGGTTACATCTTAAAGGGTTAGCTCTTTAACTCCCATGTTGCTTCTAAAACGAACAAATGGCCTACACTGAGGAAGCTCCCTTCATGCGCTATCAAGCCCAAGAAGCCCAACAAGGTGTGCCTTAGTTAGAAATATCATGCCTTCTAACATGGGAGCCAATTATAGTATATATATAATTAATATGCACTTCCATGTATTTTACTCCAATGTTTTGATTATTAATCATTTTGTATATGATGTAAATATTTTTTTTTCTCATGAAAATAATATTTAATTCATAATGTAATATATTCTCATGTATTTATTTTTAAAATTTAGCTTATCTCATAATTTATTAATGAATTTAATTCTATTTTTTTAATTCTTAATATAAAATATTTATGCTAAGTTCGATTTTTTAGGTCATCGTTAAAAGCACAAAATATTAAAGAGTTCTTTAAGACTAATACATTTGTTTGATATTTCTGCCTTCTTAGTTTTGATTATTGAAGGTTGACAAATGTGTCATTAGGAGAAAATCATATTCTTCTATTCAATAAGTTCCTTCAAGTTTATACTAAATATTCACATATTCATTCAATTCATGTCCAAGTGATGTTAGTTATGTACTTTCCATTTATCAATCACGAATTTGATCAAATATAAAGAGAAAAAATATCAAGCAACTAAACTTTAGACGGTTGTATATAGTTTTAGTAATTGTAGTTAAACCATGACGGCTAAGCTCGATGGTTTTTCGATAATCACTTTTAATAAATTGATTTTTCTAACTTCAAAGATCTCACCTAAAGGTTTTGGTAGAGAACTTCCCAAGTTTCATCCATTAAAATGGTTATGTTTGTCAAAACTCTTTCACTACAACTATTCTTTTTAAGTGCAGGGGCTAAAACCGCATCACAACTCTTGTTGCATTCATGTATTATTATTTTCAATCCTTTTGACTATTTCAAGCCTCTACATTATTATTGGATTCATGTCTTCAATCTCTTTGACCATTTCGGGCCTCTAGTAAACATGTGAAAATTATTTTGAATTTATATAATATATTTTTCAATCGCTTCAACCATTGTAAAAATTTTTTTATAAAAATATTGATAACCAATTTTTTTTTGATATGAAGAACTTTTTAAATCCGTAAAAAGCAATGCCCTCGCCTCTTCCCCCACCCTAAAATATCAACTACCAATAATATAAGAAATAAGAAATTCTAATATAGTACCTATTCTATAAAACCCACCAACTTTACTATTCGACCACTGTGACGACCAATTCCAAAACTTTTTTTAACCCCACAAACCCCCTCCCCCAAAAAAATAAACATAATAAAAATGACGGCAAACAAAAGTAGGTCGAGAGATTTAAGTAGTAGGCCCCACGGGAAAAGAAAGAGTGTCGGTAGTGTCAAATTTAATCGGGGGTAATTTGATATGGGTAAAAGGTACGTAATCAAACATTCCACCCAATTTCAGGGATGCTATCGACGGATCAAAGTCAAAACCATTGAAGGCTTTGTTTCCAATATTGAGAAATAAAATTGATAGATTTAGACTGCGAAAGAGTGAATGTCTCACAGCGATAGGCAGTGGCATACACGTGTCACTCTAAGATATCGGAGAGCTTTGGTATTCAGGGTAAAGAAAACAAAATAATATTTACCCTTGACAATGACATTGGGATTCTGTTTGCACGATACCAAGAAAAGCGGATTCAATTTCGGTCGCTACGTAGATTAGAGCTTTCTTTCCCTGGAATTAATAGGGAATTTATGTACTCAACAACCGCCACATTAGGATTTGTGCATATAATCCCTCGACCTAAGAAATGTCTGTTGTATTGAGCAGGCAGCTGGGACAATGGCAGTGGCATTCGGAGCGGCAGAGGCGGTGTCGACGTTGCTGGTGTTTCTGCTCATGCTGCTCTACATGCTCAACAAGCAGAGGAGAAAAGGGAGAGTGAAGCTGAATCTGCCGCCGGGGCCGCCCGGATGGCCGATTTTAGGGAATCTGGTTGAGATAGGGCGTTGGAAAAAGCCGTTCCTGTGCATCGTGAATGAGCTGCGCAAGGAGTACGGGCCAATTTTTACGCTGCAAATGGGGCAGCGGACTATGATTGTGGTGTCGAGCGCGGAACTGTCGCACGAAGCTCTGATAGAGAAGGGCCACCTCTTCGCCAACCGCCCTCCCGAAACCCCGACGCGCACCGTCTTCAGCAGCAACAAGTGCACCGTCAACTCGGCGGAATACGGGCCCCTGTGGCGAGCTCTTCGACGGAACATGGTGTCGGAAATGCTCAAAGCGTCCAGCGCCAACAAGTTTGCGTGGGTGAGAGACTGGGCCGTCCAACGCCTCCTCGGACGCCTTGCCGCCCAAGTCCATGCCAACTCCGGCCTCGTTCACGTCCTTTCTAATTGCAGGTTTGCGGTCTTCTGCATTCTTCTGTTCATGTGTTTCGGCGTGCAGTTCGACGAAGACGTCATCCACACGGTGGACGTCACTTTGAAGGAGGTCCTGCTGACGTTAGAGCCGCGCATGGACGATTTCTTTCCCATTCTGGCGCCCCTCTTCTTCTTCTCCAACCAGCGGAGCCGCGTGAGAGAGGTGCGCAAATTGCAGGTGGCCAATATTCTCCCGCTCGTCAACAAACGACGAGAGCAGCTGACCCGAGGAAGCTCCTCCATGGCTTATGTCGACTCTCTTTTCTCCCTGGTTTTGGAGGATGGGCGTAAGCTCACAGACGACGAGGTGGTGACGCTGTGTTCCGAGTTTCTCAACGGTGGCACCGACACCACGGCGGCGGCTCTCGAATGGGCCATGGCGCATCTGGTGGTAGACCAGAAAATTCAGGCGAGATTATACGCGGAAGTGGTGGAGGTGTTGGGAGAGACAAAGGAGACTGTGGAGGAAGCGGACATCGAGAAGATGGTGTACTTAAACGCGATAGTGAGAGAGACGCTGAGGATGCATCCGCCCACGCACTTCCTTCTCTCCCATGCGGTGACGGAGACGTGTAAGCTAGGCGGTTATGATATCCCCCTCAATGCCAACGTGGAGTTCTACACTGCGGCAATTGGGAACGACCCGCAACTCTGGAGCGACCCGCTGCAGTTCCGACCGGAGCGCTTCTTGGAGGAGGAGGAGGTGGTGGATATAACGGGCGCTAAGCGCCTGAAAATGATACCCTTTGGAGCAGGAAGAAGAATATGCCCTGGTTTAACTGTGGGCACCTTGCACATCAGTCTCCTCGTTGCCCGCATGGTCCATGCTTTTGAATGGCTGCCCAACCCCACTCTCGACCTCACCCAGGAGTATGCATTCACCGTTATAATGAAGAACCCGCTCTGCGCTTTCATTAAGCCCAGGACCACCATCACTTGATTATATACTCGTTACCTTTACTATATAAATCTATTGCCTGGCCGAGGGAACTATTCGTCAAGACCCCTCTCTCTAAGTCTATAATTTATTGCAACTCTGCACAGTATGAAGCTATCTAGTACCTACTTCTTATCAAACAATAGCAGAGGGAGGTCTGTATTAAATGCTTTGCATATATGACAACTTTCTGCATTCCTCCTCTCTCCACACTATGGCATTAAAATACGAATGCAGTCCTTATACGGTCTAATAAGGACATCCTTGTCCCAATATTGTGAGAAAGTTCCAGCAATAAAATTACCTTGTCCCTACTATTAATCTACCATTTTAGTTTCAAGTTTTTTATTCTCTCGGGACTGACACATAAATATAATATTTAAATTGATTTATTATAATATAAATATATACTAAAATATGTGAGTAGCGTTCCCCTACCTTTAAGTAATCTATGTGATAAGTTGTGATTATACAAGTCAAATAATTATTAATCTTATTAAATTTTAAAAAATATATATTTTTAGTAACATATTTTATAATATATATTGGGTTTTAATTATAAATATTGGATGTTTTTCTCTATCCATTTAAAATATATATTTTTATTAACATGTTTTATAATATATATTGGATTCATCATAAATATTGGGTGTTTTTTTTCCATTCATCTTGTAAAAATGAGTTATTAAAAAATTATTGTATAAAATATTTCAAATATTTAATGTGTCATCCTCTCTAAAGGAGTTGAGAACATTACAAATTATTGTATAAAATATGTCAAATATTTATAGATATTTAATGTGTCATCCTCTCTAAAAGATTTAGGAACACTACATTGTGCCAAAAAATTAAAACTTGAAATTACAATGTCAAACTAATTCAAAATCTAGAATGAATAGTGGGTAGAATGGATAAGATGTGTGCAAGAAAAATTAGAAAATATCTATAAAAATAAATTATTCATTCATAAATTTAAATTTTATAAAATTTATCAAAAAATAATAATATATATAATTTATTAAAAAAAATAATTGATAAAAATTATAATTTAATTGTTAATTTTTTAAGATATTGTGTAAAATCATTGAATTATATAAAATATTCATATTTTTTTTTTTTTTTTTTTTTTAAATATATAAAAAATTAATAATATTTAAAAGGATTTATAAATATAAACTTTATAAATGAACTTACAAACCAATCAGAATATTACAGTAAAATTTATAAGGTGTATATGAATAGAAAGAGGAATTTACAAGATAGAATTGAAAGTAAAATTTATAGAGTGTATACAAATATTAAATAAGGAATGAGTATAGACTTTATATATAAATACATATCTTTTGTAACACTTAAAAAAACTAATAATAATGTGTATTTACTTTATATATAAATTGATAACGTGTATTTAAATATTATAAAATAAAATGATGGAGACATTGAAAAATAATAATTAATAGTTTAAAAAATACCTAATCAATATCCAAAATTGATAGTGTATATTAATATTAAAAAGGAATGATGCGATGTATTTAAATATTAAAGACTAGGATGATGGGTATACAATTTGATTGCCTATGTAAAGAAAAGTTAATAGTTTACAAACCAACCCATCACCTTATCAAAATCTAAATTCGATAGATGTATCACATATATGAATACAAAATGAATTAATTATATAATTTTGTAGATTTGTTAAGAAATTTTTGTAGAATTTGTAACTAAAATTAATAGACCATAAATATTAAATAATAAGATGTTAGGTATTATATAATCGTATAGACTTTGCAAAGAAAAATTAATAGTTTACAAACCAACCCTCACCTTTTGAATAACAAAATTGATCGTGTGTACTCTATATATGAATATTATAAATAAATTTATTATATATCTTTGAAAATGCATTAAAAAATTAATAGATTTTATAATCAAAATTAAAAGTTCATAAACTTAGTCACTATCAAGAATTTTGTAGACTTTGTAATGAAAATTATTAGTGTATAAACTAACTTATTATTTAAAATTGATAAGGTGTATATGAATATTGTTAGTGTAGATTTTTATTTTATTTAATGATTTTTTTTCTACATATTTAGTTAAGTTATTTATGTATATTTTAGGTTATTGTGAAAAATAATCTTATATTTCTAAGGATATGAAGATATATTTATCTTTTATCTATATAATGTATTTTCTTAAAAAATTTATAATTGATAAATTAATAAGTATTTTATTGTTATGATATAATTTTTTTTTTGACTTATGTTTGATTTTAGTTATACAAACAGGGAATTTATTTATGCATTTGATCCTATCTAGACCAATCCTTGATTGTGATCCACTCTGATATGGTATCCGATATTTTTTGGTAGTCGAATGTCATTGTGCTTATTGTGAAATCTTGAGTTTCAACTTGCATATCACATATCTGTCATTTGTTGACCTAGTACATTGAATATTCACTCTTTCTTAGAGTTTGTTCTTCTTCTAGGGTCCTCTATTGATCCAAATTCAGAAAAAAAACAAAATAAATATGTTTATCACTAGTCATATATCATCCAGTAGGTTTTCATGCAAAATGACGTATGTCATTAGATTAAAAAGGTGTCAAAACCCTAAGATCCATTGTAAAAATGACCTAATTGTGTGACAGTCTATTTTTATCATAATTGGAGGGTTTAGGACTTTTTCAGTGATTTTGCACAAATTCGTATCACTAAAATCTTTAAGATTTTTATTTTTATTTTTTCTAAGTTTTTTGAGATCCTTAGTGGGTATTTGGTACTTTTTGGAGAGTCATAACATATCTAATTTTCAGACTTCGTAGAAATTTTGACCTTGTTTGCCCCTGTCAGAGCTCTTGACTACTTATGTAGTCTCCATATCCAAAAGCTACATAAGGTCCTCCTACTCTTGATGCCTCCAACCTTGATGTGCTAGAGTTTTATTTCTTCCTGACACCTATCAAAACTTCCAGGTGTACGAGTAACTCACATTCCCAACACTGAAAGTATTGACTACATCAACAATCCAAAACTCGACATCAGAGTTCCTAGCTACATCGGTAGGGCCCAAAAGTTTGACATCATAAATCCCAACTACATTTGTAATCAAAATATTCATTATTGGAACTCCTAACTACACTTGTAGTCAAAAAAATTGTTATTGAAACTATCCACTACATCAACAGTCCAAAATTTTGTCTGTCAAAACTTGTAGTTGCTTGTATAGTCCTCAACCCTAATTGCAAGAAGGGTCAAAATCTTTGATGACTTTAGGCCTCGACTGCTAGTCTAATGCACAACTTTGACTGTAAAGAGAAACTACAATCCTGACAAAAAACTCTATCGATTACTAGTGGACTCCAAAACTCTGACGATGACCACATGGACATCAACTTTAAGTCTTTGAATTACCACACTATTCATTGGCAAATTGGAGATAAATTTAGATCATAGTGTAAAGTGACATCTTCAAGGGGTTTCCATCATCCTAGCCCTTCACCCCTAGTCACATGGGAGATTAACCCATGGTCACAACCAACCCAAGGGAGCTTAACTTTTTTTCACAAAGTTGGGTCAAACTTTTGCACACCTAAAAATTTATGCAAAGTGGAGATCATTATTTTTTGTGAGAAAAAAACATTCAAACTTTCATAACTTTTAGCCAGTAGCTCCTTTTTAGGCACTTTTTTTTTGTAAATGTAAATTTTTGTGAGCTCTACATATTAGTGATATTCTCATGCCTTGTAAAATTGAACTTATATAGATTTAGGGGTTTACACATTCTTAGTTTTTTAAAACATCATTAAACACATACTTATTTTTTGTACCATGGATCGGAGTCAAGTTCCACTTCTTATACCATTCAACTATCATGAGTAAAAATTCAAAGTATAAATCCTTTTGAGGAGCAAATGCTTACACTGAATCATGATGGGTATAGAAAAAGAATCGACACATGATGCATAGAAGGTGAAGTGGTTTAATAGAAGTGACAAAGCATACAATCTACTATGTCTATCTATGTCTCCCGATCTATTATTTCATATTAAATCTGCATCTACTCTTAGTGAAAGTCTAGACCATATTGAAAAAACTCTTTGGAAAGCAGGACATCATGTGAGGTAATGAGTTGGACAATGAGCTTGTCAGTTTGAACCTAGAAAATTTTGACATTATACAAGACTTATTCACAAAGTTTAAATCACTCAGGTTGCAGTTGAAACTATGCAACATTGACAAAAAATATGATCAATTGATTCTTTCCATCCTTGTCAAATTAGGATCTAACTATTTTGTCTTTGTTTCTACCTTCCACACCATTAAGTGTGCCCTTGGAACTACATGGACCATGTCATCCTTAGATGACTTTGCTTTTGAATTAACTTGAGAGTAAGACAAGATTATTTAAATAGGTACACTAAAGTCATCTAAATCCCATGCCTTAATTATGAGTCATGACAAACAAAAGGCTTCAAGTACCAAGAAGAAGACACTTTACAAGAAGGACCCAAAACAAAGAAAGGGTCAAAAATATGATGTTAAGTCTAAAGCATCAAAAGAGTCCTTCACTTCAGATGAGAAACCTAAGGAGTGACTCACATGTGTTTACTGTAAGAAATATGGGCATGATGAAACCAAGTACATGAAGAAGTAGATTGATCAATTGACAAAGATGTTCAAGAATACAAATATCAGTGAACCATTGATTCAACCAATCAAAGTTCATCAACACATTAGTCTTCTAAGGCCAAAGACAATAGAAAAGGCAAAGATAAGGGCAAAACACTTATTACACTTGCATCCCAAACTTCTACCTAGGTAATTGATTCTAGTGCATCGCACCACATGGCTTCATCACATGACATATTCTCATCCTTGGAGCCTTATTTTATGCCTTCTATCTTGTTGGGTGACTATACTTCCACAAAAGTCAGTGGGAGAGGCTCTATTGAATTAAATGATGGGACATTTCATGATGTTTTATGTGTTCTCTCTTTATCCACCAATTTTTGTTTTGTTTATCAGATCACTCACATTAATTCAGGTAAGAGAGTTGAGTTCACACCAAATTCAGTGGTTATTAGGGAAGAAAATAGTGACTCCATAGTTACATTTGGGAAGGTAGATCACCAATCATGATTATATACTTTCTCATATTTTTCACCTGATAAATCCTCTACTGTGATGCTCACTTAGTCAGATGGCATGAGTAAATTATGGCATGAATAATTTGACCCTCTCAACTATCAGTACCTAGAGTAACTCAATCATCATGACATGGTTTCAAGGTTTCCACGTGTTTATTTTTCTTATAGCATTTACTAAGATTTCATACTTGGTAAGCATATAAAGGAGAAGTATGATAAAAGTAAATCATGGAGAGTTACAAAGCTATTGGAGCTAGTTCACAGTGACATTGCTAGACCATTTCTAGATCCTTCATTCAATAAGACTAAATACATCCTTATTTTCATCAGTGAATTTTTGAGGTATACTTGGATGTACTTTCTTATGTATAAATTTGAGGTCTTTGATCATTTTTAGGACTTCAAGGCACTTGTATAAAAACATTCAGGTAAATCCATCAAGATTTTATGCACCGATAATGGTGGTG
Organism: Torreya grandis; assembly: GCA_037957365.1. NCBI lineage: Eukaryota > Viridiplantae > Streptophyta > Pinopsida > Cupressales > Taxaceae > Torreya > Torreya grandis. The sequence goes on along the minus strand of JARHVA010000026.1, from coordinate 1,497,542 downwards.
AGTATGTCAATAACTGCATGTCAGTAACCATTTTGAATAATCATGCACATCATAAGGGATTAAACTACAATGTACAATACCATACAATCCTTATCAAAATGGTGATGCAAAGTGCAAGAATAGGTCCTTGAAAGAAATGGCCAACTATATGCTACACTTCAAGTCTCTTGCACCTTAGTATTCGGTTGAGGTCATGAATTGTACTTGTTATATCCATAATTGATTTCTTCATAAAGAATTGAAGGGAGTCGCTCCTTTTTAAGCTTGGATCAATCAAAAATCCATAGTGAAACACTTTTGAGTGTTTGGATCTCTTATTATGGTCTGCATTCCAAAGAATAAACATAAGGTAATGAAACCTTAGAGTTAGCCTTGCATTTTTGTTGGATATCCTGAGAGTGTTAAGGGATATAAAATTATCCATCCCACCACTCATGAGTTTTTAATTAAGAGGAGTGTTCATTTTCAAAGCAGGTCCTTTGGACTCACTACACGACACCTCTCCCCATTCCTTAGACACACTAAAATTTGATGATAATTATGTTGATTTAGATCTACTTGAGTAGCTTCCTAATGATCCAGATTCTTCTTCTAGTTTTGATGATGAGAGTGGTGATGAGGACTCACCTCCTCCTTCTCCCAGAGTATCTTTAGAGGACAAAGAATCTCCTCTTAACTCTCTGAACACTGGTCCTCTCTAAGCTAGACATACACTTTAAAGTGTTGGCCAATGGATTGGAGATCCATCAGATAATAGGTGAACTTGTTCATAATTCTAGAATGTCCCACATGATTTCATTGTGTTTTCTTTTGATGTACAGTCATTTCATGAGGTATCAGGCACACTTAAGTGAGATACTACTACGGAAGAGGAGTATGATCCCTTGCCAAGGAACAACACTAAGGATTTAGTCCCTCCTCCTAAGGGAAGAAAACTTGTTCGATGTAGGTGGATTTATCAAATAAAATATATATAAAATGGGTTTGTAGACAAGTTCAAAGCATGTTTGGTAGAAAAGGGTTTTTCTCAGGTACCTGACATTGACTATAACCAAGACATTTGACCCACTTGCTAGAATGAACTTAATCTAACTCACTCTTGCTATAGCTGCAACACATCGCTATGATATTCATCAGATGGATGTGAAGAGTGCATTTATTCATTATGACCTCAAAGAGGAAATATACATGAAGAAACCACAAATATTTAAGGAAGATTCTTCAATAGTTTTAAAACTTCAAAAATCTATCTATGGCCTCAAACAAGATCTTTGAGTTTGGTATGTAAAGATATAATCCTTTCTTATTTCATTTGGGTTCACTAGGTGTCATTTTGAACATAATGTCTACATTTTATGGTAGGATGATTCACTATTGATTCTGGTTCTCTACGTGGATGACATATTAATCACAAGGAGTTCTTCATCCACCATCATAGTAGCAAAAATTGCTTTGTCTAAAAGGTTCCTAATGACTAACTTTGGCTTGTTGCATTAATTCCTCAGGATTGAAATTACTGAGTCTGACTCTGGGATCAGTATGGCATAATCCAAGTATGCACTTGAATTTTTTGCATAATTTAACATAACTGACTATAAACCAACCCCAACTCTCTTTCTATCTGGTGTGAAGCTTGATGCTAATTTTCCATCTCCTTTGGTTGATGATACCTCATATCGACAACATGTTGGCAGTCTTATCTAATTTATGCACACTATACCTGATATTTCATATGCAATAGACATGGTATAAATATTTATGCATGAACCACATGACTAGTACTGGAAAGAAGCTAAGTGGATCCTCCACTACATTTAAGGTAATCATAGTTTTGGGATTCATTATGGAATAGGCATTGATTTTGACTTGATTGATTATATAGATTTAGTTTGGGCTAGTGATATTTAGAAACGTAAGTCTAATTTAGGCTATAGTTTTTCCCTTGATTCGGGTCTGATTAGTTGGTCAAACAAGAAGAATGCTATTCTTTTATCTTCTACTGAGGCAGAATATAGATGATCTATTAATGCTTCCATTGAGGTTATTTGGCTTCAGGGGATTCTCACTAAGTTTGTCATATTTGAAAACCAATAATCATCTTATGCAACAACCCAAGCACAATCCAGATCTGTAGGAATTTAGTCCTCCATCAATAGACCAAGCATATCAAGATTCATATGTATTTCACTTGAGAGCTCATCCATGAGTAAGTTATTGATCTCCACTACATTTAGAAAATAGAGCAAATTGTTGATATATTCACCAAACTCTTCATTGAGAGTAAATATCTTCATTTGTGGGCTCTTTTTAGAGTTTGAGCAGATCCAACATCCTCCTCTAGGGAGCATTTCTATGTACTTGGGTGCCTCATCAGGCTTTTGTGTCATGACCCAATTTCACTACCCACCTAAGCTAAGTTTAAGGGGGGTGTCAGTGTAGGTTTTTATTCTATTTAATAGTTTTTCTCTACAAATGTTTAGTTAGCTTGTTTAGGTGTCTTTTAGGTCATTGTGAAAGATAATTCCATATAAATGAGGATGTGAGGACATCTTTATCTTTCACCTATATAATGTACCTTCATAAAGCTTTAATGGTTAATGAATTAATAAACATTTTACTATTGTGATACAATATATTCTTCTAGCTCATGTTTGATTTTAGTTATATAAATAAGTGACTTCTTTGTGTATTCGATCCTATCCAGACCAATCCTTGATTGTGGCCACTTTGATGAATATTAAAGAAGAGAATGATGGGTAGTCTAATTTGTAGACTTAGCCCTCAAAAAATAAGGGTTGTATAGTGGTTAGTCTTTCCATTAAATATTTTCTATCGAATTACATAAAATTGAATTAATCTAATTTAAGTTGCTTGCTAAATACTTTAAAATTTCAATGTTGAACCCACTTAAATAGTACGTGGAAAGTGTCGCAAGAAACTTCCAAGTTATTGGAGTGAAAATACAACTCCCTCCAACATGGTTTTTGTTTTCCCACTTCCTCTATTTGGTGGAATAGATATGCAATTTAATGGGTTGCCCCTTGATCTTCAATCTAAGTTAAAAGGAAAACACCTTTTTAAAAATGACATAAGTAACTTTAGAGATTTATGGCACCTATCATGCTACCAATGGAAATATTTGCATCCTTTAAAGGATTTGTTTCACCTACATGATACTAACATGACTGTTTTAACTAAAATGTGATAACTAGTGGATAACTCTTTCCTTTTTAAGATGTCCACTTTGGTTCATTACAACTTTGTGAAGGAATGGAGGTAACATAACAACAATAGGTTAGACCACTTCCTGCTCGAATGTGTTTATCAAAAACTCATTCTAGGGTTGTCTTTGAAACAAAGGCTCAATTCAAAGTGGAAATACAAATTCATTGAACCTAAATAAAAACACCTTGGAAGTACTATTTGGAAGTCCAAAGTGGATGCCATGGTTCAAACCATTATTTGGAAGCTTCTATTCTACAACTTAACTATTGGTGACAACATATGGTTTCTTGATATCAATCCTCTTAAGTGTTTAATTTGAAAGCTTCTTGAGTCTGTCATGCATATTTTTTAGAGATATAGGTTTGTTAAAAGGACATGGGTTGTTCTACATAATGATCTTGCTAATATCTTTGGGCATTTGTTGTCTTGTAAACAAGTTATCCTGGGCCTCAATATTTCTCATAATGTGATTGTTGAATCTTTTAGATAATTAATTATCAGTAATTTGTGAAAAAATAAATGCATTGTTATTCTCAATAATAATTGAATTCTATTTGAATTTTCCATTCAAAATCTCTACTCTAACTATTCTCTTCAGATGCATAATATTTGTAGGGTGTTCCAGAATAATTCTACCCATAATGCGAAATTAGCTTAGTAAATAGTGAAGATTGATAAGCAAATTAGAAAGTTCAAATATGATCAAGCAAATTTTTATAGACAATTGAAATTATAATTGTGAGGTTTTTTATTATTACTTTAACTTTTTTGTATTCACATCTTAAATCGTAATTGTAATTATCAACATTATTAATAAAATTAAAAGATTTAATTTATAAATATATGCTTAACATTTCATATATCACTTTCACAATTTCTATTTTAACTAAATAATATGATTAAATTATCTAATGTTGACACTATTTATTTATAATATTTAAATGAACCACGATAATTGTAATAATCTAATAATTCAATTAAATTACTTAATATTAATAATATTTATTTATAACCCATAAATTATAATAATCTTGAAAAAAAATAAAGAGGATATATAATTAATAAAAGTAATATGGACTTCAAAACTCTTTTTAAGTCAAAGAAAACAGCCCAAACTTTGTTAATGTGACAAAGTGATGAATTTAACAGCGATGCAAAATTTTATTCATCAAAGTGGATAAAACACATTCTTTATTTTGGTGATAAATAAGGCATATACCAATAGTAATAGAATAGTAATAGGACCTCGCTCATAAAAGAATTACTCCAGCGGGGCATCAAGTATAAACTTGAGTGCTTTGAGAGTTGTTTTTCATTGGTTATGGTTATTATTCATCATTTTTGGATTAGGTTTCACAATTTGTTTTTTTATTAAATATTAATTTTTTAATAAAACATTGTTAAATTTAAAAAATAAAAAGTAAATATAAATTTTTAATTGAGTGAAGGTTAAGAAATTTAAATTAATTTGAAAAAAAATAAAAAAATTATATTATTATGTTATAAGGATTAAGAGTATATTAAAGTAAGTTGTTTATATTTATGTTTAATTTTAAATTTAATATTAAAAATTAATTTGACTTTTAAATTTATTTAATTGCTATATGATATGTAAAAATTAATAGAAATTTTGTATTTTTTAATTATATAGTGGTATAATTAAATTGATATCATTTATTATTAGTGAATAAGAAATTTGCACAAAAGATATATTATAATAATTAATCAATTTAAGATATTTGTATTAATTAGTTATTATATTATAAATGTAATGTATAATAATAGTGCATGGTAAAGTATAATGATGTAAGATGTCAATAAAAATGATCAACTAAATTTAACATTCATTTAATTATTATAAGATAATTTTTTTTAAAAATTAAAAGAGGGGTAAAAATTTATTAAATAATAAAGCGAAACAACAGTTATAGCTTTTTATCCTGGTCAACAAGTTGAGCCAGTTTATGAGATAAACTCAGAGGAAACATCCGCTGATCAGTAATGCTCCATAAAGGCCCATTCTCCAAAGCCCACTTAGCAAGGCAATCCGCCACACCATTCCACTCACGGGGAATGTGTTTGAAAGATACAGAAACCAAAGAAGTACTTAGTTGAAGAATCTGCTGAACAACTACATCCAATTGCTAATCCACCTTACCAGGATTTCGTTTATTCAACAAGTTGACAACCACTTGCGAATTTGATTCACAGATAATGTTATACCAGCCATGTTGACAGCAACATTTCACTGCCTCCAGGATAGCCATGGCTTCCATGAGGTTATTCGTATGATGGCCTTTATAGATCGAGAAGAGGAACTAAATACCCCCAGAGCTATCATGCCCAACTCCGTTGATACCAGCATCCCCTAGATTCCCCCGCAAGGAGCCATCAGTATTAATTTTAATGATCCCATCCACATGGGGAGTCCAGCGTCCCATCCGATTAACAAGTCGCGCTTGCTGCCTGTTTCCTATCGCCGAATGACTGCACGAGTCAGAAGCACTAGCCGTGGTCGGGTCAAGGCAGAGACGCGAGCAGATGCTAGCAACTTCGGGATCCAGGCCAATATCACTACTGCACTTCACTTGCAGAGTTTATTGCAGCGAACTGATGACTTTCGTCCATAGAGCTCTTAGTTCCAGATGGATGCCCCTGAAGATCCTCCTGTTCCTTTCAAGCCAAATATTCCATAAGATAAAAGAGGGGCCAACTAACCAGGCATTTTGTAGAACAGAAGCCTTTGATGGAGAATGGCACAGTCGACCCCAGAAGTCAACCAGTGAAGAAGCGTGCCAGCAAGGCGAACCCCAAGCATTCCACCACAGATGCCAAATCTGCTTGGCATACGAGCATTGGAAGAAGAGGTGCGACCCAGTCTCCTCACTACTGTGGCACAAGACACACATAGACGGCCCCTAAAATCCATCTTGCAGAGATTGTCCCAAGTGAGACACTTGTTGTGAGTAAGAAGCCATAGAAAAAATTTACACTTGGGCCATGAAACCCAGTTCCAAATTTTATTTCCCCATAAGAATTGCCCTCCATCAAAGAATTGCTTTGTCAAAGCCATGAACCCTGAAGAAACAAAGTAATGGCTAGTATCATCTCCTCCCCAGGCTAGGATATTCGGCCCTTGCAAGGAGCTACATCCTCTGGAGACAAGAATTTGAGCTAACTCCATTCGGTCCTCCTCCAAGCCCCCCGGCGGCTAGTCAGAGGAGTTTTTCCATCTGTATCCAATAGTCGTGCCCAAGTTAAAAGCTTCTTTATAGTGCGCCACTGTGTGCCATCCTGCAGAGTGAAAAGAGTCACCTAGAGGCTGTAAATGCGGGTGTGAAGATAAAGGAGGCGGCACTCCATCCCATGAGTCACTCCAGAAGAGGGCCTCTGAACCACTGTTGCAAACCCAGAAGAGGCTACGTTTCACTAAATGAGCTCCAAGCTTGAGAGTACTCCATACCATCGATCCTCTTCCCTCAAGAGGGAACCTGGAAATATCAAGGGGATCAATACCAGGAAAATACTTGGATGACAGGATTCGGGCCCAAAGGGAAGATTGATTGGAGCACCATTGCCAGTAGAGCTTGGCCGCAAGAGCTTGACTGGACGAAATAGCAGAATGCAAGCTGAGGCCTCCTTCCTGCTTTGGTCGACACACAGTAGCCCAGTTAATAAGGCTCCATTTGGTATTCTGCAGGTTGCCACTCCAAAGAAATTGTCAAGAAAGAGCATCAAATTCCTTTAGGAAGTACATTGGGGTAGCCTGAATCATACTGCGACATATGGGAAGCGCCTAGATTACCGATTGCAACAGGATCACTCTACCAGTAGTGGATAGCCACCTATGAGTCCAATGATTAACTTTTTGTCTTAGTTTGTCAAGCACATTCTGCCAAAAGAGCCTAGGCTGCCTTCCCACAACAATGGGAATCCCCAGATAAGTCACCGAAAGGGTTTGAGTCTGAAACCTCAAAATAGTAGCAATCCTTCGCTGAATAGGCTCAGGAGTGTTGAAGAAGAAAATAGAGGACTTATGGTCATTAATTTTTTGCCTAGATGCCGCCAGATAAATGTCAAGGGTGAGTCGAAAAGCTTTCGCTTCCTGAATCTGAGCTCTCCTTGCTAGGATTGTGTCATCAACAAACTGGAGGTGAGTCAAGGTGGTTAGCCCATTCCCCCATCTCCATCTATGCACCACATTTTGAGAAACATGAAATTTGAAGAGCAGTCCAAGTCCCTCAGCTAGAATAATAAACAGGTACGGAGAGAGCGGATCCCCCTGGCGAAGGCCTCTAGAAGCACCAAAAAGCTCGGAAGGTTCCCCATTAATAAGGACCGAGAAGGAAGGCATAGTAACACAGCTTAGCACCCAACGAACCCAATCCTGATTGAAGCCAAACGCCAAAAGAACTTTTTGCAAAAATCTCCAGCTAGCTCTATCATAAGCTTTGGCTAAATCGAGCTTAATAAACATGGCACGCTCCTAAGATGTACTCATAGAGTGAATAGCTTCCGAGGCAATAACCACTCCATCTAGAATTTGTTTGCCTGCCACAAAACCCCCTTGTTCCTCCGAGATGACCCTGGGGAGATAAAGTTTAAGCCGTTGTGCAATGAGCTTTGTAATGATTTTATAGACCACATTACAAAGCGCAATGGGCCTAAAAAAATCCAACTGATTAACTTGCTCCTTCTCCGGGATTAGGAAAAGAAATATGGCATTCAAAGCTCTGAGCATTTCTTTGCTGGAGTAAGATTCCTGCACTACATCCATCAGATCCTGCTTAATAATATCCCAGAAGTCCTGAAAGAATTCGGCTGGGAAACTGTCGGGCCCTGGGGCTTTGCCTCTACACATGCTGAAGACCGCCTCCTCAACTTCTGACATATCAATTGGCCGCATGAGAAAATCATTCATTTTCGAAGTCATCACAGGGGGAATGCAAGATAAAATTGTGTTTTCAGCCACCTCATCTGGCGGTGGGTCACCCAAAAATAGAGCTGAATAAAATCGGACTGCTTCCTTGGATATAGCTTGGGAGGAGGTTAGGCACGTCCCATCCTGAGTAACAAGAGAAGAGATAAAGTTCCTGTTTCACCGCGCCTGCACAGAGTTATGGAAAAAAGCCGTGTTCCTGTCCCCTTCCTGAAGCCAATCAATCTGAGCCTTCTGTTTCCAATAGATCTCTTCACGAAGTTCCCATTCTGCTAAGGTGATTGCAGCTCTAGATTCCTCTAAGCGAAGCGCTTCAGACAAACCAAAGTCCCTTATTTGTCTAGTCACTCCATCTAACAGGTCTTGAGCCTTCTTCTTCATATAATGTAAGTTGCCAAAATAATTTCTGTTTCAATGCTGCAATTTTCTTTTAACATACTAAAGTTTTTTAAGGAAAGAATACATAGCAGTCCCATATGCAAGTCCCCCCTGTCTCCACCACTGACTAATGAATTCATGGAGAGATGAGTCACGAAGCCACATTAGCTGAAACTTAAAAGGAGGCTTTTTGGGCCCATCAATATGACTGACAGAGAGCTTAATGGGCCAATGGTCAGAACCTCTCCAGTCAAGAATTTTGAAATTGAGAGAGATAGCACTAGATTGCCAAAAACAAGAGACAAAAAACCTATCAAGGCGTTCAGAGATGGCAGCATTACCTGTTCTTCTATTGCTCCACGTGAATAGCCTATTTGAGGGTCTAACATCAGAAAGGTGCAGCAATTCAATATTATGGCAAAGACATTCAGAAGAGGGGCCTAAATGAGTCAAACCACCTCTTTTCTCCTCTAGGCTCAGCACTGCATTGAAATCTCCAGCCATAATTCAAGGCAAGAAAGGATGACAATTTCTGACATAGCGGATATGCTCCCAAAGCTGAATTTGCCTAGCGAGATCAACATGCGCATATACTGTGGTAACCAGAATCAGCTCACCAGTTTCAAGATGTCATGTCCCCTTTTTCGTGGACATTGACAGGCTTGATGATTAGCCTATTATGCGACCTTCGTAGGCTGATTGGATGGATAGAGGGTCATGATGGAGATTGGCTTGGCTTTGATTTACAGAATTCCTATAGTTGGCTCTCATTCAGGTTATCTTAGACACATTGGACCTGAGCTCCTATTATTTAGGGATATTTGACATACAGTGGAGCACCCTTGTTTTGATATGGTCATGTGCAGAATCACTCCCTAGTTCACCAGCTTCAGACGGTTCAAGGATCCGACATGTATTGAGGGAGATATTAATATTTGATTGATTTAATCAAATATTAATTATTTGGTCTAATTTTAAATTAGATATTAATTAATTGTTAATTAATTAATTATTTGGTCTAATTTTAAATTAGATATTAATTAATTATTAATTATTAATTAATTGGTCTAATTTTAAGACCCAAATTCTAATTTAAGAAGCCCAAGTTCTAATTTGAGGAATTCTAATTTTAGAACCCCAAGTTCTAATTTGAGGAAATCTAATTTTAGCAAGCACACCTTTGGAAGGGTATAAGAGTTCTCATGGGAGAGAGTTTGGAATTATGCATAGATTATTGATTATTGAAAATTGAAGAAATTCTTCTGTGAAGACTGAGCCAAGGGTTCCAGGATTCCATTGCAGTGGAGAACGTCAACTCTTCATTGTGTGCGATTTAGAGGCTGTGAAATATCAGCTGATTTATTGTCAAATTGAGAGATAGCTTCATCTAGAAGTTATCACAGAGGTACAGATTTGAGAGATAGCTTCATCCAAAAGTTATCACAAAATTTTAGGTTTGAGAGATAACTTCACACAGAAGTTATTACAGATATTCTAGGTATTTCTTATTTAGTTTTTGATCCAATAAGTTATACAGATATAGATCAGCTGTGTTAGAATCGTATATTTTTGAGATCAGGTTGTTCAGCTATCAGGGGTTAAGAACAGACAGGTTGGCAGCTGTACTAAGTCTGTACAGGTCCGTACAGATCCACTCAGGCACTGACCTCGGCAGACAAAGAGCTTCCAGTGACCGACATCGGTCGACTGAAGACCGACGTCGGCAGAAAGCCGATCGACAGTGACCGACGTCGGTGAGATATCGACCGACGACGGCGTCTGTGTGTCGACACAGAAAAGCAGAGACCTTCCAGAATCCAAATTTCACTTCCAGATTAGCAAAAGCCAAGGTTTTAAGACCAGATTTTAATATTCTTTTATTTGTATAACAAAGACTCAATTGTGTAATCGTCCAGAAGAACAAGTGATGAGATCTTTGATTTGCTATTGAGATATTATATTGTGATTTGTTTATGCATATGTGAATCTATTCTACAAAATTGTATCTTGTTCAGAGCTTTTTGTGCAGAAAAAGAGCCCCTAAGTAAGGGACATCATAGTGGTATCAAAGCCAATGTCTTGCCATCCTGTTGGGTAGTTTGGGTAGATTGAATCAGCAAAGTATCATAATGACTTCATATACTCAGAGACAGTGGGACAATGATATGAAGAAGTTGGAACTAAATTTGAAGAGGTTGAATGAATCTCTTCCATATCCTACATCCAGAAACAAACCCGCACGGTATATGACAACGAATGAGGAGTGGGAGTTAGTACCACCTCGAGTTCAGAAGTTGTTGCCTTTTGATCGCTTTGTTAAGCTGAGGAGAGAGCACTACAGATCACTTAGGCGAGAGAGCAGCATGTCCTATGATTATTATGAGATAGGAGATAGTGAAGATGAGGATGAGTTAGATGCTTGCACTCAGAGTGTGGAGGTGTGCTCAGATGTTAGTGCACTGAGTGTCGATGATCTCTTAGCTATGGTAGAGATTGTAGAAGAGTCCCAGGATCCTATTATTGCAGATGACACTCAAGAGAATGCAGTGGACAGTTTTTAGGACTTAGTTTCACCGGTTGTTTCTTTCGGTATGGAAGAGTTAGACAGTGATGCTACAGTTGTTGATACTCCGTATGTTGATATGAGCTTTGGAGTTGATTCACAGAGTATGGATGGTAGTATTACAGCGGTCAGTGATTCTGAGTCTATTCTTTTGGACCATGCATTAGAGGAGGAGTGTGGGAGACAATCTAGCCAGTGCCATCATGTATCTAATCAGCTGAGAGTTAGTGAGCGAGACATTTCCACCGCTTGTAAGCATTTTGATGCTGCTCGTCAGTTGTTAGCAGTTTATGGATGGGGTTCTCCTACTAGCATCGAGCAGGGAGGTAGTTATTTGTCCTTGACAGAGATCCACTCTTTATGGGAGCCTATCCAGATTCTGAGACAAGATTATATGCAGTTGGTCGCCGACAGAGATTATCTTATGGAGTGGGGTCGCACAGCATATGATGCATTGTTGGTCGAGGAAGATAAGGTGAGTGAGCTTACTCAGCAGCTAGAGGTGACTTCTGAGATTCTTGAGACTACGCAGTTAGCTTATGAGGAGTCACAATTTCATTTGGCTGAGATGACCATGGAGTTAGAGCATTTACGGTCTTCACTAGCCCCAGACTCAGAGGTTAGTACATTGAGTGTTGTTGGTGAGTACGTTCCTATAGTTGTAGCTGAGGAACATGTTGTTGAGGCTGACACACCGGTTCAGGATTTGGGAGTACCTGGTTCTGATGAGTTTGGGATACCTCTCCAGACTGATTCTTCTCACACAGATGACAGTGTGGTCCAGTTGGTTGTGCCACCTTTACAGAGAGATCAGTTGTGGTGTGTGGGGGAGTACGTTGATGCTTCCACATATAATTTTTACTGCATAGAGTCATTCATGGAGTATTTGCTGGATAGTGCAGGTGTTCATCTGGATTCACATAGGGTGACAGAAGGTGTTCTCATCCAAGGTACTGGTGCTATTAGCAGATTGGGTGGGGAGATTATAGGGATCCTATCTACTATGCTACCTCACAAGGATTTTGAGGTGGGGTATGCTCATTATTCTTCTTTTGATCCAGAGAGAGAAGATTTGATTTCACACAGGTGTAGATCGGCTCCAGTTTCTTACCATCCATTATGGGACGGATTGGCACCATCTCTTGCAGATGGAATTGGCAGTTTGAGTTGTCCATTCTACTTGGGTTATGATGCTTCGAGAGTTTGGTTCTCATGTGTTCTTGACTATGGCAGTTGTGCTCTTAGAGTTTGGTTGAGTTGCATTCGCCAATTTGATTATGGGTTCCTCTTTGTTCTACTTCTGCTGATGTTGCAGGTACTTGCATTGATTCACAGCAGTGCAGAGCATAACTACATTTGGGATCCAGGTGGATCGAGTAGTTCATTGTTTCGAGATTGCTTGGGGACAAGCAATTTTTGGAGGGGCGGATTGTCATGTCCCCTTTTTCGTGGACATTGACAGGCTTGATGATTAGCCTATTATGCGACCTTCGTAGGCTGATTGGATGGATAGAGGGTCATGATGGAGATTGGCTTGGCTTTGATTTACAGAATTCCTATAGTTGGCTCTCATTCAGGTTATCTTAGACACATTGGGCCTGAGCTCCTATTATTTAGGGATATTTGACATACAGCGGAGCACCCTTGTTTTGATATGGTCATGTGCAGAATCACTCCCTGGTTCACCAGCTTCAGATGGTTCAAGGATCCGACATGTATTGAGGGAGATATTAATATTTGATTGATTTAATCAAATATTAATTATTTGGTCTAATTTTAAATTAGATATTAATTAATTAATTATTTGGTCTAGTTTTAAATTAGATATTAATTAATTATTAATTATTAATTAATTGGTCTAATTTTAAGACCCAAATTCTAATTTAAGAAGCCCAAGTTCTAATTTGAGGAATTCTAATTTTAAAACCCCAAGTTCTAATTTGAGGAAATCTAATTTTAGCAAGCACACCTTTGGAAGGGTATAAGAGTTCTCATGGGAGAGAGTTTGGAATTATGCATAGATTATTGATTATTGAAAATTGAAGAAATTCTTCTGTGAAGACTGAGCCAAGGGTTCCAGGATTCCATTGCAGTGGAGAACGACAACTCTTCATTGTGTGCGATTTAGAGGCTGTGAAATATCAGCTGATTTATTGCTAAATTGAGAGATAGCTTCATCCAGAAGTTATCACAGAGGTACAGATTTGAGAGATAGCTTCATCCAAAAGTTATCACAAAATTTCAGGTTTGAGAGATAACTTCACACAGAAGTTATTACAGATATTCCAGGTATTTCTTATTTAGTTTTTGATCTAATAAGTTATACAGATATAGATCAGCTGTGTTAGAATCATATATTTTTGAGATCAGGTTGTTCAACTATCAGGGGTTAAGAACATACAGGTTGGCGGTCGTATTAAGTCCGTACAGATCCACTCAGGCATCGACCTCGGCAGACAAAGAGCTTCCAGTGACCGACATCGGTCGACTGAAGACCGACGTCGGCAGAAAGCCGATCGACAGTGACCGACGTCGGTGAGATATCGACTGACGACGGCGTCTGTGTGTTGACACAGAAGAGCAGAGACCTTCCAGAATCTAGATTTCACTTCCAGATTAGCAAAAGCCAGGGTTTTAAGACCAGATTTTAATATTCTTTTATTTGTATAACAGAGACTCAATTGTGTAATCGTCCAGAAGAACAAGTGATGAGATCTTTGATTTGCTATTGAGATATTATATTGTGATTTGTTTATGCATATGTGAATCTATTCTACAAAATTGTATCTTGTTCAGAGCTTTTTGTGCAGAAAAAGAGCCCCTAAGTAAGGGACATCACACAAGAGAAGAGGCAACCATTGACATAGCCGATAGGCAGGATACCCAATGAAATGGCATAATTTTCCTAGGGTCCCAACACATGGCCAGACCCCCAGAACTTCCCAAGGCACCCACACACTGGCATTGGCCAAAAAACCAGATATTTGGCATACAAGTAAACAACGAATCAACAGAGAGTTTGGTCTCCTGGATATAGAGAATATCCGGAGAATGATCAATCACCAATCTACGCATAGCTTTTTGTCTGGGGATACTATTCAAACCCCTTACATTCCATGATAAGACAATCATTGAGTAGAGTGAGGGAAATGTTCATCTAAGGTCTTAACAACCCCTGACTCTACCAATAAATCACCTGTAAGTTTGATTCTATCTTGGTCCTTCTTGCGCCCAGCTTTGGATGGAGTAGTAAAGGAAACTTTCTTGAATGGTCTCTGCATTAAGCCAAGAGTCGAGGAAGATCCTTTTTCTTTCCTGCCGGCATCTACTTCCTTAACCAAGTCTGCCCAGCGAACATCCTTATCTTGTAGGTCTCGCGAAGCCTCAAGTGCTCCCTCTTCCGGGCCTAGAGAATTCCCTAGGGTCGGTTGGACCACCATATCCTGTACCTCATTGAGAGCCAAACTCCTCTTATCTAACTCTAGAGCTTCCCCCTGATCTTCTGTCGGAATGCCATCCTCAATGGCCATACTATTAAGAGCCTCAAAACGGTTAAACCCCAAATCTACTTGCCGATCAGCATTCATACGTTTTTGATCGTGGCCTTTCGCTCGATGTCGGACTGGGATAAAGCCATCCATGCCAGAGCTATTATGATCAGATGATCCTTGCGCCAAGCCTGCATTATTTGCGTGATTTTTCCCTTTTGCCACACTATCAGGCTGGGTTTTTGCATTGTCAGAAAGGGCCGATCGACCATCCCTTTGCCAGCATATGTTGTTTTTGGAACAGCAGATTCAAGAAATATCCCATTACCTTTGGAAGCCTGAGGGCATTGGCGGTGCAAATGCCCGTATACATGACAGATTCGACAACGGAAAGGAATAGATTCATAGTCTATCTGCGGGATCCAGGACGAGGAACCCATACAAATCTCCATGGAGTCTGGCAAAGGATTATTTAAATCAATGCCAACACAAATGCGTGCATAAGAGATAACCTTTTTGTCCAGTGATTGATGTGCAATAGCGGTTGGTGTTCCCAGCATGGCAGCTATTTGGTGCAGGATATCCTCCTGCCAGAATTCCAGAGGTAGTCGTGGAAGGCGAACCCAAATAGGCACACAGGTTGGAAGTTCCTCAGCAGAGTTAAACCCCGCATGCCAGGGTTTGAGAAAAAGACCCACACGATCATAGAAACAGGGACCACCCTTGAAAATTTGATTCCGATTCGATACAGAGGAGAAATTCACCAAAAAATAGCTATTTCCAGCCAACATAATATCAAAATCCCCTTCTATTTGCCAAGAGCAACGAATCCAAGCTTCCAAGGCCGACAGGGGGATTCGAATGCCCAGGAACTTGCAAATCAAAGCATGGTAGGCTAAATACTCCACATCCTCCTTTACTGCTTCTGGAGGGATAACCAGTACAGGGCGATCCTGGCTCCGCAAGAGGCAGCCGTTAACCTTGCTCAACTTCGACCGCTCGCTGATGTACACCGACTCCTATCCATGAGAGCTCGCCCCAGGCAAATATCCGTCCTCCCTGGGGCCTGCCAACGGGCCGCCATTCCTAGTTCCTCCGCTCGCAGCCATCGTCGCATCCAATCTATGCTAGAAGTTTTTCACATACATACCGTCAATAGGTAGATATTATTATAAGATAATTTGATTTTAAATTTATTATCCATTTAATTCTTATATGATATTTTTTTTATTTGAAAAAAGTAATTAAAAAATTATGATATTTTGGGCATATAGTGGAATTTAAACCCTGTTTTATTTTTTCAAATCTAAGATAGTAATATAATTAGATTGAGATCATTTATCACCATTCAATAAAAAAATTGAAATTAATTTAATGAGGTTGTTAATTAATATAATATATAATAATTCTAAGATAATCGCCTCAAAATTAATATCTCTCGATGTTTGTCAAATATATATATTTAATATATCTATTCTTACCACCATACATTTATATTTCTTAATAAAAGATAATACTTTCTCTACAATACACTTATAAACGATACGTATTTTTTCATTTTTATATTTCATATTAATAAGTAATAGTCAATATTTAAATGTCAAACTAGATATGTGTGAAACTCTTCTCAAACCTCTCAATGAGTAAATTATCAGTGCACAAATTATTTTTAAGCTTTTTAAAAATATATAAATTACTCCATGTTTTTGTTGGCCTTATCACATCATAAGTATTAAAAGAATTGATTGTAGAGACTTTATATTAATAAGGTTGATGTACGATATTTTTGTCATATAATTAAGTTATTATTAATAAAGTTGATGTATGACATTTCTGTCATATAATCAATAATATATCTTATTTTTACAATAAATAATAAATATTTAATTAAATTTTTTGATATTATTAATAAAATAAAAATCAAAATAACCCATCAACATTTTAAAAATGAATTTAAATATTATATTAAATTTTAAATATTAAAAAAAAAAAAAAAAAAAAACTTAAACTTGTGATATCATTAGAGATTAACACATCGAATTATTCATAGTTATTCCCAACCAGGTCACTACCCACAATTGATGGCGTGTAGAAATCAATATTAGTAAGGGATTTTGTTTAGCTTAAGCTTACAATGAATGGAACCCACGGTTGACATCATCCCTACTGCTAACAATTAAAAACAGTTGGAAGGAGTGGTTGAAGTAATTCTTCATTTTTAGGCAAATATATTATTATCGTGCGGCTCTTTAAAATCCTTGGTACGACATTCTTAAAGTTTTTTAACTACTTTTTTGAAAATTTGCCCACTTTTTAAATGCTAATCGATGGTGGATCAATTAAGGTTTTACAATCTTATAATTTGTTTTAATTTCTTTTAGTAGTTCGTCGTTTAGTGATTATTATTATTAGTTTAATAGTTAGTTTATATTCTATGTTATTTAGTGTATTGCAAACTTTTTAAATGTTAATTAAAAGTGTAAATTATCTAATTAAAGTGTAACTCACAAAGTGTACATCTTGAATGATTGGAATGGTGAAGATATAATTTCAATAATTTGTTAGTTTTAAAGTTGGATTTAAAGTTACTTTTAAGTTATTAGGATGGTGAAAATATAATTCTAATATTTTATTTGTTTCAAGTCCGATTTAAAATCACTTTTAAGTTATTGTAAAAGGGTTTTTAAGTTATAGAATAAGTAATTTCAAAATATAAATGTTGTTCTTAAAATTATATTTAAAGTCGAACGAGTGACTTTGGTTTGTCAATAAATTTGTCCTTTTATATTAAATATGTGCCTTTATGTCACTTTAAGGATAACTCTAATGTCACCCCGAGGATAAAGCCTAACGCCACCAGAGTGCCTTAACTAACAATAATGTTCGAGTTTCTGCTGAGATGGATGGTGGGCCCTTCATATTTGGTCTAATGTCAACATCTAATGGCATCAAACGTATGCCCACTACCATCAATTGTTTCAACAACACTCCATTCCCGTTCATTTTGATGCTTATGTTCCAACAAATCACATTTAAATTTTCTTATGGATGATTACATTGGGGGTGTCAGGTACGGGGGACAATGACGAATAAATAGCATTTCAAGGTTGGTCAGCAACAGGCAGTCGACAATCCATAGTCTATTTATATTAACACGAATATTTATTAAACCATTATCACTTTCACGTACTCTTTCTCAAAAAATCTGTGTTTCAAGAATATTTACATCAACTTCTCAACTTAAGATTTCTATTTGTAGAATAGTTGTGCATTTTTTTTTTTTATTATTATTATTATTATTATTATTATTATTATTATGTAGTGATAAAATTTTCATTCTCTTTTCAAAATTTACAAATTGAAAGTGATTTATGAAATTATTATCACATTTTCAAAGAAGAATTTATTTGGGATATATTACCTCCATAATCAATTAATTTGTGACCTTTTGATATAGGGGCATCTTAAAAGGACCCCAAAGTTGATTCATTTTTGTGTTTAAGTCGTCTATAAAGTGTCTCAGAGGTATTAGAAGCCTTGAGTAGTCATAAGGTGGAGTCTAGGTAATCCTAAGATGAATAGAATTTCAATTTTGACTTTTCCTGCCAAAAACCTCTTTTGGAAATTTGAATATTGTCAAGCCTTTTTAAGGACTCTTATAGGTTTGTGAAGGTAGTAAGATGTTACAAAACATGTTTAAGGGGTTTTAAGAGTATAGTAGGCCCATAAAATGATCTTTAATCTATTGTCATGGTTCAAGATACTTTATATTATGTAAAAATCAAGAATGATACAATGTAATCAAAAGACCACTATAAAGGAAAGGAACCAAAAATGAGTTATGCATCTTTCTAGGGAATATAGGAGTCAGTTTTGGTTTTGTAACCTCTTATTCCATTCAAGGTAGATGGTGAATAGAGATGGAAATAAAACTTGTTGAGAAAAGAATGTCTGAGATATAAGATTTCTGTGTGTAATTGAGTTTACATGATTGAACAGAGCACAAGAAGTGCTTGGATAATCAAAGTGGCGAGTAGTTTTGTTGCATGTTTGTTGATATTGTTTATGATCACATTATATTCTCTATTTTGATATAGGGAACGTTAATTGAGTTGGAAGAAGTCACTTTTGAGGAGATAGACAAGTCAATCAAATAGGGAATACATTCACACAACTTTGTTCAATGAAAAGTTTGAGTATCCAATATTTTCCTCTCTTGAATTCTATGGAGAATGTAGAGATGGAAACACGTATGATAGTTAGAGAAATATGGTTGTAATATATAGTTGGACAAGAGTTAGTGAGTCTCATCTTGGTCATAGTTTTATTCATTGAAAGGATATAGTCCACAAACACAAAATTCTATACATTGTCATAATTAGCATTGAGTCTTTTTTTGATTCAAAAGAGATTGGAATGAGTTTAGAATGGTCATAGGAGATGGAGACAAACCTATTGTAATATATAGAGTCTTTATATGCTGAAAGACAGGGAGACCCTACATACCCCTGTTTATAAGTAGCAAAACGCAGTGTTGAAAGACTGAGATTTCTTGTTTGTGAATGTCCTGAGGGTTGTGGGAACTTGATAATTGAAAGGAAAAGTTGTATGAGAATCAAACAAACCTATTTCAATCATTATATTTCCTTGAAACTACATGTTGATCGTTATATTCAATTATTTCCAGTCTCGGCCTATATAGTGGCTTAAAACCCTGACGTTTAGGGTTTTCACCTTTGGGAGAGATTCAACCATCCAAAATTCATAAAAAATTGTAATATAATGTGTCTTGGGGTTTTTTAAGAGATTAAAGTGGTTTATTTTTTGTATCCTATATATTTTCTAATATATTACCTTGTAGGTAGTCTATTAGGCTAAGAGACCTAATGAGAAAGAGGCTAAAGAAAAAAGTTGAACTTAGGTGAAGAATTGAGGTCCAAAATTGATTTAAAAGTAGGATTGGCCAAAAGGGTGGTCAAATATAGTTTTGGTTTGGTCAAAGTGTCTCCATAATGGTCAAACCTTGGAGCTTTGTGCATTTAGAGGGCTATTTAGAGTGTCAAGTAAGCCTAGAAGTACAAGATTTTGCAAAGGAACATAACCTAATTTTTTTATGTGAGGTAATAGAATGGAAAAGGGTTGTCAAAAACCTAATTATTTTTCCTTGAAGAGTCTGTGTACGAAATAAAATAGGAGATTTTCTTCAAAACAGGGCTACAAGCCAAGACAAAAGCTAAAAAGAGAGAAATATGAGAAAAGGCAAAAGAGAGTGTTTCAGGAGTTTGAATAGTGTTGAATGAGTAGGATAAGGAGTCTTGAGGTGTTTGATAAACTATTGAGCAAGTATAGTTGATAATTCCTTTGATAAAGATCCTAAATATTTGCAAACATTGAGAAAGCTCTGCATTATTTTGGTATCAGAGCATAAGGTTGGTTAGAGGATAGATTGAGAATACTAAGGGATAAGATGGTAGCTAGGAGACCAAGACAACCTAATAAAGCTCAGAGATGCAATAGAATATGGAAAATATGGTCATAGAGATGAGGAATATGTAGACAAGAATGGAAGTTATGGAGATAACCCAAAGAAGAAGGGTTATAGTTGAAGATGAAAGTGATAAAGAAGAAGAGGCTCCTAGAGCAGAGAAGGAAGAAGAAAGAGAAGATAGAATGGAAGAAATATTGATCAAAGCCATGATGAAAATGGGATCAAACCCTAAGTTAGATGTGACAATGTATGAAGGCAATCTGAATGTGGATGAATTGGTGGATTAGATAGCAACCATGGACAAATATTTTGAGTATGAAAAAGTGGATGACATCAAGAAAGTCAAATTTGTAGTGACAATATTGAAGGGACATGCTTCTTTGTAGTGGGATGGAATCCAACAAGAGAGAAGGAAAAGAGCTAAGAAAAAGATCCAGTCATGAGATAGGATGGTGATGAAGATGAAGGGCATGTTCATGCCCAAAGACTACCACACTCACTTGTTTAGGAGATTGAAAAATCTTAGACAAAAGGAACATTTAGTGAAAGAGTATACAAAAAATTTCATAAGTTGACTATTATAATAGGTCACTTGGAAGAGGATGATGAAAAGGTAACAAGGTACCTAAATGGCCTTAAGTCTTCTATACAAGATGAGATCAACATTCTGACCTTGAAAATAGTATAAAAAGCTTATCAGTTTGCTTTGAGAGTTGAGGAAAAGTTGACAAGAAGGGGCACACAACATACAAGAGGAAGAGGCAAAAAAATGAGAGGAAGAGGAGAGTATGAAAACAAGAATGCATATGAGGAAGGTGAAATCAGTGCATAAAGGCATGAGACACAACCAAGAGGTGGTTATAGGGGTAGGAGGCCATACTACAGAGTTGGATATGCATCTAGAGGAAGAGGGACTAGTGGATTTATAGGCAAGTGCTTTAAATGCAACAAATATGCAGGTCATAAATATTGGGAGTGTCCAGAGGAGTAGCAAGAAAGAAATTGTTTGCAAATCTTACACCCTAGAAGAGAGTACTTAGTTCTATCCCAGATTTGGGCAACATTGAAACATTTCTAGGCCTGTGGGTATGCCTATGGAGAAAATGAACCTCTATATTATAGGGCTAGCTCCCTGAATATGTCTTTTCAAAAAAATATCTGCTAAACCAGCTTGTTTAAAAGGAAAAGAGTTAGAAACTACAGAAAAGGAAATCTTATTCTAAGAGTGGTGATACACCAAAACTATTTTTCCACATGAATGTCGGATTTTAGTGAACAATACAATAAAATCACAAACCATTCCAAAGATCTAAAGACTCTAACAATAGTATTTCAACATAGAGGTGAGACGTGCAAGATAACATGAGGTAAATGAGTTGAAAGGCAAACTTTGCACATTCAAGATAGTAATACACATGCATAAATTTAATACACTTGGGTACACACTATGTGACTAGTTAGACCAATAACTGTTGTTTAGGTATGAAGGATAAAGAGGTAGGAGGATGGAAAATCATCGCATGTTGCCAATATACATCTCTTGCACACTCAGACAATTATCCAAAAAATTGAAAGAAAATACTTATGCTAATGCTTAAAAGTAGAAAGTGATATCATTCCAGCAGGGCTTCACCATACACTGTGTAGTCTCCCTTTTCACTATCCAAGGGGATATATATATATCAAGAAGGAAGAGAGAGAGAGGAAATATTTTGGCACCAAGGAAAGGAATCAATTCTATTTGAAGTCTCTATCTTCAGATGCAACTAAATTTGCCAATGATACTCATTAGGGCATTTTAATTGATCCATGTCACTCTCTTGAATGCCCTTGGCTTGCCCTCTTGAAGATGCTTCTCCAACGGTTGCTTAACATAATTGATATATTGGAGATGGCATTAAAAAATGTTATTATCAATGGAGCCAATTGCTAGAAATCTATTTTGGTTCCCAATTGCTTCTCCTTGGCTTGTCGATTTATGCAATGGTGTGGAAAAAGTAACTTTCATTTAGTTTTGCCTTGGAGAGGCATTGTTAGGAATCCATGTGCTCATTGATTTATCTTTCCATTGGCTATCCAGAATGACATGGATCATTGATTTACACCATCGATTTGTATGTCATAGATCAGCTGTTGGATCAATCTTTATAAGTTAAGGTAGTCTTGAAAACCCAATTTACCCTATCAAGACCTTTTTGAGCTTTTTGGCTACTTGACTTATAAAGCTTATAAGTAAAGTCTTTGGAGAATCTTGATTTGCATTGTCAAGACCTTTTTGGGCTTTCTTGGATTTTCTACTTTGGGTCCTTCAAGCTTGACAAATTCAAGTTTTCGGGACTCACCTGCTTCAGGATTTTCAAGCCTTAAGTCTTTAGGCTTTTCAAACCCGATTACTTCCAATGATTAGTTCATGATGCTGATTTTAACATCGCTTGGCCCATCATGGGATATTTGAATCCCAACAGCTAGTCCATGATGTTAATCTTGACGTCCCTTAGCTTGTCACTTCATCGATACAATTCATTTGGGAATAGTTCTTTCAGGTTTTTTTGCAAACTCTTTCCTTTGGCCCTTTCTCTCGAAGGAATTCTTTCGAATAATTTCCTCGAAAGATTTCTCATGGGCTTCTTCCCCTTTGAATGCCCCTATCCTTTTCAGGCCTTTTGCTAATGGCTTGGAAAGTGACCCTTCAGAATTTTTTTGAATGGCACTTTTGGAAGGAAGTGACCTTTAAATTTTTTTTTGACTATAATAACAAGCGAAGAAACCTAGTTAGAAAGAGGCTAAAGAAGAAATTTGAACTTAGGTAAAGATTTGAGGTCCAAAATTGATTGAAAAGTAGAATTGGCCAAAAGGGTGGTCAAATATAGTTTTGGTTTGGTCAAAGTGTCTCCATAATGGTCAAACCTTGGAGCTTTGTGCATTTAGAGGGCTATTTGGAGTGTCAAGTAAGCCTAGAAGTACAAGATTTTGTAAAGGAACATAACCTAATTTTGTGTGTGAGGTAATGGTATGGAAAAGGGTTGTCAAAAACCTAATTATTTTTCCTTGAAGATTATGTGTATGAAATAAAATAGGACGTTTTCTCCAAAATAGGGCTACAAGCCAAGACAAGGGCTAAAAAGAGAGAAATATGAGAAAAGGCAAAAGAGAGTGTTTTAGGAGTTTGAATAGTGTTGAATGAGTAGGATAAGGAGTCTTGAGGTGTTTGATAAACTATTGAGCAAGTTTAGTTGATAAGTCCTTTGATAAAGATCCTAAATATTTGCAAACATTGAGAAAGCTCTGCATTATTTTGGTATCAGAGCATAAGGTTGGTCAGAGGATAGATTGAGAATACTAAGGGATAATATGGTAGATAGGAGACCAAGACAACCTACTACAGCTCAGAGAATGCAATAGAATATGGAAAATATGGTCATAGAGATGAGGAATATGTAGACAAGAATGAAAACTATGGAGATAGCCCAAAGGAGAAGGGTTATAGTTGAAGATGAAAGTGATAAAGAAGAAGAGGATCCTAGAGCAGAGGAGGAAGAAGAAAGAGAAGATAGGATGGAATAAATTTTGATCAAATCCATGATGAAAATGGGATCAAAACCTAAGTTAGATGTGATAATGTATGAAGGCAATCTGAATGTGGATGAATTGGTGGATTAGATAGCAAGCATGGACAAATATTTTGAGTATGAAGAAGTCGATGACACCAAGAAAGTCAAATTTATAGTGATAAGATTGAAGGGACATGCTTCTTTGTGGTGGGATGGAATCCAACAAGAGAGAAGGAAAAGAGATAAGAAAAAGATCCAGTCATGAGATAGGATGGTGGTGAAGATGAAGGTCAAGTTCATGCCCAAAGACTACCACACTCACTTGTTTAGGAGATTTCAAAATATTAGACAAAAGGAATATTTAGTGAAAGAGTATACAAAAATATTTCATAAGTTGAATATTATAACAGGCCACTTGGAAGAAGATGATGAAAAGGTAATAAGGTACCTAAATGGCCTTAAGTCTTATATACAAGATGAGATCAACATTCTGACTTTGAAAATAGTATAAGAAATTTATCAATTTGCTTTGAGATTTGAGGAAAAGTTGACAAGAAGGCACACACAACATACAAGAGGAAGAGGCAAAAAAATGAGAGGAAGAGGAGAGTATGAAAACAAGAATGCATATGAGGAAGGTGAAAGCAGTGCACAAAGGCATGAGACACAACCAAGAGGTGGTTATAGGGGTAGGAGGCCATACTATAAAGGTAGAGATGCATCTAGAGGAAGAGGGACTAGTGGATTTATAGGAAAGCGCTTTAAATGCAACAAATATGCAGGTCATAAATATTGGGAGTGTCTAGAGGAGTAGCAAGAAAGAACTTGTCTGCAAATCTTACACCCTAGAAGAGAGTGCTCAGTTCTATCCCATATTTGGGCAACATTGAAACATTTTTGGCCTATAGGTATGCCTATGGATAAAATATACCTCTAGATTATAGGGCTAGCTCCCTGAATATGTCTCTGCAAGAAAATATTTGCTTAAGCATCTTGTTTAAAAAGAAAAGAGTTAGAAACTACAGAAAAGGAAATCTTATTTTAAGAGTGGTGATACACCAAAACTATTTTTCCACATGAATGTTAGATTTTAGTGCACAATACAATAAAATCTTAAACCATTCCCAAGATTTAAAGACTCTAACAATAGTATTTCAACACAGAGGTGAGACGTGCAAGATAACACGAGCTAAATGAGCTGAAAGGCAAACTTTGCACATTCAAGGCAGTTATACACATGCATAAATTCAATTCACTTGGGTACACACTATGTGACCAGTTAGACCAAGAACTCTTATTTAGGTATGAAGGATAAAAGGGTAGAAGGATGGAAAATCATCACATGCTACCACTATACATCTCTTGCACACTCAGAAAATTGTCCAAAAAATTGAAAGAAAATACTTATGCTAATGCTTAAAAGTAGAAAGTGATATCATTCCAGAAGGGCTTCACCATACACTATGTAGTCTCCCTTTTCACTAGCCAAGGGGCTGTATATATATCAAGAAGGAAGAGAGAGAGGAAAGCTTTTGGCACCAAGGAAAGGAATCAATTTTATTAAAATTCTCTATCTTCAGCTAGAACTGAATTTGCCAATGATGCTCATTAAGGCATTCTAATTGATCCATGCCACTCTCTTGAATTCCCTTGGCTTTCCCTCTTGAAGATGCTTCTCCAACGACTGCTTAACATAATCGATATATTGGAAATGGCATTAAAAAAGGTTATTATCAATGGAGCCACTTGCTAGAAATCTATTTTGGTGCCCAGTCACTTCTCCTTGGCTTGTCAATTTATGCAATGGTGTGGAAAAATTCACTTTCAATCAATTTTGCCTTGTAGAGGCATTGCTGGGAATCCATGTGCTCATTGATCGATCTTTCCATTGGCTATCTAGAATGACATGGATCATTGATTTACACCATCGATCTGTATGTCACAGATCATCTGTTGGATCAAGATTTATAAGTTAGGGTAGTCTTGAAAACCCAATTTACCCTATCAAGACCTTTTCAGGGTTTCTTGGCTACTTGACTTATAAAGCTTATAAGTAAAGTCTTTGGAGAATCTTGATTTACACTGTCAAGACCTTTTCGGGCTTTCTTGGCTTTTCTACTTTGATTCCTTCAAGCTTGACAACTTCAAGTTTTTGGGACTCACCTGCTTCAAGCTTTTCAAGCCTTAAGTCTTCAGGCTCTTCAAGCTTGACAACTTTGGGTTTTTGGGAATCACCTGCTTCAAGCTTTTCAAGCCTTAAGACTTCAGGCCTTTCAAACCCAATTACTTCCAACAAGTAGTTCATGATGCTGATTTTGACATCCCTTGGCCCATCATGGGATATTTGAATCCCAACGGCTAGTCCATGATGCTAATTTTGAAATCCCTCATCCCATCACTTCATCGATATAATTGTTTTAGGAATATTTCTTTCACATTTTTTTGCAAGCTCTTTCCTTCAGCCCTTTCTCTCGAAGGAATTCTTTCAGACAATTTCTTCGAAAGATTTCTCACGGGCTTCTTCTCTTTTGAATGTCCCTATCCTTTTCAGGCCTTTTGCTAATGGCTTGGAAAGTGACCCTTCATAATTTTTTTGAATGACACTTTTGGAAGGAAGTGACCCTTCAAAATTTTTCTGAAGGGCACTTTGAAGGGAAAGTTCCCCTTCAAAATTTTTTGAAGGGCACTTCGAAGGGAAGTGGCCCTTTGAAACTTTTATGAAGGGCACTTCGAAGGGAAAGTGCCCCTTCAGAAAATTTTGAAGGGCACTTCAAAGGGAAGTGGCCCTTCAGAACTTTTTTGAAGGGCACTTTGAAGGGAAGTGGCCATTTGAATTTTTTTTGAAGGGCAACTCGAAAGCAAGGTGGCCCTTTGAAAAAGTTTCAAAGGGCACTTGGAAGGAAAGTGACCCTTCAGAAAAGTTCTGAAGGGCACTTGGAAGAAAAGTGACCCTTTAAAAAAGTTATGAAGGGCACTTAGAAGAAACGTGACCCTTCAAAAAAATTTCGAAGGGCACTTGGATGCAAAAGTGCCCCTTTAGAACTTTTCAAAGGGAACTTGGAAGAAAAGTGATGAAAAGTGACCCTTTAAAATTTTTTCGAAGGGCACTTGGATGAAAAGTGACCCTTCAAAAAAGTTTTGAAGGGAACTTGGAGGGAGAAAAGACCCTTTAGAAAAGTTCCTAAGGGCAAACTTGAAGGGAAAAGATAAAAGAAGAGAAAAACCTCAAACTTTTTGTCTGAGACAAAAAGTTCAAGATAAAAAGGCCAAAACAAAGACAAAGGGAGAATTATTTTGGACTTTTTGTTCGAGACAAAAGGTTTGAAAGAATTCTAAGGCTTGGACAAAAAACCTAAAACAAAGGAACCTTTTCAAGAGAGGTAACACTTACGCAAAAGGGGTGAAAAACACTTGAAGAAGGCTAAAACAAAGCTTCTAAAGAAGAGAAAATAATGAGTTTCTTCATGAGTCCTTCATAATGAATTTAAAATATACAAGAGATACTGAACTTAGCCAAAAGAAATTTCAAAACAAAGGTAGAAAATTTGGCTAATATTTTTGGTGATTCCTAGGGGAGGCATGCCTACTATGCCAAAGACCAGTCACCTAAATCCTTCCATTGGGCATGGAATCACACATATAAGCACTTCAAAGAGAAATAAACAAGGTTTGGCTCAAAAACACACTGGATGGATTGATCAAAAAAACAAGGTAGAGATGAGGAAGGGAAAATACTTATGATATAAAGAACACAGGGAACACAACAGTGAACAAAAGGGAACACACACATCTAAACTAGTATTTACAAAAGGACAAGCAAGGGATAATAACAGAGTTTCAGATGTATCTCATTCACAGGGATAGGCAATTCTTCTCCATTCATTTTGGTCAACTGGAAAGAGTTACTCTGCTTGCACTTACTGATGATGTAGGGTCCACTCCACAAAGTGTCAAACTTTGTATGCCTACCTAGTTTTGATCTATCTTCATCCCACTTTAAAACCAAGTCACCCTCTTTGAACACTCTTCTACTTGTCCTTTTGTCAAAGTATCTCTTCATGAGCACTTGATGGTGTTCCATGGACTTATGGGCATCATCCCTTTCCTCTTATAGCTGCATTAGTTATGTCAACCTGATTGCCATTGGAGTGTTTTCAAGTAATTGGGTAGGGAGTTCTTGGGATATGGACAACCTAGCTTCTCTCCCATAAACAAGTACAAAGGGAGAGTTACCAATTGATTTATTAGGAGTAATCTTATCTGCCCATAAAGCTATTTTCAACCTATTGTTCCAGGCTCTTTGATTGTTATCCAAGGCTCTCTTAATGATCTTGATGAGGTTCTTGTTGGTAGACTCAACCAATCCATTACCTTGAAGGTAATAATTAGATGAGTTACTCTAGTAAAATCCATTCCTTGATACCCAATCAGAAGTTTTAGTACTTATGAAAGCAAGTGCATTATCAAAAATGATGACATGGGGAACTCCAAACCTTATCACAATGCTATCATAGAACTTCAAGATAGAATTTTCGATTGCATCCTTCATGTAATAGCCTCTACCCACCTTGTAAAGTAGTCAGTGGTAGTCAATATCCATTTGTGTCAAGCACTTGATGGAGGGTTAATCATGCCAATGAAATCAAAACCCCATTACATGAAAGGCTAGTCCACTTGGATAGGTTTTAATTGAAGGGCTGCAAGTTTCTATTTGGCTACAAATAAGGCACATTGAGGACACTTTCTAACCCACTGGTAGTAGTCTTTAAAAAGACTAGGCCAATAGTAACCAGCCCTCATTATCTTTGTAGTTGTAATCTTAGGAGAGAAATGACCTCCATCTACACTATTGTGGAACTTCTCTAGCAACATATCAAATTGATCATTGTTAGCACATCTTAGTAGCACACTATTCACGTCCTTTCTTAAAATAACACCATCCATAAGATAGTAAGGAATTTTCTGTAGTCTAGAATATCTCTTTTGAGACTTGTTCAAGCTATTGGGACACTCACCATTTTGAAGAAAACCAATGATGTCTTGTGTCTAACTTTGATCTTACATTTGATCAACTAGTTGGGGTTGAACTTGGTTGACCAAGGCTTCCTCTTTTGGATCTTGAAGATATAAAGCTAAATGCTCACACAATCCTCTTTCTCTTACCAAGCTCGTCACTTCAATATCCACGTCATACTCCATCACCTTTGTAATCCATCTAACTCTCTTTATATTGAGGTCCTTTCTTAGGAGAAAGTCCTTGGTGCTAGGATGAGAAACCATGACATGTATCTTGTTGTTGGAAACCATGTGTTTGAATTTCTTCAATCCTCTAATCACTATTATATCCTACTTCTCAGCAAAAGAATACCTAACCTCATAATCCTCTAATCCTTGGCTGAAGAATGCAAATGGCTTACACAACCTCTTCATTATTTTTTTGCATAAGCATAGCTAAGATCGTATCAAGGTTAGAAAAGGTATAGAGTCTGAATTCCTTGGAAAAGTTTGGATTTAAGAGAGTAGGAGATTTTGAAATTGCTTGCTTTATTACTTCAAAACTGCTCTTACCTTCCTCTATCCAAGCAAGAGCTTGGTTTTTATTGAGCATGGCTATGATAGGCTTTACCACAGTTGCAAATCCTGGAATAAACCTCCTTATATTTTTTTTTTCCTAAGAAGATTTGCAACCCTTTATTGTGTTGAGGCAAGGACACACCTAGAATACCCTCAATCCTTTTGGGGTTAATAGACAAACCTTATTTTGAAACAATATGACCCAGAATCTTACCTTTATGGACAACAAAGATGCACTTTTTTGGATTAAGGGATATTCCATACTCCCTACATTTCTCAAACACCTACCTTAGATGTTCTGTGTGATCATGACCATCCTTTGAGAAAATGGTTATATCATCAAGATACACCAATAGAAACTTATTGATTAGACCTTTAAAATCCATGTCCATTACCCTTTGAAATGTGGCTCCAATGTTTGATAAACCAAAAGGCATCTTGTTATAGGCAAAGTTCCCCCATTTCATAGTGAAGGCTATCTTGAATTGATATTCTTCATTGACTAATATCTGATTGTAGCTAGAATAACCATCAAGAAGTGAGAAGCATTGAGAACCTGAAACAACTTGTGGAATTTGCGTCATGGAAGGTAGTGGATAATGATCCTTAAGATACACTTTATTAAGATCTCAAAAATCCACACAAATCTTGATTTATCCATTCTTTTTTTAGATAGGTACAAGATTAGCCACCTAAGTCGAGTGCTTGATAGGAAAGATAATCCTAGACTCAATTAGCTTGGTTAGCTCCTTCTTCATTAGTTCTATCTTGGGATTGATAGGCCATTGCTTTTACCTAATCGATTTAGCTCCAGGTTCTAGCTCAATGGTGTGATGAGCTAGACTTGGATTTAACCCTTTCAAATATTTATATTCCCAAGAAAATATATCATGGAAATCTTTGTATAGTTTAACAAAGGCCTACCTTTTAGACCAAGAACAAAGCTTACCAATCTTCAGGAGCTTGTCCTTGTAAATCATAACTCTTTCATAATTCTCTTCTTTTGTTGACATGCTCACTCTTTCCTTATTTTTTTGATCATCTTCACTGAAGACACTCTCCAATGTAATCGGCCCCTTGGGTATCTTGTTTGTCTTCAACTGTATAATTTGTTCTTCATAATGATCGTGCAATCTCTTTTGGTTCCTTGAGGAGAAACTTGCCTCATTTTGTAATAAGTGTGAAATTTGTTCATCACTTTCAAACACTTGCCATGACACTTCATTATCTAGGATATAATGCCTCAAAATGACTTTTATGTGTGACTAATCTTTCTCTTTTCCCATATCAATATCTGTATTAAACCGTTCCCCTATGGCAGCCAACCTATCAACATATTTATTCAAACCCCTTGGTATGGGCTGTATGTTGAGGGCATTAAAGTCTTCAAGTAGGTCCCATACCCTATGCTTGTAGGATTTAAGCAAAGGATTCTTAGCTGTATCTCAATTTATTACTTGATGAATGACCAACTCGCTATCCCCATATACCTTCAAATTCTTGATCCCTCTCCTCTTTGCCTATTGGAGGCCATGAACTAGGCCTTCATATTCTGCCACATTGCAGTTGCAATTGAAGTGAAATCTATAAGAGGAGTAGTATTGATTATTTGATGGAAAAAAAATCATGATGCCATCTCTTACACCTAATTTAATCTTTGAGCCATCAAAAAATATTTTCTACATCCCTTCAAGCTCATGATCTTCATTAATGAGTGAAGGGGTTGGAGCATCCTTTTCATGTATCTGGTAAAATCCCAAATTAGTATCTTATATGAAGGTGTATGGATCAAGCCCATGTGTCTCAATTCTATATTTATCAAGGATAAGATTATAAATACCTTCAAGGAGGGAGGATGTTTCACCATCTATGACATTTTTTTCTTCTTTGCTGATTAGACAATTCTGATTTAAAAGTATCTCCATGTATGGCTCAATATGAAACCTTGCTAAGGGTTGAGTCCTTATAGTCACCTTGGTCCCATATCTTATTTTGAAATAAAGAAAAGAGTAATCAATAGAAAGGTATCCTCCTATCTTTAGCGTGAAGTCCCTTGACAAGCAAATAGCAAAATGCGCTGGAAGGTCTACCACCACAATGTCTTGTATGATGGGGAAACTTGGGTAGCCATGTAAAAATCCTTTCAGACCTTTGACCAATCATACTGTCTTGGAGTCCCATCAAGATGTAACATGCCTTTGCTATGTGGTTCATACTTTAATGCCAATTTGTTAGCCACCACTTTAGGCATGACAGTGGTACTTGCTCCACTATCCACAATACAATTGTGGACCAACTTGTCTCCCTCAATGAGTATGAGGTAGAAAGGTGGAGGATTTTCAGATTTGGTGGAGGGATCCAATATATGACTTATAGAATTGGTAAGATCTATAGCATTGTGTTCAGAAACTTAAGTGGTTACATGAATGTTTGCAAGTTGCTCTTGCAAGAGCTCCTTTTGACCAGGCATATGCAAGATTTACCATAGAGATATGCTTGTCTTAGCATTGTTCAACAAATCAATAATGTTTAAAGGGGAAGAGTCCACCCTCTCTTGAATTTTTGATGGTATTTAGGGAGTTTGAGCTTGCTGCATTGCAAGCTTGAAACCCCACTTGCATTATAATTTTGTTGAGGAGCATGACTGGTAGTAGGTGCTGCATTAGGATTCACACTTTTTGGCCTTGGAGAGGCATCACTTGGAGTTACTCATGATTATTTACCTTCTCCTAATGCTCTCTTCTTGGCTCTTATGTTGGATACAACTGACGTGCTTTGATTCAACATGTAATCATCTTTAGCTTGAAAATTCATCATTCCTATACTTTCATTGCTACCTTCTCCAAAGTTATATCTTTGCATAAGGTCTACTTCCTATGAAGTTACGTAAGGTGTAGTCTCCTCTTGTGCCACCAAAGCTTAACTACCTTCTCCATCGTCATGCATGAACTAACCTTGAGGCTGTCCCTATTGGTCTAAATGATCTTCTCCTTAGACTAGGTTTGCATGAACTAGAATAATAGCCTTCATGGGAGGATTGGAATTAGGATTATAGGCATTGGTTTGCCTATTTTAACATTTTTGAATTTGACCTCTCCCTTAGTAGTTGTATTGGGGTGGAGATCTATATCCTTGTTAAGGATAATATTGATGATTAGGTGGAGCACTCGTCTAGAACTGAGCTTGTTTGAGATGAGTTCACAATGATCATATCTCTTCATCTTTGTCCAAAACATTATCCATCTTCTTGAGAAAGGATCTTGGCTTCACATTGGTGTTAGGAACTTGTGCTATGCTTAGAGCTTCAATTGAATTGTGAGACAACAAAGGCATGGAAAATCTTGGAGGTAGTTTTCTAGCCTGTATCAAGCTATTCTCAGCTTCAATGGCTATCTCATTGCATAAAGCAGAGTAAATCCTCGCATAGATTGTAACATCATATCCACATCAATACTGATACCTTTGAGATACATGGGGAACACAAATCTGGGAGGAGGTCTCATGATAGGTGGAAACCTATGCCATGTCCTTTGAAATCTTTCATTGAAATCCCCGATGGATTCCTTAAGACCTTTCTTTATCACATTCAAATAATGGATCAGTGAAGTGTGGTCACTCTTATTCTCAAATCTAGTCACCAATAATTCCCCAAATCCATCCCAACTTGTAATGCAACCACCTTCCAACATTTTGTACTAGTCAAGTGTCTTGCCTTTCAGAGATATAGCCAACAATCTAATGGCTATATTGTCTTGGGTGACATTATGGCAATTATAGAAGTTTGAAATGTCTCTAATATGCTCAAATGGTGTAATAGGACCTTCACCATTGAAACTAAGGAGACTCTTGGTAGCATTGAGAGGAATAGGGTCATATGCAGGAAGGTCAATCAAATTTTGTGTGTTAAAGGTTAGGAAAGGCTACTATCTTTCCATTTCTCTTCTTTCCTCTTGATCTCCTATTTCTCCAACTTCTTCAACTTCTTATTCTTTCCCAAAACCTCCTTGCCAAAGATATCTAAGCATTGGGAATGGTTCAGGGCATTGTTTTTGAAGAAGAGCTTCAGCTAAGGGGCTTGGTCAAAAGTCTTAGATGACCTAGTGAGGACCATGAAGTATAATGTGGGGAAATTGATCTACAACCAGGGATTCTCACCCTTTTAGAGTTTCTAAATGCTAGATTAAGGATACTTATATAACCTTAGGCTTGTCAAGACCAACATTCACCTTGACATGTCAAAAAATTGATCCCACTAGGCATGCTAAAACTATTGTCTCCAAATTTTGCACCCTAGAAGAGAGTGTTTAGTTTTCTCCCAGATTTGGGCAATGTTGGAACATTTCCAAGCTTGTGGGTATGCCTATGGAGGATATGGACCTCTAGATTATAAGGTTAGCTCTCTAAATATATCTTTGCAAGAAAATATTTGCTAAACTAGCTTGTTTAAAAGGAAAAGAGTTAGAAACTGTAGAAAAATAAATCTTATTCTAAGAGTGGTGATACACAAAAACTATTATTCCACACGAATGTCAGATTTTAGTGCACAATACAATAAAATCACAAACCATTCCCAAGATCTAAAGACTCTAACAATAATATTTCAACACAGAGGTGAGACGTGCAAGATAACACAAGGTAAATGTGCTGAAAGGCAAACTTTGAACATTCAAGATAGTAATACACATGCAAAAATTCAATACACTTGGGTACACATTATGTGACCAGTTAGACCAAGAACTCTTTTTCAAGTATGAAGGATAAAGGGGTAGGAGGATGGAAAATCATCACATGCTACCACTATGCATCTCTTGCACACTCAGATAATTATAAAAAAAAATGAAAGAAAATACTTATGCTAATGCTTAAAGGTAAAAAGTGATATCATTCCAGCAAAGCTTTGCCATACATTGTGTGGTCTAACTTTTCACTAGCCAAGGGGCTATATATATGAAGAAAGAAGAGAGAGAGGAAATATTTTGGTGCCAAGGAGAGGAATCAATTCTATTGTAAGTCTCTATCTTTAGCTGCAACTGACTTTGCCAATGATGCTCATTGGGGCATTCTGATTGATCCATGTCACTCTCTTGAATGCCCTTGGCTTACCCTCTTGAAGATGCTTCTCCAATGACTGCTCAATAGAATTGAGATATTGGAGATGGCATTAAAAAAGGTTGTTGTCAATGGAACCACCTCCTAGAAATCTATTTCAGCACCCAACCACTTCTCCTTGGCTTGTTGATATGTGCAATGGTGTGGAAAAAGTCACTTTCATTGAGTTTTGCCTTGGAGAGGCATTACTGGGAATCCATGTGCTCATTTATTGATCTTTCCATTGGTTATCTATAATGACAAAGATCATTAATTTTCACCATCAATCTACCTATCATAGATCAATCATTGGATCAAGCTTTATAAGTTAAGTAGTCTTGAAAACCTGATTTGCCTTGTCAAGACCTTTTCAAGATTTCTTGGCTACTTGACTTTTAAAGCTTATAATTAAAGTATTTGGATAATCTCAATTTGCACTGTCAAGAACTTTTTGGGCTTTCTTGGATTTTCTACTTCAGGTACTTCAAGCTTGACAACTTTAGGTTTTTGGGACTCACCTGCTTCAGGCTTTTCAAGCCTTAAGTCTTTGGGATCTTCAAGCTTGACAACTTTGGGTTTATGGGACTCACCTACTTTGGGATTTTCAATCCTTAAGTCTTCACTCTTTTCAAACCTGATTACTTCCAACGTCTAGTTTATGATGCTGATTTTAACATCCCTCGGCCCATCATGGGATATTTGAATCCCAATGGCTAGTCCATGATGCTAATTTTGACATCCCTCAGACCATCAC
The DNA here is from genome assembly GCA_037957365.1 of Torreya grandis. Classification (NCBI taxonomy): domain Eukaryota; kingdom Viridiplantae; phylum Streptophyta; class Pinopsida; order Cupressales; family Taxaceae; genus Torreya; species Torreya grandis. Next base: position 1,462,494 of record JARHVA010000026.1, on the reverse strand, counting down.
TTCATCATTACAATTCCTTTGGGAATATTTATTTTGGGTTTTTTTGTAATCTCTTTCCTTCAACTCTTTCTCCCAAAGGAATTATTTCAAACAATTTCCCTGAAAGATTTCCCACAGGCTTCTTCCCCTTTGAATGTCCTTGTCCTTTTTGGGCCTTTTACTCATGGCTTGGAAAGTGACACTTCAAAATTTTTCCAAAGGGCACTTTTGGAAGGAATTGACCCTTTAAAGGGAAAGTGCCCCTTTGAAAAATTATGAAGGGCACTTCAAAGGGAAGTGGCCCTTCAGAGGTTTTTCAAAGGGTACTTCAAAAGGAAAGTGCTCCTTAAAAAAAATTTTAAAGGGAACTTTGAAGGGAAGTGGCCCTTCAATTTTTTTTTGAAGGGTACTTCGAAGGGAAGTGGTCCTTTGAAACTTTTTTGAAGGGCACTTCAGAGCAAAGTGTCCCTTTAAATTTTTTTTGAAGGGTAACTCAAAGGCAAGGTGGCCCTTCGAAAAAGTTTTGAAGGGCACTTGAAAGAAAAATGACCCTTCAAATAAGTTTTGAAGGGCACTTGGAAGAAAAGTGACCCTTTGAAAAAGTTTCGAAGGGCACTTGGAAGAAAAGTGATCCTTCAAAAAAGTTTCAAAGGGTACTTGGATGTAAAAGTGATCCTTTAGAACTTTTCGAAGCCCACTTGGAAGAAAAGTAACCCTTCAACATTTTTTCGAAGGGCACTTGGACGAAAAGTGACCCTTCAAAAAAGTTTTGAAGGAAACTTGGAGAGAGAAAAGACCCTTTGGAAAATTTTTGAAGGGCAAACTTGGAGGGAAAAGACAAAGGAGGAGAAAAACCTTAGTCTTTTTTTTTGAGACAAAAAGGATGAAACAAAGACAAAGGGAGAATTCTTTCAGAATTTTATCCAAGACAAAAGGTCTGAAAGAATTCCAAGGCTTAGAAAAAAAACTTGAAACAAAGGAACTTTTCCAAGAGAGGTAACACTTAGGCAAAAGGGGTGAAAAACACTTGAACAAGGTTGAAAAAAAGCTTTCAAAGAAGAGAAAACAATAGGTTTCTTCACGAGAACTTCATAATGAATTTAAAATAGACAAGAGATAAACTTAGCCAAAGAAAATTTCCAAACAAAGGTAACAAATTTGGCTAACATAACTCATAAAAGTGAGAGAAGAAATCATGTGGTGCAGCCTACAAAATAAGAAAGTGTTGGATCTACTTCACATTTTGAAGAACTTGAAGGAGAGTCACTCTTGATGAGGACATTGCTTAAGCCACCAAAGGAGAAGAAACTTGCTCAATAGAAGACACTCTTCAGAATAACATGTAAGTCCCATGGTAAATGTTGTAAGATGATCATAGATTCAAGGAGTATAGATAATTTAGTTTCTAATGAAATGGTAAGTAAGCTTGGCTTCAAAAGATTACCACACCTTGCACCTTACAAAGATTCTTGGCTTCATAAGGGTCATCATGTGCTTGTCAATGAACAATGTTTAGTGTATTTTTAGATTGGTACTTATAAAGATTAGGTCATGTGTGATATCATCCCAATGGATGTTTGTCATATACTTTTAGGAAGGCCATGGCAGTTTGATAGGTCAAGTAATCATGATGGGGTGAAGAACAGTTATTCTTTAGAGTTGAGGTACAAAATGTCTAGATGAAATTTATGGACAACCAAATGAAATATACTCATGCACACAAGCACTAAAAGCATATAAAACCTATGATAGGACCCATTTCACATGATAAATACTCCATACTCATATCTAAACATTTCTAGCCATGCTAAAATTGAAGATCAAGCAAGCCAACTTCAAGCATACTAGAACAAACACATTGCACACATTGTCATTACTACTTAGGCTATCAAATAAATTCATCCACTCACTAAGACACCTCTATGATATCACCATGAAATCACTAAAAACTCTCCAAAAATATACCCCTTTGTCATTGATGTGAACAAACAACATTCAGTAATATACAACTCACCTTCTCTCTCTTCAAGCACTCCCATAATAGGAACTTTCTCCCCCTTTGACATAATGACAAAGTGGGCACCAACTAATCCTAAGGATTGGAAAATACTACCAATAAGAGAGGACCATATTATAAATATAATAAAAACTCTCCCTTACCTTGAGCCTACCTCTTCTTGCCTTGACAACTTCCTCTTGTTCCATGCCAACACTCTTCTTCAACCAAGAAAAACAACCAATGGAGAAAGAACACACAAAACACTAACATATGATATAACTTACCTAGAGACATCTAAGAGGGACCACCCTAATATTTCTAAGATATTTCACCATTTGAGAATTTTTAGATCTTCATACATCTTGAGAAACCACCACATAGGATTACAAGCCTTCTTTCTCAAGTAACCACAAGAAACATCAACAGAACTTCATGCCACTCACCAAATAGGAAAAATGTTCATAATCAACCTGATATCTCTCCATGAAACAAACATACCTTTCTCTTTTGGATAAATTGAGCAAAAATCACATCTTCAAGACTAGCCTTGTCTAGACTCCTTATAGCCCTACCTAGAACTTACAAAGCCCAAAAATTTTAATAGATGCATCTTCAGGACCTAAAACTTCATATCTAAAGCACTCTCATATGCCCCCTCAATCATACCAATTTGGAACAACTAGCTCATCCTCTCCAATATACTTCCTTCTTAAACCAACTATCCAATTATGCCTCCAACTTGACAAAAAAATTAAATAACTTGAGAACCACAAACCTTCAAATATCTATGAATCTTGATATGACAATTCATTTGGCCTATTCAACATATTAAGAATCCTCAGAACTCAACTCCTAATATAAACCACTTTTTTAGCAAAGCCCAAAACCCTAAAAACTTAAAATAAACAAGGTCAACACAACACCTTACAGTCAATGCCCACTCCTAAAACTTCTTGCACACCTAGAAACACCCATCATACACTTCTAGACCAAGATTTGTGCTTCCACACCATATGGAACCTTGACTTCCTATAACCCATTTTTAGGACCTACAAGCTCTTAAGCAAAATCTAGGAAACCTAAGAGCTAACAAAAATCTCCAAATTGACTTCAACATACCTTTAGATCAAAAAAATTCTTGGAGCACATCAAAAATAAGTGGATAGACCTTTTTGAGCACCAAACTCTTCTTGTCATTCCATCAATCTCATTAAGCCACCTAGAACCATCTATTCTGATCTTGTACTACATCTCCTTCGTAAACCTCTAAAGCAAACTCATGAACTTGTTGTTCCCCCTTAGCTAATGACCTTATAAGATCAACACAAGTCTCTGTATAGATTGGCATTATGATCTTTAGCACACAAACTTGCTTCTCCACAAGAAAGATGTCTCGTAAGAAGCATAGGAAGAGACACCATATTTTACAATATCCTAGAAAAATGTGAAACCTAGATTTGCCCACAACTCCTCATATTCCTTTTCCTCCTTGGTCATCTAATGCTTATAGTTCTTCTTCTTCTTCTTAGTCTTGAGATAAGTAACATGCTCATACACTACAACATTATCCTTTTATATGATTGGATTGATAATACATGGAGACAACATAGATTCATGACATACCTTTTCATTTGAAGCATCAAACTTATAGCTTGTAACCTCATCACTAGGTATATATAATTGATGTTCTTTGATGACACTTTCTCAACAACAATAGGGTGTTCACTTGGATCCATAAACATCTTAGGACTAGCCTCAACCAAGACCTTGGTTTTCTCCTTGAGCTTGGTCTTTTCATTCTTATCATGAGCAGACAATGAGACCCCTTGGCACTCTTCAACATCTATAGCATTCTCCACCATAGCAAACAAATTACTTGGACCTATAGACTCATCATAATTCCTACTTACCACCTTTGATCTCCATGAGTTAACTTGTCTTCTTCCATGTACTCTGGGAGCCTGATTGAACATATTCTGACTTACAGGCCTTTACTTTTAGAACCTAGAAATATGACCTCTCTATTCATAGTTGAAGTACACCATAATTTTTTAAATCCCTTTTTGCCTTTCTAGATTTGGAAAAAATCTTGAAATGTGTCCTATGTCATAACAATTGTAACACTCAACATTTATTAAAGGAAACTCAGCTTGTCTTACCTTAAATGGACAATGTTTTGCAAAGTATCCCACATCATGATAGTTGAAACACTCAAGACTGGTCTCTATGAGTTAACTTGTCTTAGATGCAAGTGATAAGACTGGTCTTCATCCTGTATTGAGTTGCAGTCTCTGGTTCTTCTTTGTATCCAAGACCAGTCTTATCACTTGCATGTTTTTGATCATTTAAAATGTTGTCCAAATCACTTGAGCTCTTTTAAAATCTCACAAATGACATTACCTTACTATATACCTTCTCTAACTTAGATTTTAGTGACTCATTTTCAATTACATACCTTGTACATTCATCTTCTTTAGCTTTTAGGCTTGTAGACATGATTTGTAATTGAAAACTAAGATGCTTGAACATATCTTCTTGCTCCTTGGAATCTTCATCCATTATTTTCTCAAACACACTAAATTGCTCCTCAAGGTCCTTAAGTTTAGATTTCATCTTCTTATTGATCTTCTTCTCAATCTTTAGTTCTTCATGAACATTAGTCAATGTAGTCTCATAGTCCACCTTGTCTTCATCATCATCTAAATCACACCAAGGAGACCCATTTTGATGTAAGCAACTACCTTCCTTAGCCATAAACAGATCTTCATCCTCAATAGGACCATCATCTTCATGATCATACTCTGAGTCACTGATTTCACTCTCATCTGATGAGATGCGTTCTTCTTTGGTGTAGAGACTCTTGTCCTTAAAGTATTTCTTCTTGTTATCAAACATTTTGAATCCCTTTTTTCTTTTATTATCCCTAAATGTTCTCTTGCCATCATCATGACTTTGATCATGTTCTTCATAATCATACTTCTTATACTTATGAGAAAACTTATTAGCAAAATGTCCTATCTCACCATAATTGAAGCATTTGAGGGGTAGCTTACCTTTATACTTGCTTGAACATGTTCTCAATTTCCTTGAAATGAAAGTAAATAGTTCTTCCTCATCTATATCAATAATGTCATCCTCCTTGAGTTTCTTACCTTTGGACTTCTTCTTTATCTTCATTTTAGTTTTGAAAGTTACTTCCTTCTTTGGTGGTATATCATCATTCTTCCTCATCTCATAGGTAGTAAGGGTGTCATGCAATCTATCCATCTTCAACTGAGTAAGATCATAACTCTCTTCTATAGCAGATAATTTTAGATCAAACTTGAGGGTTAGGGACCTTAATACCTTTTGAACAATAGGAGCTTATTCAAGGTTCTCTCCAAGACCTCTGATGATGTTCACAATCTCATCAACTCTCTACAGAAAGGATGCCACAATGTCTTCTTCATTCATCTTGAGACTTTCAAATTGCCTTATGTGATTCTACAACTTTGCAAGCTTGACTTTTGAATCTCCTTCATAAATTATCTGCATTTTATCCCATATCTCTTTAGGAGATTTAAAATGGATGACCTTAGTGTATTTAGTCTTTGAAAGACCACAAGTGATAGCATTCATTGCCTTGGAATTGTTCTCAAACAACTTCTTGTCTACAACAATAGATGTAGGAATAGTAGGAGTAACATATCCATTCACAACAGATTGATAAACATCAAACCCTACAGACATAATGTAAGTCCTCATCCTAGCACTCCAAAATGCATAATTGGATCCATTGAACATCATTTCTTGCTTAGTAGAGAAACCTATTTAATGACTACCCATATTATACTTTGGATCACCTTCAAGCTCTCAAGACTTTACCAAAGTACCTGATTTGATGCCAATTATTAGAGGTACAATCACTGAGAGGAGGGGTGGATCAGTGAGCCTAAATATTTTAATTTTAATTATATTCCTTTAAACTATTAACCAATCAACATATATCAACTTCATCAAGAAACATTAACAAGAGAGCTCATACATTCAATACATACACAAGATCAAAGCATAACACATAGGTTCTGTGGGAAACCCTCATGGGGAATAAAACCCAATCTCAAGCCTATAACATAAGTGGACTAATGTCCTATACTAAATTAAAAACAAAAGACTGATCAACTCCTTTATACCAAAAAACCTTGATCATATCTTCTTGACCAAAGGTATTTAATGAAAAACCTATTTCAAAAGGTGTAACGACCCCTAAGGAAGACCAAGTCTTTTAGACCCTCTTTTGAACACCTTCACCTTAGAAGTGATGTATTCAACACCTAATGATGTATCTATGTTTATTTGACCCATGCATAAACTCTCTCTTCATCTCAAATAGGCCTCTCACATAAGCATGCCACAATCTCTTTCCTTCTTCACTCAAATTGTCCTCATATGCACACTCAAACCTCTTCACATATCCAAAAAATATAATATCACTATTATGACATTATGTGTATGACCTATAGGTCATACAGATAGTCAATTATTATTTTTATCATTAACTCAACCAATAGGTATACTACCTATCCTTCCTTCTTTGCTTCAACACATACTCCTCACACAAGCCTTCTCTAAAATCTTACATTAAGGTCTCTTGCTTACTTATTTAGAAACCTTCATATTTGGTTCCATTATTTATAGAGAAATCATGAATTAATAATATCATAATATTTCATGTCAGCCACAACACATGCTTTCACACTTAAGGCATTTCTCATGGGTCACACTTAAGCATAACCACTTTCAAATAGGCCTAAGTCACTTTTAGGTTCTATGGAGACCCATTCAACTCTTTGACACTTCTCTAATCAAACTAATAATATAATAACACTTTTATAACTTATGAACCCATGTGACATGATCTATAAGTCCTCCTTAATTGTCCATATCCATCACAATACCCTTCTACTTAAGCAGAAAATGCTTAAACAATATTTTGTGCACACAATCATTATGAGTGAACACATAGTCACCTTATAAACCATTGTTAATACTGCATAAAAATGTTCAAACTTTCATAATTCACATATATCATCCTTATGGAGTCTAAAACACTCCTCAATATCCAATTCATCAAGATATATCAAAACAATTTCAAACAATCTTCTCGAGTCACTTACAGTCCATGTATGAACACACAATAAACTTTTAAGCTCAATATATTTTTATGTACACACTTCCAAATATTCAAATCCATATTTTTAGATGTTCTTTGGAGTCTTCTACAATTTTGCCTTTTACTACACTATCAAATTCTATTTGGATTAAAGTTATGGCCCAAAAACCAGACACTACTCTTTCCTTCATAAATTCAAATATTTAAATGCAAATGGTCACAGTTAAACTTCAAACAGCATGTTTTCAATTCATGTCTTTGCTGCTTAGATTAAACATGCAACATTGATCTTATTTGATCTTTAACACATAGGCACCAATGCTCAAATGTTAAACCTTAGTCACTTTGACCTCATTTTGTGCAATTTTAAAACTTTGACTCAATGTGCTCTGTTAATCTTATATACGTAGCTCAAATTTTAGCAATGCTAAAGAACTATCACTTTGACCTCTTGAATTTAATATGCACTATTGATCTATATTAGTATGATCACCCACTCACCATTGATCCTTGGAAGAAACTCGATCTTTATCTTTGCTCAATGTTAAACATCATGCACTTATCCTCATCTCACTGCTTCTTGAATTCCTAGAGCAACACACACCGTCGATGTTGCTCAAACTTTAACTTGTGCAAATTTGACTATGGGAACATTACTTATCTACCTAGAAAGCCAACTTTACAGAGTCATATCTTTTACTCCACTTGGATGTATGATCTACAATTTGGACCATATGATCTCCTTACATAGGAAAATCCAACCATATAACAATCTATTCTTGAAACCCTCACATGTGTGAAATATATTACCATTAAAATGCCTTCTCAAAAAATTCTTTCATAGAGCCAACTATGTTTAGAATTTATTTGGGAGACCAACTTTAAACATGCATAACTTTTGATACGCTACATTACATGACTTAAAATTTGGTACATATAAACTAGGAACAAAATTGAACAAACCCATTTGATCATATTTTCTTTAAATATCCACATATACAAAAAATTCCACCATCAAATTTCTTACTTGGCTCTTTCTTGCCTCATGAAAATTTGGCTAAGTATTGGAAAATAATGTCAAAATGCTTAATAGCCCAAATTTGCACTCACATATTTTTGATTACACTTAGGTACATGACCTAAGATTTAGTGCATAGAAACTAGGGACTAATGTGATCACAACCATATGACCAACTCCCCCTGACTCATCTACACGTGGTAATGATGACATCAACAAATTGCCTACTCAAATTTTTTGCCATTAGACCCAAAATGTCTAGATGAAAGATATGGATAACTAGATGAAATACACTCATGCATATAAGCACTCAAAATTTAGAAAACCTCTTATATAACCCCTTGCACATACTCAATACTCCATACTCATCCCTAAACATCTCTAACCATGCCAAAACTGAAGATCAACCAAGCCAAATTCAAGCATACTAGAACAAGCACATTGCACACTTTATGATTACTACTTAGGCTATCAAATAACTATATCCACTCACCAAGATAAATCCATGATATCATCATGACATCACTGACAACTCTCTAGAAAATATAGTCTAGGTCTAGTGTATATAACATGGAGAATGACATGGATTGACAATCCATCTATGAAATTGGTAAAAAAAAGAGCAAGGAGTAATCCATGTGCCACTCACATTCCCCCAATATAATATCTATTGTATATAGATTTTGAGACTAAGTAATAATAACCATGATTGAGAAAACCTTATGTGTTAAACCTTGACTAACATGTTGAACATGATATCCTAAATTTAGTAAATCTAAATATTTATAGAAACTAAAATTGTAAAATTTCTAAAAATATATTTTATGATAGGTTCATTACATTTATATATATTTATTATATATAATATTAAATATTGGAGTTATTAGGGATGATGAAGTAATGATTAGGGATGATGAGGGATAATGAGGACTAATTAGAGATGATGAGGGAAAATGAGGGATGATGAGGGTTTGACTAGGGACTATGAGGGATGATGAGGGATGATGAGGGATGATGAGGGAGTGATTAGGGATGGTAAGGGATGATGAGAGTCAATAAGGGAGTGATTAGGGATGATGAAGTGTAATAAGGGATGATGAGGGAGTGATTAGGGATGGTGATGGTTGATGAGGTGTGTTTGGGGAAAATGACTATTAGGAAAGATGAGGGATAATGAGGGAGTGACTAGGGATGATGACTGACAATGAGGGATGATGAGGGAGTGATAGGGATGATGATGATCAACGAGGAAGTGATTTGAATGGTCATCATCCTGTATAGATAATTTAGTTAGGATGTGTCATCCACCTTCTTGATCATAAGAGCTCTCTCTTTCCTTGTATTTATGGTCATTCATAGCCTAGATAAATAAGCAAGTATGCATTCCCTTTCTGATCATAGGAGACTACTATCCTAGTATTTCTATTCATTGTACACATATCTGGTTTTACCCTATTGTTTCATTTGAAAAGAAGTGGCACCAATTTTCCAATATGATTAATTGAATGTGTAATGGTTGGTTCACATACTTTTGTTAGATTGGATTTCATGTTCTATAATCTAAAACTCTATTTGAATAACTCCATCTAGTTTAAATAGTTGTAGCATTGTTCATCACATAACCTCATGGGCTCAGTGAAAATCACAACACCTTCTCGTTAGAATTGCCAATTTATGATGCACACATCCTATACTTTCAAAAAAGTATTTGAAACACATAGAGATGAGAGTCATAATAATATTTAATAAGTGTTAGAAAGAACACATTTCATGGATGAAATGTGATAGATGTGCATGAATAAGAATTAGAAAATGCATAATGTGTTGTATTAAAACTATATAGATCACTACTCATGTAATCTTGTGTGAGAGGAATAGCTTTAGGAAATGTAGAATGTCTTGAAATCAAATGAGGACCAGTATTAAGTTTATTTATAATAATACTCTTAATTATGTTGATAGGTGTGCATCCACCAAAATGAGTCATCTATTTTTCCCCTTATCAACGGTCACCATTTAAAGTTGGAATATGAATATAATCTCTCTATGTTTCTGCTAACACATGACACAAAATCATTGACCCATGCAAAAGGGTTGGGGGTATGATGGTAGGGATGTGTTGCCCTGTCGATGACTATGTGGCATATACATAGAATGATGAGAAAACATTAAATAATGTATATGGAACAAGTAATTTTTACCATGGTAAAAGTCTATTATACATATATTTATCTAGTGCATTTGATGGCATTAAAATAAATAAAAAAATGAAAAGTTGAAAACCATATACTTCCATGTAGTTGTCATGTTTCATGACATAAATCCTCTTTACCGGTCATTATAAACCATTGTATTATAACAAAGATAGTAGTTATAGTAATTTAATGGGACATGTTTCCATTTTAATTTCTTCTACAGTCTTTGAGTCTTGCTAAGACATAATTATTCATGGACTAAATACATTTGACTTTACAAAGTCAAGTAGATAATATTGGGGAGTGTAGTGAGATTATTTAATTTTATTTTCCATTTATGTAATGCAATGTTCAATGTTTAATAAGATGTCCAACATAATCTTTTATAATGCATATTTGTTTTAAAAAAAAATGCATTGTTTTATTTTGAAAAAATGTCTTGATATGCATGTTGTAAAAAACATATAAAACATTATAACTTGGCAGGGATTTATTATCAATATCGCTGTCTTGTATCAAATTGGAGGAATTGAAAAATAAAAGTCACAAACAATATCTATTGTTAAATTTTACTCTACATTCCTAAAACTAAAAATTTCATATAATCTTATGTCTTTTATGTCATAGACAAGGCATATTTGTTATCAGCCATTGCTAGGAAGATATTCAACTCAATATGTTACCATAACTTTACATGAACAAGAGAGGGTGTTGTTAATAACATCAAACAATTATTTACGATGATTGAAAAATATAATACGAAATAATCAAAATATTTAAAAAAATATGCATTAGATAACAAAAAATATAAAATACATAAAGGTCACATCAAACTATTGTTTGAGTCAACATATTGTTAGCAATTTTACCAAATAACAATTATATGGCACCAATGAAACCATTTAACAATTTTTTGCAACCAATGGAAAATGTGATGCCAGATAAACAATATGTTCAAATGAGATCCAAGTGTTGTATAGGAAATAATGAAAAAATAACATAAAACATATCAATGTCTTATTCAAGTAAAAGTGATTGTGGAAATTTTATTAAAAAAATTATAGCACAATAAAAGCACTTAGGAAATTAATTCAATGTCATAATTATGGAATTTGAAATAGTAGAGAAATTAGATCAAAATCCAAATGTTGTATTCAAAGATTAAAAAAAATAAGTAAAAGACATATTAATACATAGTTTTCTAATTTGCGATCAAATGCATTTTAAGTTTAATATGACTAATTTTAGGGAATTAGAGAAAGAAACATATTTCAAATTCATTAAGAGTGATGGAATAAGACCAAAAACATAATATATCTTATTTGTTATAAAAATTTGATAAACAAAACTTTGTTGAATTTTACATTCTTTAATTGCATGGACTTGAATCCTTAGCTACTAGTTGTGGTTGTCCTTACTAAACTCAAAGAACTAATAGTTGCTAGTAGGCAGACATTTGCACAAATTAGACAATTTTCACATAAAAAACTTCAATTTCGATTAAAGAAGCAATAAAAAAGGCTCCTTCAAATATTGACATACTGGCATATAAATGTGATATCAGATATAAATATTCTTATTGATAAAAACAATGTTTGTACAAATGTTACGAAGAAAGCTATAAAACAATTGTGCAAAAAACATTATACTATATTGAAAAATGTGTAGTTAAACTAGAACTTGAAACATTTTCTTCGCTCTCTTCAAGATAGTAATGAAGACAATACAACCTTCTCTGGTATTGATTTTGTAGATGAAAATGGTGACAATGATAATGTTGGTGACACTTTGGTTCATGAATTTTCTAAATAAAACAAACATTTATGATTTAGAAGAAAAAATAATTTAAATTTATCTTATAATAAAACAACAATTACTTTACATTTACCACAACACATTTTGAAAAAAATGAACTTCCCAACACTCTTCCTTAACGAACCTCATCTCTAAAAAGACTTAAAAAAAAAATGTTATACCTCAAAAAAAAAAAAAATTGTAGTGGAATTTATTGCACAAATATGTAAAATTTTAGAAGATTTTGGTTTCCCATGTCATAATGAAAGTTGCTTTTGCACTGGGCATCGATGGTATTTAACAATGTAATTAAGTTTTGGCCAACCATTTAAATGTAAAGATTAAATTAAAAAAAAGGTTGCCATTAATCATTGTAATTATCCCATTGGAGAACACCTCAAGAGAACCATAATACGTAATTGGTCCAAATATACAACACATTCACGCATTTTTTCCCTTCCTCAAACTTTGTACTTAACAAATGAAAAGAAAACATCTCAAAGTGAGAAGCCAAAATATAATATAATAACCAGGTAAACATAGAATATAATGACCATGTACAATACAACACCTGCCATTTTGAGTTGGCACAGTGAAATTATCAAAACACCAATCTAATATAAGTTGAAAAGGTTTCCACCTTACAGTCATCATAGAGATAATCCGTTAAGATAAAAATTAAAGGTGAGTCAGTCAAGAGTTCATTTTCCAAACAACGGACACCAATTTACATATGGCCAATAAATTTAAGAAAAAATACATTCTTCCAAAGACATTCAATCTATGAGGCCTAATTGGTGCGAGTGATGTTAAAATATGAATAGAAAAATAGGCTTTATTCAAAGGATTCTTAGTCTCTATGTACACTTTCTGTCCGTGCATTGCCATTTGAATTACATGAAACCAAATAAAACATAAAGGAAACAACCTGTTTACAAACAGAAAGACGATTGAGTGTAAGTGCTATTGCTATTTAAATTACATGAAACCAAATATTTCGATCCATTTTTGAGCACATAGCTCGAGATATTGTTCCAGTATGAGTATCTAAACCTCCATGTTTTACCATCAAAATTAAGAAGCAATCCTTTCTCATTGGCATTGGTGTCAAGCGAAAAGTATTTCTCGTCATGCTGCTTGGGAATGACTAGCTGGTTGAGCTTCCCCATATTGTTGGGAGTGACCGACTTATCAAACATATGTTAAAAATTTAAGCGGGATACTCAAGTGGGAATTATTTAAGTGGGCATTGGTGACCTATTTCCATTTCCATTTCCATTCAGTTTTCACTATCTGGCAATCATGATGTTGTGTAGATGATGTAACTAGCAGGTCATTCAGTGTGGACTGCCACTGTGGTGGTCCACACCAAATTTTAATACTAGTTACACTCTTTAAATGCCACTAGGTGAAGTTAGGTTATGTCCCTAGAGTTACATTGGAGTCAAGAGCATACTGATTTTGAATCTGTCACTAAATGTGACGTTAAATTCATCAAATGGGTCATTAAGTTAATCATCATTGAAGGTGATTTTAAATAGTTTATTAAAGGTGACTTTAATTATGACATTTGGTTTGATTTTAAGTGTGATACTATGTTCGACTTAAAAGCAATTTTAATTGTGACACTAAGTTTGACTTAAGGGTAAGTGCACGAAGTTGAGGACCAAAAAGTGGACATTTTTCATGAAAATGCAATTTCAATGAAAACACGTACACTTTTAAATTATGATTTAGGCTCATTATAGCCGAACCTAAAACACATACACAATAAATTACATATGCATTACTGTGGTTTTGTAATGTGCAAGGTTTTAAAGTAGGAAAAGTTGAACAACTAAAACGCAGGTAATGTGTTTACTAAAATAAACATTAAATATAAACTTATTTTAAATCTTAGTAAATATAAGTTGTGTATTTACTAAAATAAATATTAAATATAAACTCATTTTAAATCTATCTTAGTAAATATAAGAAATTAGGACCACTTTGCATCTTTTAGATTTGGTTTCATAGCTCCATGAGTTATAAATTAAAAGGTACTTTTTCAAAATCAATTCTAGTTAGTAATTAATCACTTTTAGGATTTTAGTATCGAACCTAAGGCTTTTAAGGTGTGACTTTTGCAATTGATAACTATTTTGGGTAAACATATAATCATTTTAAGGTTTTGGAGCCTTCCATATTGCTTTCTAACATTTCTAGGAGTTATATGTACGTCAAGATTAAATTTTACAAACCAACACACACCCAACCACCAATATATGGTGAATTTACTTACGGTTAGGCCCTTTATAGGCCAAAACCAACACAATAACACCGTATTCATTTACGACAAAGGTAAATAAGTACACATTTATGTGTAGTCACCCTAATTCAATTTGAGTTCATGCTAAAGTGGTGTGAAAGGGGAAACATAGGTCACATTGGTGACACACATACACCCAAATACCCTTTTATGTGTATTTTACTTGTGATTAGGTCTCTTATAGGCCAAAATTTACATAAAAACACCATATCCACTTATGACCAAAGTAAATGTGAACAATTTTAGGCACATTTATGAATGATAACCCAATTTATCTTCGAATTTAGGCCAAAGTAATGTGATTGGGGAAACATAAGTTGTAATTTGACCCTTGCAGATCCAACCACCTATTTATGTTTATTTTACTTAATATTAGTTCACTTATAGGCCAAAAGGGACACAATAACACCATATCTGCTTGTGACTAGAGAAATGCAAATAATTCAGGGCACATTGTGTACGATCACCCTAATTCACTTTAAATTCAAGTTAAATTGGTGTGATTGGGGAAACATAAGTCCCATTGGTGACCTATACACACCCAATTTCCCCTTTATGTTGATTTCACTTGCAATTAAGTCCCTTATAGGCCAAAAGTGACACAACAACATCATATCCACATGTGACCAAGATAAATGTAGATGATTTGGGGCACATGTGTTCATAATCACCAAAATTCACTTTGAATTCAAGCCAAAATGGTGTGATTAGAATAATATGGGTCATATCATTGACCTCTACATAGTTAACCACCCCTTTATGCCATTTTTACTTGCAATTTTGAAGATTATAAGCTAAAATCAATACAACAACACCATATCCATTTGTGACCAAAGAAAATGTAGATAATTAAGAACACATTCATGTTAGATCACCCAAACTCACTTGGAATTCAGGAAAAAGTGATGTGATTGGGGTAAAGTAATTCATAATGGTGAAAAACACACCCCCAACCACCCATTTTTGTTTATTTTACTTGTTATGTCCCTTATAGGCCAAAAGCAACACAAGAACACCATATCCACTTGTGACCAAGGCAAGTGTAGAAATTTTTTGGCACATTTGTGTACGATAAACTCAATTCACTTTGAATTAGGCCAAAATGGTATGATTGGGGCAATGAAAGTCACCTTGGTGACTTGCACACACTTAACTACCCTTTTATGATGATTTCACTCATGATTAGGTCCCTTCATATAGGCCGAAAGTGACACAAAAACACCATATCCACTTGTGCCCAAGACAAATGTAGATAATTTGAGGCACAAATGTGTGAGATCACCTTGATTCACTTTTAATTCAGGCCAAAGTGGAGTGATTGGGGCAACATAGGTTGCATTAGTGATCCACACACACACAACCATCCATTTTTGTCATTTTACTTGTGATTATGGGGATTATAGGCCAAAAGTATTACAACAACACCATATATCCATTTTTGACTTGGAAAATGCCAATAACATGGGGCACATTCTTGCAAAATAACCTCAATTCACTTGGAATTAAGGCCAAAATAGTGTGAATAGGATAAATTAATTGGCATTGGGGATAAATGCACAACCAAACACTCATTTATGTTGATTTTGCTTATGACTAGGTCCCTTATGAACTAAAAATGACATAAAAACACCATATTCACTTCTAACCAGGAAAAATACAATATTTTTTTGGCAAATTAATGAATAATCACTCTAATTCACTTCTAATTTATGCCAAAGTGGTGTGATTAGGGAAACATAAATTGTATTGGTGATCCGTGCACAACCAACCACAACTCTATGTTGATTTTACTTATGATTATGTCCCTTATAGTCTAAAAGTGACATAATAAAATCATATCCACTTGTAACTATAAAAATGTAGATAATTTGGGGCACATTTGTGTGTGATCACCCCAATTCAATTTGAATTTAGGCCAAATTACTTGGATTTGGGTAATGTATGTTGCCTTGGTGACCTATGCACAACAATCACCCTTTTATGTTGATTTTAATTATGATTATATCACTTATAAGATACAATCTACACAAAAACACCATATCTAATCACCTTATCAAATTCAAACCACTTCATCTTGAATTCAAAGTGATTGGGGTGATTGAGAATAAATGTGCCAAAATCTATTTGCATTTTCCCTAGTAATAAGTCAATATGGTATCTTTATGTTACTTTTGGCTTATAAAAAACCTAATCACAAGTAAAATTAACATAAAAGGGTGGTTGGGTGTGCACTAGTCACTAATGTGACTTACATTGCCCCAATCACACCGCTTTGGCTTGATTTCCTAGTGAATTAGGGTGATGTAGTATAAATTTACCCCAAATTATTTGCATTTTCCCTGGGCACAAGTAAATATGGGGTTGTTGTGATAACTTTGGCATATAACCTTTATAATTTTTAATTAAAAATGACAAAAGGGGTGGTTAAGTAAGAGCAGGTCATTAATGTGACCTATATCACCCAATTGACAACACTTTATCTTGAATTCTAAGTGAATTGGGGTGATCAGGTAGAAATCTATCCCAAATTGTCTCCATTTCCCCTAGCCACAAGTGGACATGGTTTTGTTGTTTCAATTTTAGCATATAATGGACCTAATTAAAAGTAAAATTGACATAAAGAGGTGGTTGGGTGTGTGCATGTCACTAATACAACTTAGTTTCCATAATCACACTAATTTTAATTGGATTCAAAGTAAATTGGGGTGATCATGCAAAAACATGCCCAAAATTATTTGTACTTTACATAGTCACATGTAGATATGAGATTGTTATGCCACATTTAGCTTATATGGACATAATAACAAGTAAAATTAGCATAAGGGAATGGTTGGATGTGTACTTGTCACCAATGGGACCTAAAATAAATCACATCAATTTGGCCTCAATTTGAAGTGAATTGGGTTGATCACACATGAATGTGCCCCAAATTGTCTGCAGTTTTCTTTATCACAAGTGGATATGGTGTTGTGTTGATTTTGGCTTATAATCCCTCTAATCACAACTTAAAATGACACAAAGTGGCGGTTTGGTGTATGTGGGTCACTAATATGACCTGATTTTCCCTAATCACACTATTTTATCTTGAAATCAAAGTGAATTGGGGTGATCACACATATATGTTCTCCTATTTATCCATAATGTCCCTAGTTACAAGTGAATATGGTTTGGTTGTGTCACTTTGGCATATAAGGGAACTAATCATAAGTAAAATGAGAATTAATGGGTGGTTGGGTGTGTAAGGGTCACAATGTGACTTACATTGCCTTAATCACACCACTTTGGCTAGAATTTGAAGAGAAATGGGGTGATCATTCGAAAATGTGCCTAAATTGGCTGCAAGTGGATATGGTTTTTTTGTGTCACTTTTATCATATAAGGGACCTAATTTCAAATAAAATAAAAATAAAGGGGTGGTTGGGTGTACATAAATGTTTTATCAAAACTTGGAATTAATTGGTATTATTAATTCTAATTAAGATATAATGAATTGAAGGGTGAAACATGTCAAAAATGGGAGTGGTGTAGGAAGAAGAAAGTGTTGCCCACACAGGTAGGGTAGAGCTGGAGGAGAAAGAGTGGGAGTGTGGCAAGGGATAGGTTCTCAAGGATGAGCTTGTTATTAAGCTTTCTAAGGAGGAAGATCTTGAGGAACTAATAGAAGAAGCCATGGAGGAGTTTTTGGAAGAGATTAGGGTTTTATCAGGTTGAAAGGTGGAACTTGAAAAATACCCTTCTCTATATGTTGAACTCAGAAGGAATGTTGATTTGACCATGTTTAAAATTGATAATTCTCAATTGGAGCTGGCTCTTTAGAGTAAGGCATGGGTGGATCAAGATTTAGGGTTGGAGATGCCCTCCCCCATTTTAGAACCGTGCTTAGATTCCTTACTGGTGGAGCTAGTGGTGATAATGGGTGTTGATGCTGAATCTAAAAATAGAGTCTGAAATCCCCCAATCTAGTGCTAATATGGCTCAGGTATCCATTGCTGATGTCATTTTGTTTTTATCTAAGCCCAAAAATTTGGAAGTGAATTGCAAGTCTCTTTTTAGGTTGTAGGCTTCGAGGAGGGCTTCGAGTTTGCTGCCTTTCTCACACCAATGATCTAGATTTTGTGTGGATGAAGCAAACCTTTTCAAGAGTCTCAAGTTGCTAGCTTTTTGATTTTGGCTAGATGTTAGGGTGACTATAATAGGTAGGGTGCCTTTTGTTTCTTTGTGTTTTTTTTAAGGAAGCCACTCCTGTTGGTTCATGTACTCTACAAGGTTAAGTGGAAATGGGGGTTTTTATTTGAGCCCTATTTCTTAGGATGGTCTATGTTGTGGAGGAATTGATTAAGGTAACAAGGGTTTACTTAGATGGCTATGGTAGTATAAGTGGTTTTATGGATCCCTTAAGTGATGCTGCTGTGTGTAGTTGATTTTGATCTTGGTGTAGCTTCTTGGTGGTTATCTTTGGTTTTGTTGGTCTTGCATGTGAGTTTTAGATGTTGGTATTTTTTAGGTTTCTTGGTGGTATCAACTGTGGGATTTTTGGTCTATTTTTCTTGGTCAAAATTTTGTAGTTTAATTTCATTTCAATAATAGTTGTGGGTTTTTTGATTATATGGCTGGTTCGGTATTCTTGGTTGTAATTTTGAAGTTCTATTTGGTTTTTATTTTTGGGTAATCTTTTTGTAGGTGAAATGGTCTAAAGATTTCTCTCCTTTGTGAGCCAGTTGATTGCTCTCCATTGTGAGGCATTTTTGTTATGTGTTTGTTTCATTGGTTTTTGGCTGGTTGTGGCCACTGTTGGTTTACTTGGGCTGGTTGTCTTTGATGGTATTATTAGTGCTTATGTAATTTCAAGGACTAGGCTCCTAATTTGTGTCCCAGAATCAGATATTTTTCTGATGTTGGATGGCTTTGGCTTCTTATTTACTCTAGTTCATTGGCATATTTTGTTTAGTTGGTTATTGATGGACTTTTGATGGTTTTGTTGTATTTAGGTATACGCCTGTGGGTGGTTTTTTATAAAAATCTTTCAAGATTAATAATGGGGTAGGATCCCCTCAAAATCTATACTTATAAAAAAAAAGATATAATGAACTGAAGGGTAGAAAATGTTGTAAATGACTTGTAACTAGTAGAATGAAAGTAAAGTATTGAAATGGATAAAGCTAAAATGAATGAAAGAAGCTAACTATGAAAAGCACAAAGAGGAAAATAAGAATTAACTGATTCATATTTTATAAGTTGATTACATGTAATAGAAAGATGGTTGTAAATGATCAATTCAGACCTAATTATGTGCATGCAATTGAAACAATAATTATCACTATTCTAGGTTAGAGTCAATTGGAAAGAGTCAATATTGACAATCATTCTTAACCTATATGGGTTAATATTTACCTATGTATGAAAACAAAAAAATGATGGTATAATCATCTAAGCCTTCTTGAAATATGAATATATTTGGAATATATAACTTTAGTGATGTGTAGATGACCAATTGTAGTAATCTAAAATGTTATTTTAGTGTAATGAGTGTCACTTGAGACCACATTATCCTAGCATATCCCTAGACCTATTTTAGGGCCTCTTTTATCCTTGTCTAGATTTCATGTGGGTCCAACCCACTCCCAAATATAACCAAAAAAAAATTAAGTTTGACCCTTTAAACACTAGTGCACTATGCTATTGACTTAGGGACCGTGTTAGTGTCCCTTAGTTCCTTAATCACCCAACAAATATATTTAAATTACCTAAATCACTCCTAGGGTTAACCTAAACCTATTTCACATATTGAAAAGCACCAGAATGTTATATATACACCACTTTTAGTCACTTATCCACTAGATGGAAATTAGATGCAAATACTCATAAACAAACTCAGAAATATTTGTGAAAATCAAGGTCATTGATCCCTATTCTATCCTAATTTTGCATATACCCATATAAAATAGCACAAATATCAAATTAATAAGATTTATAGTCTCAAGTCATACTCAAAATACTCAAATCAACACTCATGTTAGCAATCACTTGCACTTTCACTAGCACTTAGATTGGGAGAATTACATTGAGCTTGATCCCATTTTGAGGTATTGGTATGTAGGAAATGTTCAAGATGTGTGGTGTTGAGGTCATTTATAGCCTAACCTAATAATGGCACTCTTTTATAATTATGATCCTAAAATACCCTAATAAACATGGAGGCCTAGGGTTTCACATTCAAATCAAGCAAAATATGGAACAACCAATGAACCAACATTTGTGCACATAGGCATAGACTCCTTAGAAATAGGTGAAGGTACACCTATAATATCACATTCCCTATTTGAAAAAGGACACTACGATAGCCTACAAGACACTAATATGGTGCATTATCATCCAAAGGACTACACTATTGTTTAGGAGGGTTTTTGACTCCTAGTCTCTGTTCATGACATCTTGCATAGTAAAATTACCATTTTGCAACCTATAATTCATCTATCTCAGTTAGTTTCTAGCTAAGTACATCTCTTATAGTTCATATACTATTTATATAATAACCAAAAAAGTCAATTGTTATATAAATTATAGGCTATAATTATTGCATATTTATTCCATGATTTATTATTCCAACACTTTAAAAAACTAGGGTTTTACATTCCATAATCTCCTTAAAAGTTAAATAATTTGGTAAACCCGATTTACTTCAAATAGTAAAAAATCCCTAGCCCTAGATTCTCCTAGGATTTGTATTCTTCTTTTTCCTATTTCCATTTATTGTGCTAGGCTTTCAAATTTCATATATTATGTTATAACAACCCTCTTTTATTTATATTTACTATATGCCATCTCAAAAAGTTATATCTCTTCCTTTAATAAGAATTTCTAAGCTTAGTGGTAACCCTATTGAGCATACCCAAATTCCTTCCATTCGAGCCTATACCATGGATAAAGGACTAGTTAAGACCCCCATCACTGATCCTTCACATCTTGATTATGTGGAATTTAATGATAATACATCGAGACATGATAAATACAATCAAGATCTTGATGATACACAAGATAGGACTTAGGACACACTCCCCACTTTTGATGATAACAATCTAATAATTAATAAAGATTGCATCTTAAAAATTTTCAGAGATAGAATTTGGGAACATCCCCATGATCATGCATATATTTTTTAAGCTATATTAGAAATCAAGAACACATCACTTGATCAAACCTACAACCTCATAAATAGATACTAATATTGTTACACCTACTATGGGGACAACTCAGACTCTACAACAACTAGATATAATTACCCCACCGTTAACAATGGAATAACCTCTTATGGATAGTACACATCCTTCCTATTTAGATGTATAATACCTTCAATAGGGGTTCAATTCTCTTTAGTCTAAGGTGTTACGTCTTCAGTAGGGTGCTACTAGACCATCTTATACCTTGGATTATCATATGATCCTACATACACATTTGGCATAGAATATAATGGTAACTCCTTTATAGAGGTAAATCCTTTTCCCTCTATATTTGTGGCACCTAAGCTTACTCTGTATGATGTTAAGGGTGACCTAGAGCATCATCTATACACTTTTCATGCAACATGTTTGGACTACATGTCCAATTATTGAATCCTCACTATGTTGTTCCCTCGTAGTTTAAAGGACTATGCATTACAATGGTTCTATAATATTCATAATTAATGCATCACAAAATTTAATCCATTATTAGATATGGTTTTAGCACACGTTTCAATAAATATCAATTACAAGGATCCATATGCTCAAGTTACACAACTCAAGCAAAAATCCAATGAGCCAATATTTGAATATGTCTTGTGATATAAAACTATATTATCAAATATGAATATCCCATGGTAGATAGAGAACTCCAGGACATATTCAAGTAGAGATTATTGCTACCATTACATGTAGATATACTATTTAAATTTTTTTCATCATTCATAGATCCATGCCATATAATGAAAGAATGGGAAGTCAATCTTATCTCCATAGGCAAATTAAAGTACACAACTGGATCAATTTCAAATAATAAGAATTATAATAAGCCCCCATATAAGGTGAGGCCCATTAAAAAAAGAACAATCAAAAGATAATTGTTAATATAGCTTCAAAGCTAGCTTCTTGCATGGTTTTATCAACTCCTCCAAGGATACCCTTCACAAACCTTCCCAAATTGCCATCATGTGTTCTTTAAAAACTTTTAGAATGTAATGTCATATCTCTCCCTCCCATCAAAGAGGTTGATATGACTAGACCTCTTCCAAAGAGGTATGATGACAATATATTTTGTGACTATCACAAGGCACTAGGCCATAATATAATTAGATTCATTAGCTTATGACATAAGATACAAGATTTGATATATGCTAATATCATTGATGTCAACACTCCTATAGAGGCTCCTAGAGCACAACCAATGGAAATAAAAACATTAAAAATATTTCATATATATTTCCAAACCATATGAATAATGAGATAATATGCACTTCAGGTATTTAATATACTTATTAGACACATCTAACAAGATTATATTACCATACTTATATGATGGACACACACCCTCTAAATAATATCATTGGTGTGTATCATACTATAGTGCCAACTAGACCTCTCATCAATTTCTCAGAGTAAGATATCATTGATGATAACTTAGACTTATATGCACTCTTTGTATGAGCTTACATCAATCATCATCCTATTTAGAGTGTCATGGTTGACAATAGGTTAAAAATTATATATATACCATTACACTTATACAACACTTAGGTTATTCAGAGTAGGATATTTCTCAGAGAGATATAATTATTCATGGCTTCAGTGGCCATGTTCAGAGCTCCATCAAGGAGATATTACTTCCATTATAAATTTTTATTACACACATGGCCATTAGATTTTTAGTGGTTCCTAGTGCTAACACATTTGACATGTTATTGGGTAGGCCTTGTATACAATATCTTCGAGCCATTCCATCCATCATACACATATGTCTTAAATCTATACATTTAAATGGGGGGTTATAGTAGAAGGCCTTCCATATGAGTATCCCTTACCTATTCCATAGCCAATTACATAATGAACAATAATTATAGCTTTTCACATAGATTTTATTCGCAAACCTATGGTATCAGTTGAGCCACCAGTGTAGGTGAGGTGTACTTATACAACATTACCATATATGCATAGTGTCCCACATAGACCTATATTAAAGAGACCCCTATGTTAGATACATGTTTTGGATACTAGATAGCCTCTCTCTACCCCATTATCACCTAGATCAATGTTACAACATAGAGAACCCATACCAATCATAGCTTCTTCTACTAGATGGTTCCTCAAGAACCCCATAGTTCACAAGCCTATTTAGTTAGCTCTATAGATTCACATCCCCACTCCAAAAGAAATTTTAGCTACATATCACTCAATACATCTAGTTCATAAATATTAGATACCACCTCACATAACACATGTGGTCACTCTTCCCTTATTTGATATAAGACACCTTGATAATGAGTCTCTTGTGAGACTTATTGGCCAGTATGTTCCTATCTACTTGTACATTGTTTCTCTTACCTTGATCCTTGTGTATATTTTCATTTCCATGTTGATTATACATAAATTATACTAAAAAAACATAAAAATAATATAATATTTCTAAAAACGCAAAAACATTAAAATATTTGCTTAGAAATTAAAATTTTTAGACTGTATGCATTTCCATGTTTACATTCTTATATTTTCTAGGTACTACATATGCTATCTATGCTAGTAAAGTTGGTTTTATCATACATACATGCTTCAATTGTTCTCTTAGAAGTGTTTTCAGATCATTATAGGACTCAAGTCCTCTACATAGATCTAGATTTGCTACTATCTACCCATTAGGGGCACATACATAAATACACAGATTCAATATTGATATATTTACCCATTGGGGGAATCATACTACATAACTTCTAGTTTATCAAGTTATATATTTCTATACCTATATCATATATCTTTCATTAAATATATCTTGATACTAATCATCCTATATTACTCATATTTTTTTCTGACTACTACTACTATAGACTCAACTTATCGACATCTTTGCTCTTATATGGATTTGTACCACATGTTCATGCAAAATTTCATTTCTAGATTTAATCTATTCAAAGGAATTTGAATATGCCATTGTTCTATGGATTTATGATAAATTATTTTCATTGTGTGTCTTATTTAGAAATGTGCCCATGTCCTTGTGTGTGCCTTCTTGATTGTGTATGCAAATACTTGAACATGTCCTTCTATGTGTCTCTAAGCCAACCTTTCTTGTTATATGCATATGTGGATATTTGAACATGTAATTGTATGTTTTCTCTTTCTCAAACTTAGTGACATGTGCCATTGTCCCTTATATTGTGGGCCCTTAGCCTACTGTGCATGCCTCATGTGTTGGTATGTATAATTTCATGCATGCGTTATGGCCATAACACTTATCTCTTTCTTGTTACATTCACATCTAGTTTACAATGTCATGAGGGACCTCATACATCTCCCCTTCCTTTTTGGGTGCCTTGATGGACATCATTGCCCATCCCCCTAGGTAATTACTCATATTATACTCAAATTTTTGGTTCATATACATGCTTACATTATTAAATCTATCTTGACAACCTTGTGAATGATATATCTAACATACATTGAACAATATCAGCTTATGTTCAAATTATTTATATATTTTGATGTCATGTATACACATTATATTGGTTTATCACACATATATCATATATTTTCAATCTAACACACATGATGCATATATTTTATTTTGAGGATACTTATTGTAGAGGTTCAAAAACTCCCCTCAAAAGAGGGTGTATTAACAAAGGTTTGTCACAGAGATCAGGCCATCCTAATGCACTTAGAACATAATTTTTAGCACACAAACACATTATAGAGCCCATATTTAGGAAAACATAGTGAAAAATAATCACATACTGATCATTTTTAATTTTGCATATAAATAACATAATTGATTAATAACATGGAATATAGGACACTAGTATAGTGTGATACTATCCAAGGGACCATGATAGTATCAATTAGCCCTAGAAATATAAAATTATAGAATTTCCAAAAAGGTATAACAATTACAATTCAAGTTTGTATAATATCAATCAAAGATTGTCAGATATGCTCAGTTTATGCTTAGTTTTCATATGAACTACATAAATTTTCTCATGTTGGGGGCATCATGAGGGGCATGATCACTTTCATTTTAGTTCTAGATATACATAGATTATTATGACTCAATCTAGAATCCATATACATAGATATCAAATTTGGGGGCATGTGCATGGCACATTATTCTCATATGTTTAATTTGACACCAGTACTCTTAGATGAAATTTCAGCTCCATATAATTATCAATGTTGCTATTCTAAATGCTATTTTCACCAATTTTACACCATATTGATTCCTTATTTCATATACAATGGTTGGCATTACCGAGTAGTTCCTAAGCTATGTTCCCAAGTGCCTAAGTGACCCTTGAGCTATTTTACATTTTAGTGTTTCCAAGTGGCCCTAGAGCCATCTTATATAGTTTCAATTACATCAGACAACTTCAATTACATTTCATATTTTTAATTTCATATGCATCTACTACACATGGGTAGGAAAGGATGGGGTCATAACCTACTTGAGTTATTGAGCTACCTACATAAGAGGGTTGGATAAGCCATCAATCTAGTTTAAGCTATTCACATATTATGATCCACTTATTAGGCATGGGAAATGGTGGAGTCAAGGCTAACTTAAGTTCTTAAGCCACCCATACATGAGGATTGAGCAAGCCATCAACTCAGTCTAAGCTATTCACTATTCGATCACCATATATAAACACACATAAGATGTCACCAAGTTTTAGTATTTGTTTGCATACCTAATGGGGTGTATTCATTAATTTACTCTTTATCTCATATCTTTACTCAGTTTTATATTTGATTTTGATGTTTCTTAAGTAAGGACTGATTCCTTCATGTTTCATTTTTAGGACACACAATGGAGCATGATTTGTAGACTTAAACCAAGATTCATGGGCTTCACCTCTTAGGTAAGTCTAGGTATGTTTAATTTACTTTATCCTAGTCATTTCACTTTGTTACATTTATAGAATAAAGTTTGGGGGGGGGGGCAAAATGTATTCATATAAAATGTCATTTTAATTCAATGAGTGTCACTTGAGACCACCTTGTCTTAGCTTAGCCCTAGACCTATCTTAGAGAATATTTTGATATTCTTCCATCTTTCATGTGGGTCCAATCCAATCCTAGATATATCAAAAGTAACACTAAGCCATCCCTTAAGCACATAGACCCCTTTTTGACTATATTATACCCTTTATACATTATCATAACCATTTGAACACTAGCACACTATGTTATTAACCTAGGGACTGTGCTAGTTTCCCTTAGCTCCTTACTCCCCCAACATATATATTTTTATTCTCCAAAGCACTCCCAAGGTTAACTTAGACCTATTTCACATATTGACAAGCACCATAATGCTATATATACACCATTTTAATTCACTTATCCACTAGATGGAAATTAGATACAAATAATAATAAATAAACTAAAAAACAATTGTGCAAATCAAGGTCATTTATCCCTATTCTACCCTACTTCTATATACACCGATATACAAAATCCTAAAACTTAGATTACATATATTTTTAGTCTTAATTCACACTCAAAGTAATTAAATAAACACTCATACTAGTATTCAATTTCACTTACACCAACACTTAGATTGAGATAACTACACCAGGCTTGATCCCTTTTCAAGGTATTGGTATGTAGGCAATACTAAACAAATGGGGTATTGAGGTCACATCTAACCTACTTTGCTAACACCACTCTTTTATAATTGTGCTCCTAAAATACCATAATAAACATAGAGACTTATTATTTTACATTCAAATCAGTCAAAATAGAGAAGAAATAGTGAAACTAGTATTTATGCACACAAACACATATTCCCTAGAACCAGACGAAGGTACACCTAGAAGATCATTGTCCCTACTTGCAAAAGGACACTAATGCAACCCAGATGACACTAACACAATGCAATACCATATAGGGGACTAATCTATTATACAATAGGGTTTTTTACTTCTGGTCTCTATTCACAACATAATGTACATTCCTTGTACTAGTTTCTAGCCTATAATTCATCTATCTCAGTCAGCTTCTAGCTAAGTACATATCTTGTAGTTCATTTCATATTTATAGAATAATGAAAAAAGTTAATTATTTTAAAAATTAGAGGCTATAATTATTACATATTTATTCCCTAATTTATTATTCTATAACTTTAAAAAACTAGGGTTTTACATTCCATAATCCCCTTAAAAGTTAAATCATCAACAAATGATATCTTCAAGGTTGAAACCCCACTAGGGTTTGTGATAGCTAATTTTTTTCAAAAATATAGGGGGAAGTGTAATGGATAGAGATAAAAAAAATCACCCCCATGATACTTAAACATTTATTACATATCTAAAGTATTCTAAAGAGGGAATTGAGCCTCAAATAGTTCTCCCACCTAGAGTGTTTAATGTGATAATGCTTCATTGTTATATGTATGCATCTAAAAATGGATTGAACACTTGATAATGATTTTATTAACTTGGATAAAAAGACTCATGACTTTGATAAGGGATATTTCAAGTGGATAAAATATAATTAATAAATAATCAAGAAGCTTTACTCAGTGTGATAGTATAAGCATGCCCAAATAGTAAAAATGCCAAGTTGTAGAATATGTGGCTTATATGTGCATTTATAGTAACCAAAATGGGTAAAAAATCATGATTTGTTTCATAAAATTATAGACCAACCTACAAGGAAGGGTTTAAATTTTAAAAAGAGATGTTACTAGGTAAAGGCAAGATTAACCCATACAAGATGGGATCAACCTATGATCCTAACCTATGCGAGTCAATTCTAACCTAGGAAGGGTAACCTTTGATCTTAAGAATTTGAAATGTATGTATAAATTCTTAAAAAGGGTTTTAAAAATTACTTATATTTATATTGGTGTAAAATGAGAACTTAGAAGAGATGGGATTGTAAAATTACTTAGGACAAAGTGAGGTGGTGAAATATGACCAATTTAAGGGCTCAAGTCAAGTAAGGTAAATGTCAGCCAAAAATAACATTATCAAGTATTCATGACAAAATTTGAGTATCTACATCACCCTAGATTGATATAAAAATGAGGTTAATAGATTAAAATAAAATGTATACCTGAATGTAGACATCTAATTCTCACCACTGCCATATCGAAATTGGAAGTCTAAATGACTTCCTGTAATAACACATAAATTGGACCAAAACCACCAAAACATTTTGATTCATCCAGACACATCACATGAAATTATTGATTTACATCATTATGTCCCTAATTGGGAAATTATCTTATATGTAATCATTATCTTATTCTAATTCATCTTTAGTCAAATTGTGACCTAGAAAATTGATGTTTTTGACTAATAATGCATGACAATTAATCAAATTCTAAGAATTGTAAAAGGCCTAATCATATTCATTTAACCATTTAAATATAATTAAATACTTACGTGAAAAATCCATATCAAATTAGCTAATGTCTAATTTTAGAAAATGAAAACTCAACAAAAGGTGACATAATCATGACATCATCAGTCACAAAGTCAAAATGCAAGACACATTTTTAATCAATGCAATAAATATTTGATTTTTGTAAGTTATGCCTATTAATTGATCCATTCTTCCAAATATTAATTGTAACATTAATAGCATTTGGTATCCAAAGATGAATCAATTTTGGGCCACACATCTTGATCTTGAGATGAATTGTCCATATCATTTCAACCAAGATATAAATACTAGGGCCATGCCTATTTTCTATTAAGATTTTATGTGTAAAGAATTGATTCCAAAATATTTCTAAGAAGATTAACATTCTTGAACAAATCCAATAGTCAATAAGGGGAGATGCCTTCAAATTCAACACACTAATTGATGAAGATTCCTATATCCACAAACTAAGCACAAACATTTATAAAAAAAATTACTATATGGAGTCTTCAAGGAAGGTGAATGCATTATTCATCTTCATGTATTGATTTATTTGTTTTAGTGACTATAGATTACCTTATGGAGTAAGATTGAAGTGTTATGTTTTGTGATTTTATTTGTATTTTAATACTAACATAGAAACTAACCCTTTTTTTTATATTGTTCTATATAATGGTATGTCAGCATCTGTAACCCCACCTATATAATCTTACACTATAGGTTGTACCATATCAAAATATATAATGGATTAGGATCTCAGTACTAGAATCCCTCACTCTCTGATCTCTTGCATAACATTTGCAAAAAAGTGGGGCCCATCCAACACATCTTAATAGAAGATAACCTACCACTACACATGATCTAGCCTATATCTCTACATGATGAAGTCATGGTAACTCATGATGTATTAAGGCATCAACATATACTAAAAAAAGAAAGCTTTCCTTTATATAGCTAAACTACATCACCAGGTATGGATTCCAAATAAAGTCATCATATACCATCTCA
This sequence comes from Torreya grandis, assembly GCA_037957365.1. Classification (NCBI taxonomy): domain Eukaryota; kingdom Viridiplantae; phylum Streptophyta; class Pinopsida; order Cupressales; family Taxaceae; genus Torreya; species Torreya grandis. The sequence goes on along the minus strand of JARHVA010000026.1, from coordinate 1,432,438 downwards.
TCAATGACATACCTATAAAAATAAAAATCCCTTTCATGGCCTCATATCCCCACTCTCATATGAACCTAAACATAAGACACTATTTTTTCAAGTACCCAATAAATCCATTGTCTAATAAGCTAGTCTATAAAAATATGATGCTGAGCCCAGACCTAGAGTAGAGTGCTATGTCTAATGTTTCACTCTCTCTGATACGCTATCATGTGTGTATCTATAAAACTAAGCTAATATAAAAGAGCCCCATGCAAAGCATATAGTATAATCCAACATGTCCCAAACTATGGATATCAATCTAATTTGAAATAATCTACCACTTTTATTAGGCAACAAGAGGCTACTAACAAGATCCATCAAAATTAATACCTATTGGGGAATTGAGCCATATGGTGGAGGTGGTGGTACCTTGGAACAATAATTGGAGGCTAAACTAGGTCCTATAACATGCCAATATCAATGACCCCTTTTTTAATAACCAAGTGTGTCACTCTAATCAAATATTCCATCCCTATGATATCCAATAGAACTTTTGACCTTGAATAGGCACTCATAAAATCTTGTGTATACCTTTGAGGGTCATGGTGGACTCTCTAATAGAAAGTGGAATGTCAAAGTCTCTGAGTGCCAATGTTCCATTAACATTGACAAGTAACCATGATCCACATGAATAATTGGTAGTCAGTCTATGTGTCACAAATCTACTACCTATAGTAGCCCCATAATCTCATCCGTCATAATACCAAGCTAATGTAGTACCCACTAACATCACCCACATGCTGTGATGACTCCTACACACTCCTGTGTAACACAAACCAAATAGAATCAAGTTAGCCACTTCTTTTTTTTATTCTAGTTGATCAATCTACCATTTTATTCTAATTTTGGACTTAGAAAATTATTCTTTTATCCTAGTTTCCTTTTTCTCCTATATCGTTTGCCATTTTTGGAAACCTCACTATTTTTTTGGTGACTTTTCCATTTTGTAAAATGACTTCACCATTGTAAAGGATGATCTTGTTATTTTCCTTCTTGATCCCATAATTTTGCTATTATGTTGGTCAATCTGATTATTTAATAGGATAACATTTCTATTTATAGTAAATTTGTCATTTACATACCCTACATTGTTTATTCGACATTTTAACCATTTGTCTAATGAGCTATTTGACTGTGATATCACTATTTAACTATAATCATCACTATTTTATCTACAAGACTTATATTTATATGATTTAACTCAAAATAAACAAAATCATTGATATGGTGATATTTGTTGATTTTGGTGATTTCACCATTTATACTTTAAATTCATTGATTTTATGGTGAAATCATTATTTACGTCTTCTACTTCATTATTTTTCCTCTTGAAAAAATGGTGAAGTCACTAAATTTTGATTTTGTACCTAATATTAAATGTAATTAACGACCAATTTAAAAATAGTTACCTATCGATGCCTCACTCCCCAGTGGCCAATGGTACTCTCTCACACACTCTCCAAGGTGTTGGTGGCAGGGGATATTAGCCATTTTGAAAGTCTCTCTCACGTGCAAACATTCGAGCTTAGAATTGTAATATTGGAGGGTAAAAATGAATATTTTTCACCCCTTAGGGGTGAATATATAGTCAAAAGTTTGAATTTGTACCCTTGTTAGGCCTATTTGTGGTCCTCCTTTCTTCCCAAGAGGCTCATTTTTTCCTCGTTCACCCATTTTCAAGATGTTTTCTTCTAATTACCCCAGTTTCAACATTTTTTGTTGAAACTTTTTCTTATTTATTCTATTAGTGAACCTATCTATCAAAATTAATTCATCCACTTTCCCCTTGAAATAGTCTTATGCATATCTCAAGTGATGTTTGGGGTATTTTTCATTGTTCTTCATGTATTTCTTAAATCATTTGGACACTTTATTGTTTTTAGTTTGTGTTTACATGTTTTTTTATATGTTTGTTTATTTCCCTTTTTTGTTGTCACCTTGACTTAGTCCCCAATGTTGATAGGGGATGTTGAGGTCAACATACCCCCATTTCTAAAATATGGGGAATCATGTGTCAAATTGCGTAAATTTGTACCTTAAAATTAAAAATTCACTTGATCAAAGTATCATTAACATGTTTGCACATTATTTGTATTTGAGTATCATCCACACTTTGACTTGGTTGGATTGTTTATTCATGGATCTAGTTTGACCTTGTCTAAGTTTGATAACATTTATTCTTCATATTTCAAGTTGTAAGTTTAATATAACCCTCCTTGAATAAAATATGCCTAGATTTTATAGTTTAATCCCAACTTGGGCTTTTACTAGCCTTTGGTTTATATAAAGTCAAATTAAATCCATGTCTAAAGCTTCTTGAAACCCTCATTTAAAAAACCCTAATACAGGTTCTTTTAGACCAAATTCAAAATTGGCAAGAACAATTCACACGGGAACACTTTAAAAATGCCATAGACTTAGTTCAATTTTTATACTAAGGCTTAGTCATGTTTTTCAACATGACCAAACCTTAGTCTAAAAATTATATGCTTGGTCCCCTTTATGTTCCAAGCCCTTTGTTACACTTACCTTAGCATGGTCTAATTTTATCATTATAGGGTCCTTTTATCATGTTCCTAAGCTTAGGATAAATAATGCATGGTTTTTTTGTTATAACATAGACTAAAATCTTAGTCCTAAAGTCTCATTCATGTTTTTAAACATAAATAAGACCTTAGTCTTAAGATTTTATCCTAAGTTCCATATGACTCCAAGTCCTAAATTAAACATTGTGCTTGTTTGTAGGATCAATAACTCATGTTTACTCTAGTGAACATAATTAGATGGTGCAATATGGCCCTGATAAGTCAAGGATTCTAATTCGCAAGACAATCTCGCTCGACCTCATGTATTGAGATCAATGATTTATGCTCACTCAGATCACCAAGATCCAATGACATGAGATCAAAATGGGTCCCCACCTTTTTATAAACATATAATTAACCTAAGTTTTTTTTACCCTAAGGTTTTGATTGTATTTATTAGTACAATAAAACCTTAGGCTAAAACCTTATGTTATGACTTTATTATTTGAAGGGTCCTTTTGTTATGTTATAAGCTTATGCTATGACTTTATTATTCAAAGGGTCCTATTTATCATGTTTTTTAACTTAGTTTAAGACTTTGGATTAAATATTTATTTGTGTTTATTGATACGAATAAAAAAATTAGTCTAAGCCTTTGGTCTAAAAATTGTATTCCCAAGCTTACTTAATTTTTATGATTATAGAGTAGAACAAATCAAGAAGTGACAAGTGTCAAGACCACAATAAGTTAAGTCTATTTGACGATCACATGAATACATTTTATGGTCATGTGAATGTCAAAATTATGCTTAAAAGGAAAATTACATGGGACTAAATTATGATGGTCACACGAACATCATTGATGGTCGTGAGAATGTCATGAATGATCACATGAATGTCAAAATTAGGCTCAACATAAAAGTCACGTGGGATTAAATTATGATAGTCATATGGACATCATTGACATTTGTGAGGATTCTATTGATAGAATGTGAACATCAAATTTAACCTCATAAAATAGTTATTTAAAGTCCAAGCACCTTTTGATGATCAATGACCTGTGTTGATTCATACTCATTAGATCTAATAGTACGAGATTAACAAATACTTTTCCATGGAACTCAGAAGGCCCATAGGATTTCTAGGTAGCATGACCTTGGAGTGAAGTACAAATAGAATCCAATGGCATTTAACTCTCATGATTGATATCAATGAACTACATTGATCCAAGAAAAGAGATCTAATGGTGAAAGATAAAAGAAAGATTTTAAAAGGGCAACCGTTAGTTTTTTAAACATTAATGAGCAAGTCTACCATGAAAATACCACATAGATGCCACATGATTATAAAGCAATAAAACTAAAGATTTTGTGGGCTAAGAAAGTTAAAAGTATAAATACAAGGATCTAAATGAAATCTAAGGTACAATCTCACTTAAGTGTAAATAGCTGCTACCATTAAAGCTCTAAAAGGACTTGTAGAGTAACCCTAACATATACAAAATCCTTAATTCAATCCAAAATTCTTCACAATTGAGTCTAGGAGATCAAATCATCATCTGATGTAAGTACAACTGAGTCTAGCATCAAATTATAGACCACAAGTGAGTAATTTGAACAAACTCACAACCATGGCAACTAGATAATGAGATAGAGAAGGTGCGAAGATCTGTTTTACCTTAGACATAGAGGGGATAATATTCAAGGTCATATAATTTGATGCGGTAGATTTAAAAATAGGAGACAATAATTGGTCCAAGCTTTTTTAGATGATTGAGGAGCTACCTACCATCACTAAGGAAGATGATAAGAATGCATCAGTCATGAGGAGGTACTATGACCTGGTTGTTATTCAAATAACAAGCCTTCATTAAGATATGGAAAAAATAGAGGTACATCATTATATAGATGTTCTTTCCCCTATTTTCAAAGATTAAAATATTAAAAAGGGCATGCTGGTCAATGAACAAACTCATAAAAGTATAGCTTATATTTCTCCCATTACTTTTGAGAACTACTATAAGTTTCCCAATACCTAAGTAGATGTAACCACAATCAACAAATGGGCCAAGAAGAATGACCAAAAAATTATCCTCACTCAATGTCTATACTCTAGAAATCAAGTCTTCGCTGATCTCAATAACATCCCTATTAGCCAATTCTGACCTGGGATCAGAATAATTATGACTTTAATGAATAGGTTGTGTGGGAATCCCACCACCACTTATGTTGATATAATCTAGGTGCCCTTGGTATATTTTATGGTTGAGAAGGAACTCACCCCTCCCATTGGTGAGTTTATTAGCACATGTTTGTGTAGGTAGATTTTTACTATCATGAAAAGGACTAGGAACTAATTCTACATGATGTCCTACCTTTTAGATGCCCTCCTTTCCATTACCAATATCCCTATATTTAGAGTATGGTCACCTAAGGGGACATAGACAATATCCCAATTATACTCAAAGTTGCACATGTTCAAGTATAGGGACCACATTCATTTCATCTATGACTATGTCTATCCAACCTTGAATGAGGCCATAACTAGAAACCCAATGCAAAGAGTTAGTCCTTTGGTCAAAAAGTAAATTGAATCCATCGATGACATATGGTTTTACTTAGATTGCACAATATTTAGGATTGAGGGGACCCAATGCACCCACTTAGGATACCAATCCATGTGCCAAACAAGTTAGCTAAGCAAGAGGTAGCATACCATATATGCAATGGTATAGATGGTTTGTGTAAAATCAAGAGGAAGGGACTACTACATACCCTACTCATGACCATTGGAAAGACTATATTTTAGAAATGGGATAATATTGAGGCTTCTTCTAGACATAGAGCCTCTTTCAAACTACAACATGATGAACTAAGATAGTTGTATTCCCAAGTAAGGGTAGTGGGGAATGTGAAAGAAAAATTGATAAATGTGACATATGAACATCTTCCTAGTGTCTATGACTCATTATGCATAAAATCATCATCCTTCATCGAAGTCTTGGAAAGATTAAAAAATCACAACATTAGCCTAGAGGCCAAATTAATGAGAGATCATAAAGGGAATGATGATATATGGTAACTCAATCCAAGGCATTACCATTTTCTGGGGGGTTAATCCTCTAGACCTCCTCCCACACAACCACAATCACAAATAGAGATCCAAAAGTCTAAGGCAAAAATTGAATAGAGACCTAAAAAAAGGAGACCTAGTGAGGTGGCATCATCTTCAGCCCATCCTAAAAAACCAAAGTCACCAATTGAATTCATTTACATAGTGGCATTGGATCTTGGTGAAATATTAGAAGATGCACTACAAATGTTCTCCAATGTTTATCAATCAGATGAGGAATATGTCCAAGTAGAGGAAGCTTAGGCTAAGGAAGCAAGAGAAGAGAAGGGGAAAGAAGTGACAATGGTTTTGGTCCCTGCTACCACACCTACCCCAAAGAGGAAAGTTGAGTTAGCATTGGTTCTAGAAGGAAATTAGAAACCTAGACTAACCTTCACTCATCCTTTAAGTGAGATCAACATCTTTAGTGAAGAGAATGTGTTACAAGGCCCAACCATCATTGAATGGTTTATCTATGGAAAATTACAAAAGATTCCTACCCTATACCACCCTTAGGCCATGATCAAGATAGTGAACATAGCCATGTATGATGAGCTCAAGCCATGGATTATGGATTTGCATAAGGAATAAGAATAAAGGATGGCTTCCCTAGGGGAGTCAAGTGGCATGTAAATGGAATCTCTGGAGCCTCCAAAAATGACTCAATCATTAGTGGGAGTTTAGTTTAATCCAAAGACTTCTAGTTTAAAAAGAGTGATTGAAAATAAATCCAAAGTTAGAGGTGATGAATTCACCCTCCAAAAGATATATCCATTCACAAGTCTAACCCCTGTTGAAGGCTAAAAGCCAAGAAAAGATAGGATATTCGAAGAAAAGATTATTAATGTAGCCTAGGCCCAATCTCAATAGTTTCAAACCTAGATCAAAGGCCTCTTGCAATATAATAAGAATTTAAAGGAATATTATATCTTATCAATCCATGAAAATAGATTCAAAAAGTTTGAGGACACCATGACTAACCCTTTTAACTCTTTGAAGGTTGTCAAAACTAGGCAGGGAACAATGGAGAAACAAATCATTAAGGCTACATGCCAAAAGAGCCAATGGTAGTCTTCAAGCTATCAAGTGAAAGAATTGATCAAGGCCTTAGCCAAGAACATAGTACCTAACTTTAGGACTATCAACTTGAACACTTGAATATTTCCATGGCCATATTGGTAGACAATATCCAATCCCTAAGCAACTAGTCCAAATAAATGGAAGACTTGGCCAAGGACCTCAAACAACATGAAGATGGAATGTTGCACATCTTGGATAGTTTGATCAAAGAAACCACTTTACTCAAATAATTAGGTCTTATAAATAATGAAGATATCAAGCATAAAAACGTTTAGTTTATGCAGGAAGTGAGAGACCAAGGGCAAGGCTAAACAACAAATGACAACAAGAAGATCATGGGCCTACTTTTGTCATCTGAAGAAAAAATGGGAGATGAAAAGGGCATCAAGGATGAAATAGTGAAACTTGAGAAGAACCTCAAGGACTTAGAGGATCATGGAAAAGAGCTCTTCTTAAAGCTTGTTGTTGACCCCTAGTTCATCAACGAGTAACACTATAAGATGAAGATTATTCAACAAAAACATGGAGCTACATCAACTCAAGGACTTCAAGTTAGTTAAAAATATTATTTTTGTAGAGCTTTGTAACATTTTGAAAGTAGAATGCTCTTTTGTAGTGGAATGTGCATCTTTTAAAACACATTGCCTATAGGTCAGTCCACTTGGAAAAGTTTAGTGTATTCTAGAACTTTGTAAAGGACACCTGTCCTGACACTTGTATTTTTGTAATTGGACCTAATTGACCGACATATTATGTTGAATTTTATAAAATGAGTATTGTAAATTATAAAGAGAGGGGGGGGGATTTTTTTAAACAAAAAACTTGTGTAAACTTTTGAGCAATTAATAAAAATGAGGAATTTTGCAAATATTCTCCATATTTGTTTATCATTTGTTATTATGGTTTCTCTCTCACTTGTTGGTTTTGATTTCCAAACTTGAATGGTTATTATGAATTTTTTGTGTGTACATTTAATGTAGAGATGTTAATTTGTGATATTTCTATGTTTACTAAAATTCCTTAGGTTCATTTCATTTTCTTACTCTTCTTGCATTTGGGCTAATGTTATTTGCCTGTAGGGTAAATCTTTAAATTGAACCTGGTTCTTATTTGCATTATTTTTGCCTTCCTTATAAATTTTCTTGATGTGTAATAAGATTTGGGATTATGATACTTCATGTTATACATTGGTTAAGTGCATGCCTAGATGATTTTTGAACTTTATCATAATATTTGGAATGAAGATTAGTGACATCTCTTTTCTGTCCTACCCTTCCTTTCACTCCCTTTTAACCAATTCACTCTAGTTTAAATGTCATTATAAATATCCATCTTAGATTAATCCCTCTATTAGTTCTTGATCATAATTCACTATTATTATCATAGACACTTCATATTATGTAGAGATCTACTACCTGGCCATGGTGGCTCCCAACCACCAAACATTATAAATATTATGAAACAGTCTACTTGCTTTGCCTCTGTTCCATCAAATATAATAGGATTATCATAACATGCAACTCATGAATTGAGTTCTTAGGAATTATAAAATGGGAAGTGTTCTTAAAAACTCTAGGAACTTGTGATACCTATTTAGGCATCAATAGGTAGAGCTTTGTTGGTGCTAGAAGGAGGGCCTTTAGCTAGATCTTTGTGGATTTGTAAAATATTTGCTAATTTTGGTGTTTTTAAATCAAATATTGGTGTATTATTTGCATATTTGAGTGATCCTTTACTTAATTATGTAAATATCATCAATATTTATAGTTTTAGACCAGTCTTTGGGCTTTCTTTAGCCAAATATCGATATTATTTGAAGATCCATAGATATTCGTGCAAATGTAGTTCATGCTTTGCGTATTCTCCATGTTTAAGGTTAGTAATAGTAATTATGTACAAAGATTAACTGGTTCATTGAAAATTTGAGTTTATTTGATCTTAGAGGTGTAAATATCCCTCTCATTCATCAATCTAGATGTATCTTTGAGCTTATTTAGTTAAAGATAGTCATGTTGTACATGTATTTGTGCAAAAATGGCTTAATGTGCAAAATTAATCACTATACTTTGAAAAGGTTATTTAATGCATCATATTTTAAATAAGTTTCAAGGTCACAAGCTAGAATTTATAGAAGTGAGACCAAGGTAAGCATAAAATTTTAAGGTCTCAACCAACTTCACCGAGTCAGGGTGCTCATGTGTTCAAGGTATGGCTTGGCTAGGTGGTTCTTTTATCAATGTGCCTAGTTAGGTACATGACTTACCAAGAAAAAATAAGAGGTATTTTCCTTATTTTAATCCCAATAATGTTGTCACTACTGAATATCATATTAAATCATTCAAGGCTACTTTGAGATTGTTAAATGTAGTTCATGAAGATGTAACATGTAAATTGTTCCCATTCACTTTTAGAGATGTTGCATATGATTGGTTTCTCAACCTACCTGAGAATTACATTACTAGTTGGAATGGCTTTAATAATATTTTTGTTGATAAATTTGGTAAAATTATTAGTCCATGTACCCTTTACCAATAGTTCATCATAGTTAAGAGGGTTTTCAATGAGATCATAAGAGCCTTTAATGCTAGGTTCCAAAAGATGTTTAACAGGACCATGGCCCCATATAAACCTAGTGTGGCTTTGGCTTTGGAGATTTATAGGGATGCCTTAGACCTCATGACCTCTATGTTCTTGAAAATATATACAAATTTTGTTAATAAATTATCATTGGCTTATTCTGAAGTTATGATCATTAATGACCAGATGCAACCCCAAGGTCAAATGACATATTCTATCCTCAATGCCAATTAGAACATACCTACTCTGAACCAACCTCCAATTTGGAACCAATTACTATTGAGTCATCCATATCTTGGCCAAAACCTAGGGTTCCTAAATAACACTACTAGTGGGCTTCATCCACAAAATCATGGAGCTTTAATTCCTATAACCAATAGTAATGCTCTAGTTCATGAGCTTGAGACACCAAAAAAATCAAATGACTTGATATTAGAAATGATCCAAAAACTGAGCAATCACTTTCTTTAGTTGTAAAAAAAGTAAGAAATACAGGAGAGGGATCTAACAAAAACTATGCCTCTCAAAGGTTCAATGGGTCTCCAAATAGGTTTCATGGTGACAACAATAATAGATCCTCTAAAAACATACAAATGAATTTTGTTGATATGGATTTCATTGATCATTGCAATGTTTTTGAAGCATCACAAGATGAAAGGGATACAACTAAAATTATGCTTAATGAAGACAATATTATTGGGACATCTATATTTGTAAAGACATTTCAAAGTTTTATGATAGAGGCCTTTGATTTTCCATTTGAAGAATAAAGTGAACCTGAAGATACTTTGGAAGAAGGAACAACTCTTTAAGATGAGCAACCTCATGAACAAGATCAGATACAAGCTAACTTCTCTTTAGAGGATAGCTATGAGGACACTTCATATGAAATTACTAATGGAATAGGGGTAACTACTAAATAAGATGACCATGAGCTACAATTAAACTAGGATTTATTGAAAGAAATTGAGATGTCCTAAGAAGGCAATGATGTCCTAGAAATCCAAAAACTAGATGAGATAGAACTCAACTGGGTAGAAGAGATGCCTTTCTTCACCAAGGATGAGGATGAAGTAGGTGAAATAGATTAGTAACTATCATATGACTTCATCAAAAGGTCAAGAGTATGGGACCAACATGTTTCTGATGGGATTCCTGATGAACATCATTTAGTTGATCAGGATGAAGAAGCCTTTGGGATGACTTGGAAGATTTTTGAGAAAAGATAGATATTCCATTTCCACCTAAAAAAAACTCAATGAAAACATCAATCTAAGGATGTTAGCTAAGATACTATTATTGGGTGAAGATGATATAAGCCACTAACTGTTTATGGGTAAAGTAGAAATAACACTTTTGTTATAAAGTAAAAGAATTTGGGAGGAAGATGATTGGGTCTTAGATTCATATCTTCGATCCATGCATCTGAGAATGCTGATAGGGGACCAAGCTACATCACCTAGAGGACACAAGCATGAAAATGTTCCCATCCACAAAAAGAGGCCATTGAATGAAAGCAAACATGATTCAAGGATCTATGGTAGGCTAAATAACTTTGTATTTGACCCTGGGGGTAAGTACTTTATGTAGTTAGTATAAGGCTCAGTTTAGTTTCTTTCCTATTCTTTATTTCTTGATTTTTTTTAATTTCCTATCCCTTATTTGTATATAGTGGCTATTTATATTTATTTATTTTCTCTTGATTTTTTCCTTGATTTTAAATAAATCCTTTTGGATAATTCTTAGCTCAAGATTCACCTGATTACTCAGAAACTCCATAAGTTCAGGGATACATGTATGAAACTTAAGCAAGTGTTGAACATGGATTTGAAATGCAAGTTGTGTGTTATAGTTTGGAAAAAATAGTAAGGAATAATGGATAGATTGGTTTTTTCATAAGGTTTTAAACCTTTTTTTTATCTAAGCTTGGATTTAAGAAGAACTACACATGTGGGATGACAATTTAAACTATTATGACACAGTCATGTTTACACTTAACAAACATTATTACCTAGGATAAAGGTTGTAACTATAAGATATTATCTAAAGATAAAACATTTGACAAAATCCCTAAACCTAGCTAACCTAATTTCCAAACTTTTTTGGAAAGCCAAAATGATCTAAAAATACAAATTGAGAGCTTGTTACAAAAATAAAATCTTTCCAAGTAAAGGTGATTTTGGTAATCTACATCAGGGATATGGATGCCTAGCTGAAAGTGGAAAAAGGCCTTGAATGGAGCCAAAGGCACCTCTACCAGGGCTATGGATGCCTAGTTGATGGCAGAGCAATGCCCAAGCCTTCCATGAGCAATGCTGTAAGTCAATATTAATGGTTAAAGGCATGCAATATGAAAGTTGTTCCTTAAATCCCATGTCAAATAGTAAGTGGAATCAAATCACACACATGGTATGTCTAGGTCTTGATGTTTGATTCGAATCCTACATGTGCAAGGCTTGTTTCAACCATGAATTGATCTTAATAATGGCATTGACCAAGGCTAATGGGTAATAGAGTTATCTATCTAAACTAGAGTCTCTAAATTCTAACATATTTCTATATTTCCCCTAGAAGTTACCATTTGTTGAGGTCAACATTACCCCATTCCTAAAATATGGGGACCCATGTGTCAAATTGTGAAAATTTGTACCTTAAAATTGAAAATTCACTTGATCAGAGTATCATTAACATGTTTGCACATTATTTTTATTTTAAGATCATCCACACATTGACTTAGATTGTTTTTTCATGGCTCTGGTTTGACCTTATCCATGTTTGCTAACATTTTCTCTTGATGTTTCAAGTTACAGGTTTAATGGAACCCTTCTTGAATGAACTATGCCTAGATGTTATAGTTTAATCCCAACTTGGGATTTTACTAGCCTTTAGTCTATAAAAAGTCAAATTAAATCCATGTCTAAATCTTCTTGAAACCCTCATTTAATAAACCCTAGCACAAGTTCTTTTAGAAAAAAATAAAAATTAGTAGGAATAATTCATGTGAGAACACTTTAAAAATGCCATAGATTTAGCTCAATTTTTATACTAAGGTTTAGTCATGTTTTTCAACATGACCAAACCATAGTCTAAAAATTATATGCTTGGTCCCCTTTATGTTCCAAGTCCCTTGTTCCCTTTACCTTAGCATGGTCTAACTTTATCATTGTAGGGTCCTTTTAACATGTTCCTAAGCTTAGTGTGAATAATGCATGGTCCTTTTGTTACAACTTAGACTAAAATCTTAATCTTAAAGTCTCATTCATGTTTATTTAAATAAATAAGACCTTAGTCTTAAAATTTTATCCTAAGTTCCATATGCCTCTGAGTCCTAACTTAAACATTGTTCTTTTTTGTAGGATCAATGAACCACATTTACTCGGGTGAATAAATTGGATGGTGTGAGATGGGCCTGATAAGCCAAGGATTCTAATTTGCGGGACCAATCCTGCTCGACCCCATGGATCGAGATCAAAAATTCACATTCACTTAGATCACCAAGATCCAATGATGCAAGATTGAAATGGGTCCCCACATTTATATAAACATAGACTTAACCTAAGTTTTTTTACCCAAAGGTTTTAATTGTATTTATTAATACAATAAAACCTTAGGCTAAAAGCTTATGTTATGACTTTATTATTCAAATGGTCCTTTTGTTATGTTACAAGCTTATGCTATGAATTTATTATTCATGGGGTCCTATTTATCATGTTTTTTTAATCTTAGCTTAAGACTTTAGATTAAATATTTATTCATTTTTATTGATATGAATAAAAATAGTAGTCTAAGACTTTGGTCTAAAAAATGTATTCTTGAGCTTACTTAATTTTTATGATTATAGAGCATAACGAATCAAGAAGTGATAAGTGTCAAGCCCACAAGGAGTTAAGTATATTTAAAGATCATGTGAACATCTTTGATGATTGCATAAACATAAAAATTATGCTCATTAGGAAAATGACATGAGACTAAATTGTGATGGTTGTGCGGACATCATTAGCGGTCGTGAGAACATCATTGATGGTCATGTGAACGTCAAAATTAGGCTGAACAAACAAATCATATGGGATTAAATTATGATGATCATATGGATGTCATTGAAATTCATGAAGATGTCATTAATGGTCATGTAAACATCAAATTTAACCTCATAACATAGTTATTTAAAGTTTTATCACCTTTTGACAATCAATGGCTTGCATTGATTCATACTGACCAGATCTGATGATGTGAGATTAATAAAGACTTTTCAATGGAGCTCAAAAGGATCATGAGACCACCAGGTGGCATGACCTTGAATCAAAGTACAAATAATTCCCAATGGAATTCAACTTTCAGGATTGAGATCAATGAACCACATTGATCCAAGCAAAGATATCTAACGGTGTGAGATAAAAGAAATATTTTAAAAGGTCAATAGTCAATTTTTTAAATGTTAATAAGAAAATATGCTCTAAAAATGCCACATAGATGCCACATAAATAGAAAGTGTTAATGGGCTCAAAAAGGCAAAAGTATCAATACAATGACTCAAATGAAATCTAAGGAACAAGCTCACTTAAGTACAAATATCAACCACCATTAAAGATTTGAAAAGACTTGCAGAACCCTAACATATACAAAATCCATAATTCAATCCAAAACTCATCACAATTGAGTCTGGGAGATCAAATCATCATTTGAGCAAGTGCAATTGAGTCCAAGATCAAACTGTAGACCACTAATGAACAATTTGATCAAATTTACAACCATGGTAGCTAGAAAGCAAGCAAGAGAAGGTTCAAATATCTATTTGAACTTAGACATAGAGGGGAGAGTATTTAAGACCATATAATTTGATGCATTAGCTTTAAATATAGGAGACAATAATTGGTCCAAGCTTTTTTAGATGATTGAGGAGCTACCTGCCATCACCAAGGAATATGAGAAGAATGCATTAGTCAAGAGGACGTACTATGACCTAGTTGCCATTCAAATGATAAGCCTTCATCACACTGTGGCAAAATGAGAAGTAATTCACTATATAAATGTTCTCTCCCCTATTTTCAAATATTGTAAGATTGACAAGGACATGTTGGTCAATGAAAATACTTACAAAAGTATAGCTTATAATTTTCCCTTTGCTTTTGAGAACTACTATAAGTTTCCCAAGCCCCAAGTAGATGTAGCCACAATAAATGAATGGGCTAGGAAGAATGACATAAAAATTATCCTCATTTAATGGCTATACTTTTGAAATCAAGTCTTCTCTGATCTCAATAACAACATCCAAATTAGCCAATTCTGACCTAGGATCAAAATAATTATGACTTTAATGAACGGGATATGGGGGAATCCCATCACCACTTATGTTGATAGAATCTGGGTGCCCTTGGCATATTTTATGGTTAAGAAGGAACTCACCCTTCCCATTGGCAAGGTTTTTAGCACATGTTTGTGTAAGCAAATTTATGCAGTCAGGAAAAGGACTAGGAACCAATTCTACATGATGCCCTACCTTTTAGATGCCCTCCTTGCCACTACCAAGATCCCTAACTTTAGAGGATGGTCACCTGAGGGGACATAGATAGGATCCTAATTTTACTTAAATTTACACATATTCAAGTATAAGGACCACATTTATTTTATTTGTGACTATGTCTATTTAGCCTTGAATGAGGCCATAACTAGAAACCTAATGGCAAGAGTTAGTCCTTTGGTCAAAAAATTAATTAAATCCATCGGTGACATATGGTTTTACTTGGATTACACAATCATCAAGATTGAGGGGACCCAATGCACCCCACTTAGTATACCAATAAATGTGACAAACAATTTATTTGAGCAAGAGGTAACATACTAGATATGTAATGGTATAGATGGTGTGTGTAAAATCAAGAAGAAGGGACTGCTGCATACCCTACCCATGATCATTGGCAAGACTATATTTCAAAAATGAGACAATATTGAGGCTTCTTCTAGACACAGAGCCTCTTTCAAAATATAACATGATTAACTAAGATAGTAGGATTCCCAAGGAAGGGTAGTGGAGCACTTGAAAGCAAAATTGATAAGTGTGACATATGAACATCTACCTAATTTATATGATTCAATGCACATAAAAGCATCATCCTTCACCAAAGTCTTGGCAAGATTGAAAATTCACAACATCAACCCAAAGGCTAGATTGATGACAGATTATAAAGGGAATGATGATATATGGTAACTCAGTCTAAGGCATTACCATTTACTAGGGGGCAAATCCTCTAGACCTCCTCCCACATAGCCACAATCACAAATAAAGATCCAAAAGTCTGGTGAAAAAATTGAATAGAGACTTGAAGAAAGGAGACCTAGTAAGGTGACATCATCTTCGACCCAACCTAAAGAACCAAGGTCACTAATTGAATTCATTGACATAGTGACATTGGATCCTAGTGAAATAGTAGAAGATGCATTACTAATGTTATTCAATGCTTATCAATCAGATGAGGAAGATTCCAAGTAGAGGAAGCTTAGGTTGAGGAAGTAAGATAAGAGCAGGGAAAAGAAGTGAAAATGGTTTTGGTCCGTATTACCACACCTACCCCAAAGAGGAAAGTTGAGTTAGCATTGGTTCTAATAGGAAGGAATAAATCTAGACTAACCTTCACTCATCCTTTATATGAGGTCAATATCTTTAGTGAATAGAATGTGTTATAAGGCCCAACCATCCCTAAATGGTTTATCTATGGAAAATTGCATAAGATTCCTACCCTACACCACCCTTGGGCCATGACCAAGATAGTGAACATAGCCGTGCATGATGAGCTCAAGTCATGGATTTTGGATTTGTATAAGGAAGAATAAAAAAGGATGGCTACCCCAGGGGAGTCAAGTAACATGTAAATGGAAACTCTAGAGCCTTCAAAAATGACTCAATCATCAGTGGGAGTTTAGTTTAATCTAGAGACTGCTAGTTTGGAAAGAGTGAATTAAAATAAATCCATAGTTGGAGGTGAGGAACTCACCCTCAAAAAGATAGATCCATTCATACGTCTAACCCATATTAAAGTCCAAAATCCAAAAAGGACAAGATATTCAAAAAAAAGATTCTTGATGTAGCTCAGGCCCAATATCAACAATTGTAAACCATGATCAAGGGACTCTTACAACAGAACAAGAATTTAAAGGAAGCTATCATCTTATCAATCCATGAAGAAAAATTTATGAAATTTTTGGACACCATAACTGACCTTGTCAACTATTTGAAGGTAGTCAGATCCAGTCAAGGAGTAATGGAGAAGCAAATAATTAAGGTTGCAGGTCAAGTTATCCAATGGTAGGCTTCAAGCTATCAAGTGAAAGACTTGATCAAGGCCTTGACCAAGAACCTAGTCCCTAACTTTAGGAATATCAGCTTAACACACTTGAATATGGCCATGAACATATTGGTAGACATGATCGAAGCACTAAAAAAATGGTCCAAGTAGATGGAAGACCTAGCCAAGGACTTCAAACAATAATAAGATGGAATGTTATACATCCTAGATAGTTTGATCAAATAACTCACTTCAATTAGCTTATTAGGTCTTCTAGTTGATGAAGATTTCAAGCACACAACCTTTGAGTTTATGTAGGAAGTGAGAAACTAAGGGCAAGTCCAAATAACAAATGACAACAAGAAGATCATGGGCCTATGTTTGTCATCTAAATAAAAAATGGGAGATGCCAAGGGCATCAAGCAAGTAATAGAAAAGCTTGAGAAAAACCTCAAAGACATGGATGATCATGGAAAAGAGCTCTTCCTAAAGCTTGTTGTTAACCTCTAGTTCATCAATGAACAATATTATAGGATGAAGATTCTTTAACAAAAATAGGGTGCTACATCGACTCAGGGACTTCAAGTTAGTTAGGAATATTCTTTTTGTAGAGATTTGAAACATTTTGAAAGTAGAATATTCTTTTTTCAAAGGCATCTGCATATTGTAAAACACATTGCTTATAGGTTAGTCCACTTGGAAAAGTTTAGTATATTATATAACTTTGTAAAGGACATCTATCCTAACACTTATACTTTTGTAATCAGACCTAACTGAATGACATAATTCCTTGCATTCTATAAAAGGAGTATTGTCAATTGTAAAGAGGGGGGGAGTTTTTAAACCAAAAACTTATGTAAAATTTTGAGCAATTAATATAAATGATCATTTGTTATTATGGTTTCTCTCTCACTTGTTGGTTCTGATTTCTAGATTGGAATGGTTTTAATGAATTCTTGGTGTGTAAATTTGAATGCAGATCTATTGACTTGTGCTAATTCTATGTTGACTTAAGGTTCTTAGGTTCATTTCATTTTCTTACTCTTCTTGCATTTGGGATAATGTTGTTTGCCTGTAGGGTAAGTATTTAAATTGAACCTGGTTCTTATTTGCATTATTTCTACCTTAATAAGATTTGAGCTCATGCTACTTCATGTTATACATTATTTAAGTGCATCCATAGATGATATTTGAACTGTGTCATAATATTTGAAATGAAGATCAACAACATCTCTTTTTTTCCCTACCCTTCATTTTGCTTATTTTTAACCAATTCACTCTAGTTTAATTGTCATTATAAATATCCATCTTAGATTAGTCCCTAGATTAGTTCTTGATCATAATTCACTATTCTTATAATAAATACTTCATATTATGCATATATCTACTATCTAGCCATGGTGGCTCCCAACCACCAAACATTATAAATATTGTGAAATAATCCACTTACTTTACCTCTTTTCTACCAAAGATAACATGATTATCGCAACCTGTAACTCATTCATTGAATTCTTAGGAATTCTAAAATGAGAAGTGTTCTTAAACACTCTAGGCACTTATGATACACATTTAGGCATCAATAAGGGCATCATCATGGTATTTCCTATTATGTAGTTATACTTGAGATTAATTTGGCATATGCCAACATTCCCATCATGATTTTTATCAGTGATGCAATATTATACTTTGTCTAGTAGATTAGTGGTCATTTCTTATGCATGTTATAGGTTGGTCGTCATGATCTTCTATATCATAATGTATACCATATTGGTAGTATATAAAAAATCTAAATGTGAGAAGTCTAATTCAACAATGATGTAATAAGATATATCCTTATATACTATCCCCCAACCAAGTCATCACATGCTTAATCCTCATTTCTTTGAATGAAAATATGCCCTACCAGGGTAAACCTTTTAGACCAATTAATAATCAAATCTACCCTACAGGGGAAACTCATTGAATAAAATTATTAAATGACCTAATGGGGAAAATAATTATCTATCAATCAGGACTACCCTTTTTGGGGATAATTTATTTCTATTTCTTTCATCTCTTTTCAAGAGCCCATGCATGTCTTTCAACCTCACCTACCCTTTAGAGGGGGAATCATGGGTCATTGATTATTTATTTGGCTAAAATTTTAAAATTTGTATTAATGACTTTTTAATTATTTGAGAAGATGTCACTATGCCTAATGTCTCACAACACCTTCTCAAATAGGGGGAAAATGTAGACATTCAATTCTCACCAATGTTGTGTCAAAATTACAAGTCTAAATGACTTCTTGAAATAACACAAAAATTAGAAAAGAACCACCAAAAAACTTTGATTCATCTACACACATCATGTGTAATTATGGATTTCTATCAATATGTACCTAATTGGGGTATTATTTAGTACACAATTGTTATCTTATTCTAATTCATCTATAATCAAATTATGCCCTAGAAATTAACGTTTTCAAGTAATGGTACATGGAAATTAATCAAATTATAGGAATTATAAAAAACCTAATCATATTCACTTAAAAAATTAAATCCAATTAAATACTTAAGTGAAAAATCCATATCAAATTAGCTAATATATAAATTTGGAAAATGAAAATTCAACAAAGGTGACATCATAATGACATCATTAGTCACAAAGTCAAAAATGAAATCCATGCTTAATTAATGCAATGGATATATGATTTATACAAGCCATGCCTATTAATTAATCCATTATTATAAATATTAATTGCAACATTAATTTCATTTGTTCTCCAAAGTTAAATCAGTTTTAGGCCACACACCTTGATCTTGAGATGGATGGTCCATATCATTTCAGCCAAGCTATAAATACTAGGGTCATGACCATTTCCTATTAAGATTTTATGTGTAAAGAATTAATAAAAAAATATTTCTAATAAACTTCACCATTATTCATCTCATTTGCACAAATCCATTGGTGGACAAGGATAGATGTACACACATTAACAAAGACTCTTATATCCACAAACCGAGAATGAACATTTGAAAAATAATTTCTATATGGATTCTTCAAGGAAGGTGAATGTATTATTAATCTTCTTGTATTAATTGATTTATTTTAATGATTATAACTCACCCAAGGGAGCAATATTGAAGTGTTATGTTTTGTGCTTTTGTTTGTATTTGAATATTAACATAGAAACTAACCTTTCTTACAATTTTGTTTTACACCAAGTATGTACAACCCACTTTGCCTTTGGGATATAGTTACAATCATGTAAGGTATTCCATAGTAAATCCTACAATGATGTAAAAGTAGTTAATGTCCATATGTAAAATTGCAAATTGAAATGTAATTTGAATTTAAAAATGTTTTAAATAAAAAGGAAGGAACACACCTGTATGGTGAAACCAATGTTACTCTTGTAACTTTGCTTGAAAATGATGCTTCCTTGAAGCATTAGAGAATTAGTGATTCTCATTGAAACACTTACAGAGATTACTTCCTTTGTTAAACCATGAAAAATTGAGGGTGAGCAAGCCCCATTTTGAAGTGAACATGTATATAAAATAGAATCCATTGGGGGAAGTGTAACTTCACTTTGAATTATTGGTACTTGTAACCCCAAGATAGAAATGGGTTGGAATTCATCATGGATTTGTAGGTGTATACACCTAAATTTATTCAAGCAAACACAAGTACTATGTATTTTGTAGATCTTATATTTATAAGCTATTAATGATGAATCAAACTCTTGTTTTTGTGTGTCACCTTATTGTTTTATCTCTTTTATCACAATTTCATGATTATATCTCTCTTATCATAGTATTAATTCTTCCATGTTAGTCCTTGATAGAGTCACAAGGGTCATTAGCCAATCTTATGTGTCATTATTCTATTTTCTTGATTTTATATAGTGTTTCATTGGTTAGGAGCAAATTGCTCTAATTTCCTTCCCAATGTTATTTTATAATGCACATTTTAGAGAGTTTTTGGGTCCCTTTTTTTTTGGGTCTCTTCTTATGACAGTTTTAAATTTGTTTTAATTCATCACTGCATGAATAAGTTTATCAAATTAAAAATTATGAGTCTTCTATTTAAATGGGTTTATAAGGCATTTTACATCTAGAACTTATCTTTTTGAACTAGCTAATAAAAGAATACCAATATATAACAAGCTCAATATATGTATATTTTTGAAGTATTTACATACCACACATAGATTGCATGCTTGGACTAAGAGGAAGGCCTATGAAAATTATTTTAGATACACACCATGCTTGGTTGATTATGCACATTCCCTAAGAGAGAACTACATTTATCTGAGGTCTCTATCATTTTGGATATGTAGGTGACACTTAGGAAAATAGGGGTTCTAAGGATAGCTTGGCCATATCCCACCTTCCCTAAATTTCCCCCCTTTATATTTGATCTTTGTGTGATTCTTGTGAAGGAATATATTAGGATTTTAGAGAGAAAAAGGTAAGATATAGGTCTAATCTCATGAATACAAGTCTATGATATAATATCTCAAAGCTACATGAAGTTTTCTCAGACTTATAGATCTCAGTACAAGCTCAAAACACTAAAGGATAGAAGTGCTAGGAAGGACAATTGCACACCACTCTAGTGTTCAAATTCAAATGATAAGAAAATAATTAGATCTAATAGTGAGGAAGTCATCTTATAGGTCAAACATAGTTAAATACAACCATTAGGATCTAGAAAAGATAAGTTTCTTATCCATAGTTGATCATTATCATTTTATATTAAGGTGAAATATATGGTTAAATATTTATTTAGTTAGTCATTCCAATTTACTCAACTATTTATTTGGTTAGGGTTAATTTCCTTTAATCACAAAATAAATAAAACATATTAGTGAACCCATTTTATCTTTTGAATATTGATTCAAACCCCAACATGCCACTAGGTTTCCTTATATTTTGTGTGTGCATAATTAAGGTTTTAATTTTTTTATTTTTCCTATTTTTTGTACCCAACCATCCCATAACTGATCCTAATTATCCATATCTTAGAGTTTCTCTAATTTAAAATTTAATATTTTATCTAACAACCCTAAAAAACTATCTTTTAGCCCTAGGTCCTTCATTCCAAAATTCTAGCCCCTTAGGGTTTCAAATAAAATTCTAATTTTTCTATTACAAAGCACTGCATGCTATTCTAAATTTAGGTTATTATTTCATGTTGAATTATCTTTTGTCACCCATTTCTCTTTTTCTTATACTTCTCCTACTTTTTCTTGGAAAGCTTAAGATTCCACTAGGGAACCTATTCCCCCTCACCCAATTGATCAATTCATAGGAATTTATCATAATTAAAATAATTAATGGACTAATTTTTAGAATTTTACATTAGAAAATAATGATAGACATGATTTTATTTACAATGATGATGATTATTATTATTGAAATGATGGTTATGATGAATATTATGAATGTGATGATCAAATTGATAATTAAGGTAGTATAGATGCATGTTATTCTCCTTCTTCTTCTATTTCCATCCAAGCAAAATAACTTAATAGGGTAATCCCAAAATAAACTCTCATTGGTGATGCATTATTTGATAGTACTCTTATCTTGTCAACAACCTTTGCTACATATCTATTAAAAATTTCATAATATAATTAAAATAGAGTAAAAATGCCATTGCATGATACAAATAATAATATTGAAACTAAACAAGTGCATCCATCTTATAATAGTGTTCCTTTTTCATACACTAATGATGTTCCTCACGTAAAAAATTAAAATGCATCTTTTACCCATTCCTCATGTCAATTCAAAAATACATGTGAACATGATATTATTCATTCATTTGGTGATGTATCAAACAAAGTTTAAGATATTCATATTTCTCCTTTATTCACTTTTTCAACTCAAATATTGATATAATGCAAATTAAAAATAATTCAAATCAATCTAACATTCCTATTCCATGTGATAATATGTCAATAAAGGGTGAAAATGTGATTGTTACTTTTTCTAACCTTACTCCAATCATAGATTATGAAGCTAAATCATTTATTTTACCTACATGTGATGATACTTTTCATAGTAGTAAAAATTTAAACTCCTCTTACTCCTAGTGAGTATGAAAGTGTAGTTACTCTAACTCTTAATTCTACAACTGAAAATGATTACAATTTTGATGAAACTTGGATTGATAATGATTATTATGCATATAGTGATGAATAAAATATGTATAACCTAACTATCCCTATCTCTTCTTTACAAAATATTAATGTTAATAATGATTACATATCAAATTATACATCACATGATAATGGGCCTAGTGCAAAAATTATTCAAACATATAATGATGTTCCTATTTTTATTTGGAAAGTGAATTAGATGCACATGTTAATTTAAATAATAAACATGATAGTATTATTCATTCTAGTTCATTATAATGTGATAGTTCTTTACAAACTAATAATACAAATAAAACCAATGAATCTCCCAAGCCCACCCTTACTAAAGTAGAACCCATTCCTTATCCTAACATCCATGAGGGTGATATCTAATTTACCTCTAAATAAGTCCATGTTATAACTATAGACAGTCATTTTCCACCACATTTGTGTTTAAAATAGATTTTAGACTGATTTCTACTAAACTAGGCAAATTAATCCTTGAAATCACTAAACATCCCAAATTCATCCACACAGTGGACGTAAGTGCCCAAAATTGTGTCAACACATATTTATTTCGGTATTACCCTATATGAAACAATAACCTCCCAAAGATTCATCCCCAGTCATGTTGTAACCTAATAAACTGACATTTTAGACCAATTAAGTAGGGCACCTGATCAAATTCTTGAAATGACCAAAAGTGTAAGAAAAATGAATTAAACAAGCAAATAAAATTAAATGCTTAGTTAAATAAACCATGTTGAATTTGTGAAAATATAATTTTAAAAAATCAAAATTCAACAAATATCAAAGGGAAATGAGGTCATGATGACATCATCATCTTCAAAGTCAAGAATTCCAAAATATCAACATAAATGCCTTACAAATTGGAAATGTTGAGCCATGCCTCCATAAATGGATAATTAAGGAAATTATTTATTACATTTGGCTTCCCAAGGCTAACCTAGGGTTAGCCTAGACCTAACTACACCTAGGTTGGGGTTAGTTTTAAATGTATAAATACAAGGTCTCACACTCACTTACAACAAAATCTTTTATCTAAAGTTATTATGCAAAATTTATAAGAGAGGATTCATAGATAAATACATACCAAGGCTAAAACCATAGTGAAAAAATGAGAGGTACTACCTACAAAATAAGAGCACCAAAAGAGACTCCAATTTAAACATAAGTTGAGTAAGCCAAATACCATTTCAACAAGTGATTCAAAGCTTCAAAGAAGGTGAAAGTGGTTTATATTTTATCCTTGTAGTTGTTTTTTATTTTATCTTGTAATCATCAAGATCTCCCTAGTATATAGGCTTAGGAATGCTTTGTCTCAATCTTATTTTTAGATTGTTGATTATACTAACATGTGGCTAATGCATATTTTACCCTAGAATCCTATTGCATACATAATGACATGACCAATGGGACAACACACACCACACTCACCATAAGATAATTTTTAGACCTTGTAGGAGCCAAGGAAAACTCACCATTGACCTTATTTTAGTTCTTTTTGTTTTAAAATGTCATGCTTTTTATTTTTTTATGTATTAGTGACTTTGTTCCTAAGAATGGATAAATCATCCTTTCTATTCCATTAATTAGTGAAATCATCTTTATGAATGATGAAATAATTTATGTTCCTCTTTTATTTTGATGTAGGTTTTGACCCATAGATGAAATTGTTCATTATTTTGGTGAATTTGGTCTTTGTCAGATATAGTCCATTTTTTGAGTTTTGACAAAAAAATTCTCATAACCTTATTGGATATGCTGTCTTATTCTTCAATGAAAATGCTCTAAAATTTGGTGAAAAAACTATAAAATTTGGAAAAAAATGCTTTAAACTTTAGAGAAAACATTTTTCACTTCAATGAAAATGTTTTGCACTTTAGAAAAAACATTCTAGGTTCTATTTTCTACTTACTAGATTTTTTTTTTAAATTTTAGCAAAATCGTCACTCTATTTAGTGAATTTATCATAACAGTAGCATAATTATTTATAATAGGAAAAATAATTCTTGTAACTGGTGAAATTGTCTCTATTTGTTTTTTCTATCTATTTTATGTGTAAGTTCTTAAAACAATGAAATCACTTTGATAAGTGACAAAATTGACTAAGCTAAAAACTTGAGACTTCAAAAATTTAAAAATTTACTTCATTTATGCAATATAATCAAGAACAAATCAATCCTATAATGCTTATTTTAGGGTAATATTGTAGCCAAATATTTCACCCTTGGATGAGGTTGTTTAGACCTCTCCACATTTGGCCAACATGGGATTACCTCTAGGTTTGTGGGTTGCCTATAGTAGAGGTAAACCTATAGGTTAAAGGGTTAGATCCATTGATTTATATTTTAAGATCACACACTACAATATAAAAATAAATATTTGAGGTGAAAACGGAATAATTGAACTGAAATTAATCTATACTAATGAGGTGATACACCAAGATAATTCCACTAACATACTTGCATCTACACTACGAAAGAAGACTCCTAAAATTGACCTCAACTCAATGTTATTTTAGCATAAGTGTTTATCATGGAGGTATATTTCTATGAAAATGTCTAATAATAGACAATAATAGTCTTTATCACACTTTAAAACATAATTAACAAACACATACACTTCATGATACTTGTTAGAAGAGATACTACTCGCACAATGCATACAAGAGCAGAATGGAAGTAAGGAGAAATAGTTTTCATCACTTGTCATCCAAATAAACAACTTGAAATACTTATGAAAGATTTGAAAATATAAAATAAACTTCAAAACTTTATACCAAGGCAAGATAATATGTCAAACCAGTAGGGCTTTGCCATACTAGGTGTGTATGAGGTACAAATGATAAAATGGCTTGCATATATAGAGCATAGGAGAGGAGAGAGAATAAGATAAGTGTAAGTGAAAAAAATACAAGTGTAAAGGCTTGAAATATAATTAAAATTATAAATAATTAAGTTTAAAATAGTTCAATAAGATGCCATGGACAAGTGTTCATAAAAAATACATCATTCTTTCTCAAATTGGCATAGTGACTCTTCACTATCCTTATTTAAACTGTCTTGTTTGATGATGAGTCCACTTGAATATATTAAAATAACTTAGGAGTATTTAATACATATTGAATCACATGATAAGGTGGAATATTTGATATGATATTCATCATATACTCAACTAATGAACTCCTCATGGACATTTATTGCTCACTGTTTGCAGTCACTCAATATCCCTCTTAGGATTAGACCTTCACACTTGTCACTTAAGTGACTTGAATTTTATGAAGGATATATGTTGTATGGGTGTTATACACATTTTAAATACAAATTTTCCTATTTTATCAAATATACCTCAAAAATATCCAATATCATAACTCTCATCTTCACACTAGGTAGTCACTTTGTTTTCTCACATTCCTATTCAGACTGCTTGCAATGAATATATTAGCAGAGAGGTTTATATGATTAAATAATGTGATATATGAATATGGGGATTTATAAAAATTACCTCCACACCTCCCTTAATTACTTTCATCTACTCATTCCCTTCTACACATGTGAAACACTTCAAATCTTGCAAAATATACTTAAGCAGGCCTATTCATACAAGTGATAGTATAGATAAATTAGGTGAAAATGATAATTGGGAGTTATAAAAAATTTAAAAACACTTTCCAAGTCATTTTACCACTCTTGGATGTATAATTCTCCATATCTTCTTCATTGGGTTCAAAAGAGGGGTTTAGGAGGGTTTTGAGCTATTCTGGTTCTTAGTGATGATTCATAAAAGTTAGACATATAAACTAAGAAAAAATTACAAAAATTTGGATTATATGACCCCAATAAACTCTCCCCAATTATTTTAGGCACCATTAACAACATCCGTATAGATATGAGTGAAGAAAGATGGTTCTCAAATTCCTACACTACATTCTGGATAGGCCTGAGAGAGAATTGGGCCAAAATGACAAGTTTTGTATTGTCCCCTAAAAACCAATGATTAAAATTTGTACTATAATATAATTTTAAATATATTAAAGTGATTATTATGTTCATATAGTCATTTGAAACAAGATAGAGGCCATGAGGGTTTAGGTCTAGTTTTAGGCTTAATAGACATAGACTATATTTTCTATGTATATAACCAACTGTGAGTAGTTATAATGAATTTATGTGATTATAAATGATTTTTTACATAAAAATAAACTATATTCATCCTCCAAAATTCATCCTTATCTCCTTATTGTATCTTTATACCATCCATGTGTTAGGTCTACAAATTTTGTTGCTCATGGAGTGCCCTTTATTTGAAACAAAATAGAGGGTACCTCCTTGATTGGTATGGCCTAAATGTTACTACGGAAGGATTTTTTAGGTCATAGTTACCTTATATAACAAGTATCAAATATAGATAACCATTTTGGAGTCCTTAACCTCCTAACTTCTCAAAACTAGCTTCTCAAGCCTAATCTATGTGCATGGTTCTAATTAATTGGGTATGAAGTTTGAAACTAGATTAAGTCAATATTTGATCTATATCCCCTACCCTTTAGAATCACAGGGAATTTTTTATCATCCTTGTGATAATTATTTATACATTATTCATCCACTTTGTACCTCTGTTAAGCTATCAAATTTGCATTTTTTTATTGCTCAGGCTAGTCTATTGTATGTACTAACTATGTCACCTATAGGTGGACATTAGGGAAGTTGGAAGTTTATTTTAAGTGTATATATGTGATTGATAATTGTATATTTATCCTCTTTTATTTCACTTATTATATTGGGCCATTCTATATGTGGGTGAACTCATCTCATGCCTTTCATGTTCTCATAACATTATCATCAATAGACCATAACTCACTTGTAAGCTACAGATTCATTTGGGATCAAAAGCATTGGAATTCACTAAATATACTTATAGGAAAATTTAATGAGTTTGAACTATTCAATCGTCTTATTTCTCAACCAAACAACCTCCTCTCTAAATTGGCATGTTACTATTAGGTTTAGACACTAGAAAATCATACGCTATAGCTCTAAGTGTTGCATTAACACCCCTTGGTCCCCCTGGCTCCCTTGGGTTAGGATTAATTATAAAAATTATTAAAACACCCATTCTTACCCCCTTTTAGATAATTTAATTAGTTAATTAAATTAAATAAGCTATTTCCACCTCCTCACCCAAACCCATGGCTAATTGATTGACACTTAGCCTAAAAATAATTTCTACCCTAGCATTTAATGTTTTAACTCCCTATACTTCTTCCTCATGCATCCCCATGCCCCCTTTATTAACCTAAAACCATTTCTTAACCCCTCAACCACAAATCATAAGTATAAATGGATAATTTTATCCATTTTAACTACTTCTCCCTTTACCATCAATGATCAACTATCAACCAACACTAGTTGATTAGGAATGGCAACAATTACTTAATGATAACCCAATAACCTATGCAAAGAGGTGGAATCATAGAGGATGAAAGAGGAATCATTGAGAGCAATAATTAATAACTCTTGGTAGACTAGAGATAAACCATAACTAGATAGAGACCATCAAAGTGATTCAGCTACTCATCATAAGGAGTCCAAGTATCGTTACTCTGCCCATGCGACTCTAAGATTTCAAGTAGCCTTTACTCAACACTAAACTTCTCCAACTAGCAAAAAATAAGATAAGTATCTTATATTTTACACAAAGTTTAGTTATTTAGTTTTACTAGTTTAAATCTTACACCTATTTCTATTCTCTTCCCACATAATCTTCATGCCAGAGTTCTCCCACTCCAAATACTCTCACTCTCCACCAAGTACCCACTGACCACTCTAAACCATTTTGAGTATCAAACCCTATGTACGATATCTCTAAGACCCTATCCTTCCCCCATGACCATTAATTAACTCCACTTAACCTTACAAAACCCATTTGCAACTTACTCATAGTCCATTCTGCCTGGAGCCAACACCCTATCAAAACCCATAGTGACTAGCAATGATCACCATTGATCGACAGTGGTAATCCATCAACTGATGCCTGTCATACCATAACCAACCATAATTACTAGTGATCAGCAATGGTCATTGTGTACCTTCTTTTACCCAAAATGATGATCTTAAGCCTCTTACTTACCTCAACCAAAAACACTATTTCTTAGCCCCTATCACTACACAAAGTCAAGAGAAACCATCTAAATCACATTCTAATAGTTTAACATTCTTTGTCAATGTTATTTTGTTAAGATTACGTATTTATTGAAAAACATTTCCTACATTGATTTTAGTACTTTCCATTATTTCATATAAACACCTATTTCTATTTATTAGAACTTAAATTTATTTTAAAGAGTGGATTGATAGACTCCAAGGAAGTCTAGTGCTTCTTGGATCTAGATTTTGATAGACAATCCACACACCTAACTCACTAACACACCCTTTTCTAGTTTATATCTTATTGAAAAACATCCTCCCAAGACAAAGAAGAGTATCTAAATCGATTGGATCATGTGTGCACAACCAAACCAGGTTCTTCTTACCTCACCCTTCTTTCAAATTTTACTCATCAATAAAATGAAAATAAATCAAAAAAATAGTGAAACATTTTAGCATGCCTGGTGAGACACTCATGTTTTTGTGGGTTCATTAGTTGCATTTAGATGATTTTTTTCTTCAACTCATTTAAAAGAAATCAAAATATTTCTTTGGGTTTAAAAACAACTTGCATCCATTGATTTCTTGTTTGGTTAGATCACTTAGTTTAATTTACATGGTGAAATTAATTATAACATATCACTCTTGTCACACACATAAGACAAACCACTCATATAAATCAAAAATCAAACACTGACATAAGGCCCGACTAAGATTTCACCACGGAGCGGTAAACCTTTTCCTTGGCTATCCCACTTGGATGTCATTACCAAGGGGAGAAACCAAAACTCAGTTCTCTAATTGAGTATAATCTCTAGCAATTTGTTATATCTTTTCTAAGCACTTGACACCCTTATTGCTACAACATGTGAAGTGAGGGGTAGGCTCCAATATCAAGCCACGTACCAAATTCTAATACAGATTTTGAGAGCCTTAAACTAGCTAAAACCATTTTTAGACTTAAAATTCTAGTTCCCATTCTACAAACCTAGTTGAGTCTCATAACTTATTAATTTAAGGTATAAACCACAAGTGAGATAAAAATAACACTTGGGATTAAGCATAACTTGGTGTGTGTTTTATATTTTTGAATTTTTCTTGTCTTCTCTATGTTTGAGTTGTGAGGAATTGAAGCACCTTGTAAATCTTCCATCATCTTGCTTTCTTCTACCTCATCTCCATTGCTTATTCAATGGGAAAAACCCCTCTATTTTCTCGAACAAATCTTAACTTTGTTAGAATACTATAAAACAACACTCTTACCTTAGAGTTTTAACTTAGATCATGAGCCACTTATGCTCCCAACCTCACCTATAACAAACCCAACCATGCCTACAACCAACACAAACTCACCTATAACCAACCCCACCTTGCCTACAATCAATTCAATCTTAACTACAACCAATCAATAACCTCTCAACACCTATTTGACCATTGTCATAACCCACCTTAATTACAAATACCTCAACCTCATCAAAATTTACATTATCAACCTCAAACATCATACTAATTATCTGAACCCACTTTGAGGCAACCCTCTTTATCTCAAAACCAAGACTTAGTCTATTCCCTTAGTCATCCAACCAATAACTATCAACCCAACCTATCAAACCAACATACCTTATCAACCTTATCAACTTTATCAAATCATCCCACTTTACCCACCTTACCCACCTTACCTACCTTATCAAACTTATCAATCATATCAAACCTACCCAACCTATCAAATCAACCTACCTTAACAACCTTATCAAATTAGCCCACTTTACCCACCTTACCCATCTTAACCACCTTATCAAACTTATCAAACATATCAAACCTACCCAACCTATCAAATCAACCTTACCCACCTTATCAAACATATCAAACCAACCAACCTCATCAAATCAAACTAACAACTATCAACCAAACTTTTCAAACCCACCAATTTTATCAAACATACTTAACCTATAAAATCAGCCAAACTTATCAAATTAATCCAACTTAGTCAACCAACCAATTTTATCAAACCAACCAATTATCTCATAACCTCAAGAGCTATTGATGTACCCTCTTCTTAGGTAGTACACCTTGCTAGGGGAATCATATGCCTCAATCCTTGATAAACTCTTAAATTTGTTTGTCATTAGACTTTCTTAAATCAAACCCATCAATATTTCTCTTCCAAAACCAAATTGGTTTATATTAAATGACTTTTGTGCTTATCATCACACAAATGGACATATGGTAGATAGATGTA
Source organism: Torreya grandis (assembly GCA_037957365.1). Taxonomy (NCBI): domain Eukaryota; kingdom Viridiplantae; phylum Streptophyta; class Pinopsida; order Cupressales; family Taxaceae; genus Torreya; species Torreya grandis. The sequence continues at coordinate 1,401,293 of JARHVA010000026.1, read as the reverse complement.
AGTATTTTAAGACATTTATCCAAAACCTTATCAACCAAAAGGAGGTTCTAAAAGATAGTCTTTGTGTTCCCCCTAACTTAGCCTTGAATTTATTCAAGCAATCAATTATTAAACCTCTTGCTACACCCATTGATGTGCAAACCAATAATCAAAACCATCAACATAATGCAATCCATGCCTCAAATTTAGTATTTAATGAACTTATAACTAAATAAACTATAATCAAAACCTCAACCTTTATCAATCCACTTGTTGACCAAATGCAACCCTTCCAACTTCCTTTTGAACTCATCACTAAGAAATAATCAAGCTTAAACAATCCACTTGTTGACGAAGTAGAACATTTTTCCTTTAAAACCATAATTAAGGAAAAAGCCTTGCCTCTTCTACTTCCCCTTGTAGTGGATCAAACTCTAACCAACCTACCTCTCCCACTTATGAAAAAAGTGAAATCACCCCAAAAAAACCAACAAACAAGCAAACCAAACCAACAAATCAAATAAACCACTTATCTTACCTCCTTCAACCAATCAAACCAACCTTTAAACCAAATCAACCAACCATAATTAGCCTAACTTTCAATTCAACCATAACCAAATCACCCACCAACTCAAACCAAAATCAACCCTTCATTTGAGTTTTATTAATTAATAATGAATAAATTAGTCTTGGATACCTTTTTATCTAAGCTACCCATACCAAATCATCGAGCTCAATTAAGAAACCCAAACCTCTTAAACCCTTCTTTAGCACCAAACCTAAGCTCCCTCATTGGGACAATAAAACATTCTTGTCCAACCAACCTTTACTCCAAGATGATGATATCAACATCATTGTTGGATCCTAAACCCACCAAAGTCCAATCCAATAGCATTTCCATCACCCTAATATCATAGAAGAAATCCCAACTAAACCACCACCTACAACTTGAAATCTGTGCCAACTAACAACTAACAACTAACAATCCTTGGGAGGTAAACAAAGTAATATTCATCCCTCCTAAACCCTCTTTACTAACAAAAATCTTCACCTAAGATCCTTTTTATACCTTAACCATTCATGAAAAGAGTGACTGGGGGAATTACCCCTCCAAAATCTTCAACCATTCATAACCCAAACCTTAACCCACAACTAAACCTCAACCTCTTGCCTACCACCATACACCATTACCTAAACCAAAACCTATGCCTACCAACATTAACCAATGACCAAAACAACCCTTATAAATTTTTTCTTGACCTATGCCTAGCCTAATACATAACGAACCTTAAACAAACCTTGACCTTAAGCAACTTTTTATCAAAACTGAAGTAACCTCCAACTTAAACCACACCTTTTGACCATTTTGCCCCAAACCTTGCCTTATCACCCAAACCACCTAAACCAACCTAGAAAAACCAAACCAAAGTCTAACAAACCTAAAAACAACCTAGCAAACCAACCACCCTCAACCCTAAAGTCCAACTAAAGCCTAAAACCATCACCTAACCAACCTTACAGAGACAAATGGCACCATTTTATTTCATCACCCCCTCCATAAATGTTGTCCATATAGAACCTTTTCCATGTCTAGTCAAGTATCAAAAAAGTAGCTAGGGGACATCTTCACTCCTATTTGGATTACACCATTTTTGCATTGTTTTAAATTTGGGGCATATTAGAACCTAAACCCCTCAATACTATGCATTTGCATTTTTTATTTTATTAAACTAAGTTATTAATCATCTTGTGTCTAACTTAAGCTCATCCCTTGTTTTTAAACCACTTGATCTCCTTTTTTTTAATGACAAATGATTAAATAAAGGATCATGTGATTATCTATCATAACCTTAGCCTAATCCTAAGCATTGGCACCATGGCTCTACTCATGGCATGATTCTCATGGATAATTTTCATCCCTTATAAGATGGATCCCCATGGTTGCTGTCAGTTAAACCACCTCTTTTACCCATCATTAAACCTCTTGTGCTATGGTTTTGCCTCCATAGAGGTAAACCTTCAAACCTATATAGACTATTCCATGCCTCAAACATTCATAAAAATCCATTTGAGATACCAAAATATCGCTTGGGTCAAACATATGAGACCTGTGGACTTATCCCTTAAAGGATAACTACCCAAAATAATTGAAATTACTTAAACGTAAGGTAGAATGCTCCCTTTTAGGACAACTATCGAAGATTAACAAGTCCAAAGCTTAGACCACTCCCTTGAAGGATGTCTAAGTCAAACATTTGTCAAAGCAAACAATCACTTGGAAGCTTTATACATCGATCAAGTTCCCAAACCCATCAAATAAAAGAATCAAAAGACCCAAAGTCAAATATCAAAACAAAAATAATCCCAAGCAAAATTTAAAAAGTAGACTACCTGCATTGATCAGTCTACACTAAATAAAAGGTGCATACTTTGTCTATACTAGTTCCTAGGTCACCTATAGAAGGGGTAAGCCATCCCCATAAAAAGGTTACACTATTATCCATTCACATAATTTCTACCATCCACCTCCCTTTTTACCCTTCAAAAATCAAGGGATTTTGAGCTTACTTGACACTATGTGATCAAGGCACTTATTTTAACAAAAAAACTAACAATAATACAAAGCATGAAGGAGATCATGTTCAAAATCCTACACATCTTTCTATAATGGTCTTTGACAATAAGAGTATTTAGTCTCCTTTTAATTTCATGACCACTTGTTGAAAAGGCGTGTCTCTTCCCTTTTTGAGTCATCAAATCCCAACTACCAAATTTGCACCCTTTCACAAGAAAATGGGCCCCCTTTTACCAAACTAAGTAGTACACCAAATTAGACAACCAATTTGAATACCACCAACCAAAATTTTTCAAAACCAATCACATTACTACAACCATACACACATGGGAGAACACTTTATTCTCCACCAACCCACAAACCAAATAACCTCAACATTGGTCATTTTGGCCTACCATTCACATTAAACTCAACCAAAACTTGCATTGGTTATTTTGACCACATACCTACCTCACCATACTTGACAAACTCACACTATTTTTATGCACTAGTCATTTAGATGCATCAAAGAATGACACTTCATGGTTTTGACACCTGTGACCATTTTTGTCTTCTCAGGATCACATCCTACATTTGGATCCCTACAGACACATCAACCTTGTCTAGGAGACTTGATTTTATAGGTGCTAGCCCATACCAACTATGCCTAATGTTGTCACCTAATTACCCTATCAATTGTCCTTCTAGTGCAACCCTATTTTACAACCTACCTCAACTTTGGAATCCTAATCTCTACGTGATATATGATATCACCCTTAGTCTTATTCATTCTATCGATTCACACATTTTATGCACAAACTTTTTAGATTCCTTAAAATGCACCCACTTTTAGTTTTTACACATGTCACCCATACTATTTTCTCAAGATCACCCTACTTTTATCCCCTTGAGAACACGAACACCTTAGCTCAGATATTTATATTTATAAGTGCACCCATATCTATTACACTTAATGCGGTGGCTTGGTTCACTTATCACTTGTCCTCTTCAATGTAACTGTATTTTCTGCTTCACGCCATACTACTTGCTTTACCACTCATATATACTTGTCAAACCCACACTCGACTCCATTTTCACCTCATCACATCCATGTTTGAGGGGGGAACACCTCCTCCCATACTCAAGGAATCCAACCTTCCATCAACCATTCATTTTTATTTTGCATCTTACTGATACAAACTACCAAACAAAAAGGGGCAAAATGTAGATACTATAAAAATATACACTACGGCTCTAATTGTCAAATTAACACCCCTTGGCCTCCCTTATCCCCTTTAGGTTAGGATTAATTATAAAAATTCTTAAAAAACCCATTCTTACCCCCTTTTGGATAATTTAATTAGTTAATTAAATAAAATAAGATATATCCACCTCTTCACCCAAACCTACGGCTAATTGATTGAGACCTAGCCTAAAGACTATTTCTACCTTGATATTTAATGTCTTAACTCCCTATACTTCTTATTAATGCATCCTCATGCCCCCTTTATTAACCACAAACTATTTGTTAACCCCTCAACTACCAATCATAAGTATAAATGTGTAATTTTATCCATTTTAACTACTTCTCCCTTGACCATCGACGATTGACCTTTGATCAGTGTCAGTTGACTAGGACCGACGATGGTTACTTAATGGTAACTCAACGACTCATACCAAGAGGTGTAATCACATAGGATGAAATAAGAATCATTGAGAGTAATAACTAACAATTCTTGGTTGACCAGAACTAAACCAAAACTAGATAAAGACCATTAGAATGCTTTAGTAACTCATCATAAGGAGTCCAAGAATTGTTACTCTGCCCATGCTACTCTAGGATTCCAAGTAGATTGCATTCAACTCCAAACTTCTCCAGTCATCAAAAACTAATCTAAGTATCTTGTATTTTGCATAAAGTTTAGCTATTTAATTTTATTAGTTTAAATATTAGACCATTTCTATTCTTTTCCCACACATTCTTCATGTCAGAGTTTTCCCACTCTAAATAATCTCACTCTCTACCAAGTACCCACTAACCACTCTTAACCATTTTGAGTATCAAACCTTGTGTCTGATATATCTAAAACCCTATCCTACCCCCACAACCATTAACTAACTCCAAACAACCTTACAAAATTGACATAACAAGCAATATGATTGCATATGAACATTGGATCTAGATGTGAGACCAATAACAAAAATATTCACCATGAAAAAATGAGAGAAACGTTGAACACACCATAACACATATATACCATGGGGAAACCTCATGAAGAGGTAAAAACCCCATTAAGATTATTCATTATTTGAGAAACAAAATGCTCCTAAAACAAACTTTTTCTTCTCTCTTTTTTCATTACATCTTACAATATAAACTCTTTATTATATAGGCAAGATAATCTTACCATTATAATTGACCTTTTCCAACCACCACATTCATAGGTCTAACCTCTCCAAAAGTCATTTAATATATTTTATTATTTATTTACATGAGGATAAACTCATGATAAATAATAAAATATACTATTATTGAACCAATGTATTTTAAGGTATTAAGGGTACATAAATAAAACTACATAACTATTAATTGTTCCAATACCCCCCTTAATGTTAAGTGGGGATATATGTTTTGATTTTTATGAGGTAATAACATAACAAACTTACACTCCATGAACCATCCACATGATGAGTTTTAGGAGGCAATAATTGAAGGAAACACCCTTCATCATGCCATAGTCACCTTTAAAGAAATTATGCTATGTAAACATAGTCACTCAAAGGTAGTAAACTATTTCAATATAGACACCCAAAGGTATTACACTATTTAACCACAATCACATAGTCACCTTTAAAGAAATTACACTATACAACTATAGATCCCCATAGATGCCTTTAAAAGAATTATACTATGTTACCCTAAATCACTTAGAGTTAGTTTAGGCTAGCATGATTATGAGACTACATCCCATAATTTTTCATTAATAATCAACCAAATATATTGGAGTATTTTATAACATGAAGACCTCCATGATACTATGTGTTGGGTATAATTTAGACTTCCATATGAACTTTACCAAGATCACATCAAGTGATATATTACAATGTTTTACAATGAGAAGTATAGAGATATAGAAGGAAACACATGACCCACATAGATTTAAAAAAGTGAGATTGTCATGCATACTCCCCCTCAATGGCAACTTAGATAAGTCCAACATTGAATGAACTTCAATAGGTTTTAGTTTTTTTGTGTTGCATTATATTTTTCACTAAAACTATACAATTTTGACTATCACCAAGAAGGTTGGTACAATGAGGAACTTCCACACAATGTTCTTCTATCATCCTTCATAGCCATAAGGATTCTGTAAAAAATTTCACATGAAGTACTCCAAGTGATAAAACCCACACCAAACATAAACACATATCCAAAAGTAGACTCATCATAGTATGGTTAGCATCACAATAACCAAATAAATTAGCACAATCAAAAGAAAAATAATATAAATCAAAGTTTACAGTTCTTTTTATATAAAGAAGTATTTACTTTGATAATTTTCAATGATTCAATTATGAATCCTTCATGAATCTAAAATCAACACCCACATCTTAAGAAATATCTATCCTAATGATGGTTAGATAAATCAAACTACCAATACAATATTTATAAGTAGGAGTTAGTTTTATTGCACAAATTTTTTGGATCAAGCTTTAACATAACCTTCAATAGGAGTTTATGTAATATTTCAATCAAGAATGTTAAATTTAACAAGTAGGGTATGTGATGTGCATAAAATAAATTCTCTAATAATTTTATACTAAGTTAACCAAACATTACATATGTTATTAGGAGTACTTCATATTATAATTTGAGTCATGATTTTTTTTTTCTTTTTAAAGTTGACACTATAAGTTTGCATTTTAGAAAAAAAAAATTAATATGTTTTATACTTGATTTTACAATAAAAAAACATATTATAGTGAGTAAACATCACTAGCTACTTTAGTTAATTGTAAAACAATTCAAAAACACAAATAATTACAACAAGGGTGAAAGTTGCAAGTATAAAAAAAAATAGTAGTAAGTGTCATAAATTATACTATTTAAACAAATTATTGTAAAATAAATAGTATAAGGTTTCAAAACAAATAAATGACTTTCTTAATGTGTCCAGAATGTGTCAAAAGTTACAAATTGACTGGTTGGACAGCTACGGTCGATAAACAGTGGATGGAGTCAAATGTTGACCAAGGCACCAATTCCTATGTGAATGGGCATGTGAATTACTATTATTATTATTATTATTATTTAAAAGGTAAAATTAAATTTGATCAAAAATAAGGTTTTTAAGGGATTTGAACACTAGACCTATTAGCTACAAGTGAACTAATAAAATCAAGCTAGCTATCTCACCCATTAAGGTAATTAATATTATGCATGCACAAATTTGGATTTAAACCTTTTTCGATCTATTTTTTTTAAATAATTAAAATATAAATGAATATTTGCATGAAAATAAATATTTTGAATATTTTAATTTTTACCAAAAAAGATTAAAAAAATAAATAAAATAATAAGGTGCGGGCCACTACTTGAGTGGAAAAATAAAGAAATTAAATAAATACCTTATTTTTTAAATATTTGCATTAAAACTTTAGACATATCCATCAATTCCTTATTTTAGAATACATTTTGTATAATCATGGTATAGGTGGAGAGCAGGGAAGGATTGTAGGAGCTCCAAAGATCCATTTTCAATGATCCAAAGCTTAAAAATTCTTGCAAATTACCCTCCAAAACTACTGATAAACCTAGATCTGGCTTTTATAGATTATAGGATGATATTTTAATGCCTTGTTGCAGCTATGGCATCCAAGTGAATCTTTTAAAATCAAAAACTTCATTTTAATTCTCCTCAAGCTCTGTAAGTGGCTTAAATAACCTTAAATAGTGTTAAATCCACATTGTAAGGAGAGAAACAAGCTGTAGAACCATAGATTTGAATTTTTGATTAAAAAATATTTTAAAGAGGCCATATAATGCTGAATAGGGATGCCAATAGAAGTTTGTAAAAAATAAAAAGAGCTTGAAAACTAGTTTGTGTAGACACCTAACTCTGGCCACCAATAACCTCCAACCAGGCTTTTGACCAATTTTCACCTAAAGTGAACAATTTGGCCTAAAAACACTAAAATACATTAAATGAGTTGAAATTTATATATTCAATTGTTGATTCTAGCTAGGGTATCCCTAAATGGGGCAATGCAATTTATGGGCCAGCTAACTTTGATCAGATCATTCTGAGTTAAAATACCAATTTTACACCTAGGTGCTTTGGATTGCTCTTTCCTATCAAATCTCTTACATAAGACATGCACCTTTATTATTTGATATTGATAATATCCTTAATGGGATAATGGATCCAACACAGATGGCATCACCTTCCAATTCCAATCCAGTTGAATTTTGGACCAATAACAAGGCATTCTGAACAATTTGAGTAATTTATGCACAAAGTGCTTAAACATGCTTAAGAGTTAATTAAACTAAATTAGAGCCTAATCAAGAATTCCATGGAAACTTGTTGAATAATTTGTTTTGAAAATGAATATTGAATATCTATATCATCAAGTGACCTCATTTCTTGGGAAGACATCCTTAGGTCATAAATGCCACAAATATAAGGATTCATGCCCTCCATGCCTCATCAATACCCTCCTTGCTTCTTAATTACCCCTTTTTTTAATGTCATGATGAGGATAATTATAAACTTAATTATAAAAAATTAAATTAGTCCTCAACCACACATCTTCATCTCAAGATGGATGGTTTAGGTTGATTATGATCAATCTTAAAAATCTATAAATAGAGAGGTCATGAACATCATTTTTAAGCTTAATTTGTGCAAAGTTATAATGCAAAATTTGCTTCTAAAAGCTTCATGAAAACTAGTGTTACCATGCCAAATTTATTCCAAGCCAATCCAAGCCAAAGCCAAAGGTGCCAAGGAGAGATAGAGGTAGCCAAGCTTTTATTGATGAGGAGTTCATGAGCACAAACTGAGCAAGCCAATCGAACAATACTTTTGGAACATCAAGGAAGGTAAGGAATGTGTGTTTTATTACATTTTAGTTGTGTTTTGTTCATTTATATTTCTTCACCAAGCTCACCCTAGTAACTAGGCATGAAGATGTTAGTTTAGTGTGTTTTTTATCAATTTATTTTGTTCATTTTGTCACTAACACAACACTAATCTCCTCTTCTTAGTCAAATTCCTAGTTCACATAATGACACACCTGGTGAGACCTTCCTAGCTTCACAAGAATGGTCATAAAGATATTTCAAGTAACCTACTAATATTTTCCTTATATAATCTTAGAGTAAGGAGCGAAAAAGAGTGAAAAATTTAAGTAAAAAATGTTTTACTAGAAGTCATGGGTTTGTCTTGACTCAGTCACGGTATTGTCTTGCAAATAGTAGGATTGTTATTTAGACTAACGGTATTGTGCTTAGCCATTTTTGGTTTTGGATTAACTTTATGTTTTAATGTAGGGTCAATAATACCATTACTAACTCAGTCTTGGGATTGTTATGCAACTCATGGGGTTGCTTAATTGAGTCACGATATTGTCTAACTGTTAGCGGTTAGTGATAATATCATGAATTGATAAGTAACAAGATTGTCATTTAGAGTCATGGTATTATGACTAAACTGCTTACAGTTAAGTTATAATACCATAAATCTTATAGTTGTGGGATTATCCTGTAAGTAGTGGTATTTCTGTGGAGTAGTGTTATTGTACCACTGAGACAACTCAAGACATCATTTTTCAAAGTTCATTATTTCAAACTTAAAGTAGCTTCAAGGCTAAAGGACATACTAAATTTTTTGTTGTAGGATGAAGCCAAAGTTTTGATAGAACATGCTTTTTAGACCTTTTTAGATGTTTAAAATTAACTAAAAAATCTTTATTTTTGTGTGTATGAAAACTTGTTAGGGTGATTTTTTAATAAAATTTCATAGTTTTCAATCAAAGTTACAATTAAGACCAAGGGGTCAAAAGAACACCACCTCATCTTCCATTTGGGCTTAAAAATGAACTCACCTTTCCAAGATTTTTTTTATTCAATTATTTGTTTAAAGTTAGATTTTTCTTTGGCAAAGAGGGGGATTGCACGTGTATGCTCTTTCATTTGTCCCCTTTAGGGAACCCTTGAAATCAAAAGTGCCATTCTTATTGCAAATTGCCTAGTCCAAGGCATAAAAAGAATATCATCTAAATAATTCCTTAAAAACCCATCAAAGTTTAGGTGACCTTGAAAATGACCCTAAAGTCTTTCTATTTTATGATTTCTTTATTTTTATGCAAATTGGGATTGTGAGGGGGAGTTCATCACCTCCCATGAGTTATTTAGGGAAGGTTTGACCTGGGGTTTCACCTCTCAACATTGAATTCATTTGGATCCTAATTAGAGTTGCACATGGGATGTATTTGCATTTGGACATTGCACTACACTGAGTGAACAATAGGATGTAGTGGTTGTAAAAATGACTAGAAATTTTTACAACTAGCCTGTCATGGTCACCCAATTTCCATGATTATATTTTACATCATTTGATGTGAAAGTAATTATGCAATTGATTCCCATAGAATTTTTAGAAGCTTGTATATCTTAGACAAATCCCCACTTGCTGTGGAAGTATTATTGGTGTAAGGTGTGCCTCAAGGTCCATGTCGCAGTACTATCATTTGAGAGAAGGGAGGGTATAAAAACTCTACTATATAATGCACATTTACTTTTGGATGAACACTTAAAATCCTTTCAAATGATGTATATTGATTAATTCTAATAATACCAAGCAACCTTGTCAATTTAGAGTCTAAGAGTGATTAATCATTTGAGTTTTTTCCTAGATTAAAGTCTTGTTTGAATTCAAAACTTGGTGTAAAAAAGTGATACAAACAAAAATACATGGTCCTCATTTTCATTTAAATAAAGAGGCATTATGCTGCCCATGTTGTTGATGCAAGAGATTACACCCTTGGCAGGAGGTCAAGCTCCTGCCTTCTCTTCACAACTATGGAAACTCCCCTCTCGCCTGTGGGATTGGAAAAGTTGGAGGGGAGAGTCTCTAGATAAGGGCTAGCTCCCTTTGATGCATCATGTTTATTCTAGCAAGTGAAAATACATACATGTATAGATATATAAATTGGGGGATGAAAAGGGAGAAAGATTGCAGGAATACAAACTACTCGAAGGAGGTGATACACCAAAATGAAATGACCTTCTCACATCCATACCTAAAACTAGACAAATGCATACATACGCTTCAAACTTGGTAGAAGGACCAGGTGGCAAGAAAATGGTAGGGAGGATTTCATGAAAACCCAAAAAATAGAGACTCACCAAGGTGCTGTGAAATGCACACTGTAAGTAACCTCTTCTATTTTACACTCTCAAATAGAGATCTTCTCCTGTCAGCTACAAAATGGTGCCTTGTAGACAATAGATACATTGGTTTTGAACTTATGAAAGCATCAAGAAATAATGACTAAACACAAATCAACACTCAGCACATACACATAAATGTCTATCCAAGATAGAGGTAAAGAACTGCGTTTATTGATTCAGGTGGAAATTTTGCTAGGGCTACGCCTTACAAATGTGAAATATGTTTCTTAAAATGACAAGTCTTCAATATATAGGAGAAGAAAGGAGGCCCATTTGGTGCTCATTTTTTACAAGTGGCCTATCACGTCCCTTCATTGGGAAGAACAAGTTGCTCAAAACATTAATGAGTTGTGCGCTTTATCTGTTTGAAGTCTGTCTTTTCAAAGTCAATACATGTTTTGTCTACTCATTAAATGTAAAATGAAAAAACTGATTGCATTGCTAGCTATTTGTGTTCCCAATGATCAATTCACAAGAACTGTTTCACCTACCAGAGTCACTTTTCAAATTGGCACCACTTGGACTAATTGCTTGCTCATTCCATGCTTGTCTCCTTGTCTTTTCTAAATGTTAAGTTGTGGAGCTAAAAGCTTCACAGGTATGCAAATGTGGAGGTTACTGGGTTATAAAATAACTAACATCGGTCAGGCCAACTCACATTGGTTATCTTTAGCTACACAGTAATCGGCATCAATTATTGTCAGCCAACATCGATCAGACAGGAATCGATATCAATCACCTGTGTGTGTTTCTAGAACTGTTGTTCTAATTTTAGACAATCAGTTAGTTTGCATGTAAAGACTAATTTTAGTCTTGAGTTTGTGTTTCTAATTATTGTTTGGTTTGGAATATATTTAAGAGACCCATGGGGCATATTGTAATTTGTGTAGAAGAGAAAGATCAGTTGATCCACGGGATAGCAAGATCAAGGAGATCTACAAGTGTGCCAAGGTGTGTGCAAGATTAATTGATCTGTGGGGTAGCAAGATCAAGAATATTTGCAACACAAGAGGAAGCAAAACCAATTAGATCTGCAAGGTGTACAAGATCAAGTGGATCTGCAAGGTGCAAGATCAAGAAGGTCTATGGTCAAGGAGGCAACAACAGTTGAGTTGATTGTCACTTGGAAGGTAGGCAACAACAACCATTCGGTTGATTGTCACTAGAGGGAACAACTCAGTGTTTGAGTTGGTTGTAATTGATTGAGAGAGAGAACTCTTGAGGGATAATTACTGTACACCCAAGAGGTGTGGGAAGAAGAGATTTCTTCATTGTATTTCCTTCTAAAAGAGTGTTAATACAGATTGTATTATTTCTCGTATCTCCTATTCTTTGATGTTTATGATTTATAGTTACTTATTACTTCTGATTTAATTTTGTGTTTATTTTCTTATACAAAGGTAATAAATTGTACTCTAAAGAGGATCTTGATAGTTGGTATCAGAGCTAGGATCACTAACAAGTGGTAGAGCAGGTTAGTGTTTGTTGATTATAGGTTCACTCTCAGGGGTTTCTGATTGAGTGGGAGTAAAGCAATGATAGAAGAAAGTAAACTAAGAATGGAAAAATTCAATGACAAGAATTATCAATTATGGAGGATGCAGATAGAAGATTATCTGTATCAGAAAGATTTGTACTTACTGTTGGGTGGGATTTTAAGTAAGTCCACATATATGCAAGATGAAGAATGGAATGTTCTTGATAGAAAGGCTCTTGAATCTATAAGGTTGAGCCTGGCATCGTCTGTGATTTCCAACTTATCATAGGCAAAGACAATGGTAGAGTTAATGGATACTTTGGCAAATTTATATGAAAAACCCTTAGCTTTGAATAAGGTATTTCTTATGAAGCAATTATTTAATTTTCAAATGCAGGAAGGTGGATCGGTATATAGTCATCTTAATGATTTCCATGGATTAGTAAATTAGTTAATTTTAGTCAAAATAGTTTTTGATGATGAAATTAAGGCTCTCTTAATCTTATGCTCTTTACCTGAAAGTTGGGATAGCTTAGTAATGACAGTTAGTAATACTGCGTCTGCTTCAAATATCTTGAAAGTTGATGATGTTGTTAGTGTAATCTTGAATGAAGAAATTCACAAGAAAAGCACAAGAAAATATCAGGTAATGCTTTAAGTGTTGAAAGCAGGAGAAAGCAAAAAAAGAAGAGCAAACAAGAGAAATCAAGGTCAAAGATAAGCAGTAGATCCAAATCTAGAAATGGAGGTATAACTTGCTGGAATTGTGGAAAGAAAGGGCATGCAAAGAAAGATTGTTGGTTGGTAGAAGATCAGCATGAAGGAAATAAAGAAGCAAATGATGCAGGTATTATTGCACGGGATGCTCTTATATTTTCCTTGGATAAAGTAGAATCTTGGGTTTTAGATTCTGGTGCCTCTTTCCATGCAACCCCAAATAGAATTTTTTTTCATGATTATGTCCATGGAGACTTTGGAAAAGTTTATTTAGGGGATGGTGAGCCTTGTCAAATTGTTGGCAAAGGGAAAGTGTAGCTGAAATTGCAGACTGGCAACATATGGGTGTTGAAGGATGTCATTCATATTCCCATCCTGAAGAGAAGTCTAATTTCTACAGGAAAGTTAGGTGATGAGGGTTGCATAGTAACTCTCATAGCTGAATCTTGGAAAGTTTCTAAGGGTGCACTTGTATTAGCAAGAGGTAAGAAAGTAGGTACACTTTATCTATCTACTTGTATTACCGATTCTCCTTCTATTTTATCTACTTTAGATGTAGATGCAAAGATGTGGCACTGTAGGCTTGGTCACATGAGTGAGAAGGGAATGAATGTTCTTAAGTCAAAAGGTAAGCTTTCAGATTTGAAAAGCATAGATTGAGATTTTTGTGAGCATTGTATTTTTGGAAAACAGAAGAATGTGAGGTTTCTCAAAACTGGGTCAATAAAGAAGAAGCACAAGTTGAAGCTTGTTCACGCAGATGTGTGGGGACCAGCTCAGGTAGCTTCTATTGGAGGATCACAGTGTTATGCTACAAGAAGGGTATGGATTTATTACATAAAGAGGAAATCTGATGTTTTTGACACATTTAAGAACTGGAAAACCTTGGTTTTCAAGGAGAAGGTGATGGACAGTGATCAGCTTAAGAGGCTGAATAATTTTGAGTAGGGCAATGTTGATTTGGACAAGTTTATGATCCAAAATGAGCTCACAAGTAAAAATCATCACTCATAGAAAAACACAAATACTGACATTGGTCAGGGGAGAACTGACATCGATCAGGTAGGAACTGACGTCAGTCTGGTAGAGACCAAAGTTGGTGATGTCGGGCAGGTGGAAACTGATGTCGATCAGGTCAGTTAGGTGGAACCGACATCAGTTGTGTGCAGACTGAGAGATGACCTGGATTGATCACTATTAGAATGAAATTTGGGTAGATAGCAAGCTGTCAATGAGTCTCAAATGTCCATGAGGAGGTCCGAAAGGGTAAATAAACCTCTAATTCATTATTCCCCTTCTTTATACTACTTGTTGCTCACTGATGGTGGAAAACCAAGAAGTTTTGAAGAGGCAATGCAGGTAGAATCCAAAAAATAGTGGGAGCATGGAATGAATGAGGAAATTAATTCCTTGGAAGAGAACCAAATGTGGGATTTGGTAGAGTTGCCAGCCGGAAAGAAAGCACTAAAAAATGAATGGGTTCACAGGTTAAAAGGAGAGAATGGACAGGTGAGACATAACGCTAGGTTATATGGTCTTGAGCAAGCTCTAGGACAATGGTATTTGAGGTTTGACAGGTTTATGACAAAGCATGGCTTTAGTCAATGTCAATGTGACCATTGTGTTTATTTTACCAGGTTGGATAATAGTAGCTACATTATCCTGTTACTGTATGTGGATGATATGCTTGTTGTAGGGTCACACATGCAGAGAATTACTGAGCTAAAGGTAAAATTAGCTCAGACATTTGTCATGAAGGATTTAGGAGTGAAAATCCTTGGCATGAGTATTTCTAGAGATAGGGAAAATCATAGGTTGATTTTGTCTCAAGAGGATTATGTGAATAAGGTAGTGGAGAGGTTTAATTTGCAGGATGTAAAATCGGTAAGCACACCTATGGTTGGACAGTTCAAGTTGAGCAAAGAAAAGTGTCCTAAATCACATGATGAGGTTAAGTACATGGTATGTACTAAACCTGATATTGCCCAAGCAGTGGGAGTTGTCAGCAAGTTTATGGCCAATCTAGGAAAGGAGCACTGGAAAGCAGTTCAGTGGATTCTTAGATATCTGAGAGGGACTAGCAGTAGACATTTATGCTATGCAGGGTCAAATACTTATCTACATAGGTATGTAGATTCAAATATGGCAGGTGACTTGGATGGTAGGAGAAGCACCATAGGATATGTGTTCACTATTGGTGGGATGGCGGTTAGCTAGATTTTAGAGTTGCAGAAGGTTGTTGTAGTCACAGAGGCTAGCAAGGAAATGATATGGATGACTTGGTTCATGGAAGAGTTGGAAAAGGAGCAAGAGAGTTGCAGATTGTACAATGATAGTCAAAGAGCAATTCATTTGGCAAAGGATTCAGCCTTTCATTATAAAATCAAACATATACAGCTTAGGTACCACTTCATTAGACAGGTATTGGAGGATGGTGAGTTGAAGCTGGAAAAGATCCATACGGATAGGAACCCTGCATGTATGCTAACAAAGCTGGGAACAAAGGAGAAGTTAAATCTTCAACTTTTGTTGGTCTTCAAGATTGAGCTTGAAGATGGAGATACAAGCCAAAAACAAATTAGAGGATGTTGCTGTACAGGTATAGGTACAGGTGCAGCTGTTTATCTCCAAGTGGGAGATTTTTAAGTTGTGGAGCTAAAAGCTTCACATGTATGCAAATGTGGAGGTTGCTAGGTTATAGAGTAATCGAGATCGGTCAGGCTAATTGACATCAGTTATCTTTAGCTACATAGTAATTGACATAAGTTATTGTCAGCTAACATCAGTCAGATAGGAACCAACATTGGTCACCTGTGTGTGTTTCCAGAACTATTGTTCTAATTTTAGATGAACAGTTAGTTTGCATGTAAAGACTAATTTTAGTTTTGAGTCTACATTTCTAATTATTATTTGGTTTGGGATTTATTTAAGAGACCCATGGGGATATATTGTAATTTTTGTAGAAGAGCAAGATTAGTTGATCTATGGGATAGCAAAATCAAGGAGATCTGCAAGTGTGCCAAGGTGTGTGCAAGATCAGTTGATCTGCTAGGTAGCAAGATCAAGAAGATCTACAACACAAGAGGAAGCAAGACTGATTAGATCTACAAGGTGTGCAAGATCAAGTGGATTTTCAAGGTGCAAGATCAAGAAGGTCTGTGGTCAAAGAGGCAACAATGTTTGAGTTGATTGTCACTTGGAAGGTAGGCAACAACAACCATTGGGTTGATTGTCACTGGAGGGAATAACTCAGTGTTTGAGTTGGTTGTAATTGATTGAGAGAGAGAACTCTTGAGGGAGAATTACTGTACACCCAAGAGGTGTGGGAAGAAGAGATTTCTTCATTGTATTTCCTTCTAAAAGAGTGTTAATACAGATTGTATTGTTTCTCGTATCTCTTATTCTTTGCTATTTTTAATTTCTAGTTACTTATTACTTCTGGTTTAATTTCGTGTTTAGTTGCTTATACAAAGGTAATCAATTATACTCTAAGGAGGATCCTGATAGTTGGTATTAGAGCTAGGATCACTAACAAGTGGTAGAGTAGGATGCTTCCCCTGTGAGTTGCCAATTTGTTGACCAAATTTTGCCCACAGAGAAATTTTTTGGTCTCCTTCTTCCCTTGTTATTCGAGGACAGTCATTTCCAGGTTACACAAGTTCAATGCTTTGGTTATTCATTTGGTTTAATCATTTGTTTAGCCCCTTGATTCATCAACACTTGGTTCATCCTTTGTCAAGTTTAGTTCAACACCTAGTTCATTAGTTCGGCCTTGGTTCATCGGCCTAGTCCAAGTTCAATACCCTCGAGGAGGGCAAACACTCCAATTGAAAAGATCGAGTAAGTCCCAACATTGTTTAAGTTCAATTTATTTAAGCTCTAAATTCCTTTAGACTTTTGCCCGAAGGAATTCCTTCGGACAAAATCCTGAAGGAATTCAGGCGGCTTATACAAAAGCAAAGGCCAGGTAGAATTTTTGTTGACTTTTTATCCGTGGGAAAATGTCCACGGACAAAAGCCCATGAAAAACACACAGAACAAATAAAACCCAAGGAAAAGTCCAGGGATACAAGCGACCCACCGAAGGACCCCGAAGGGTAGGTGCCCTTGCGGGGGACTCTTGGCCAAGAATAAAGGGGACACTTTCAAAGAGCCGGAGGGTCACCTTTCCCCAAAAAGGTGCTAAGAGGAAGCAAAGCCGCAGAGAAGCCATGAAGACCTGATGATGTTTTGACGGGGATGGTGATCTCCTAAAGGAAGTCAAAATTAACAAAACAAGTTAGTAGTTGGTTTTTAAACCAATGACGGCCGTATGAACATCAAAGTTAGAGAAATAAGATGGTCATTTGTTTTCAAACTGAGAGAGAGAGCTAAGGGGCCATAATGCAGTGACCCACTAAGAATTCACCCCCAAGGGCTGAACGAACTAGAAGAGACAAAATTGAGAAAAGACAAGGAGACAAGCATGGAATGAGCAAGAAATTAGTCCAAGTGGCACCAATTTGAGAAGTGACTCTGGCAGGTGAAATAGTTCCTATGAATTGATCATTGGGGACACAACCAGCTAGCAATGCAACCAATTTCTCCATTTTACATTTAATGAGTAGACAAACTGTGTATTGACCTTGAAAAGGCAAACTTCAAACAGACAAAGCACACAGCTCATTAATGTTTTGAGTGACTTGTTCTTCCCAATGAAGGGATACGATAGGCCACTTGTAAAAAAGGAGCACCAAATGGGCCTCCTTGCTTATCCTATATATTGAAGACTTGCCATTTTAAGAAACATCTTTCACATTTGTAAGGCGTAGCCCTGGAAAAATTTCCACCTGAATCAATAAACGCAGTTCTTTACCTCTATCTTGGATAGACATTTCTATGTATGTGCTGAGTGTTGATTTGTGTTCAGTCATTATTTCTTGATGCTTTCAAAGGTTCAATACCAACGTATCTATTGTCTACAAGGTGCCATTTTGCAGCTGACAAGAGAAGAGCTCTATTTGAGAGTGTAGAATAGAAGAGGTTACTTACAGTGTGCATTTCACAGCACCCTGGTGAGTCTCTATTTTCTATGTTTTCATGAAAGCCTCCTTGCCATTTTCTTGTAGCTTGGTCCTTCTACCAAGTCTGAAGCGTATGTATGCATTTGTCTAGTTTTAAGTGTGGATGTGAGAAGGTCATTTCATTTTGGTGTATCACCTCCTTAGTGTAATTTGTATTCCTACAATCTTTCTCCCTTTTCATCCCCCAGTTTATATATCTATACATGTATGTATTTGCACTTGCTGGAACAAACATGATGCATCAAAGGGAGCTAGCCCTTAGCTAGAGACTCTCCCCTCCAACTTTTCCAGTCCCACAGGTGAGAGGGGAGTTTCCATAGTTGCGAAGAGAAGGCAAGAGCTCGGCCTCTTGCCAAGGTGCAATCTCTTGCATCAACAATTTTGGCATGCCCGATGGGACTCAGTTTGACAACTCAGTAAGGTTTCAGGATTGATGATGGTCCTATTACAACAAATCAAATATCTTCAGCATCTGGTGACTCTAAGTTAAATTTGCTAGTTAAAAAGCCTGGTGCCATCAGAAATCACTCTTTGTATGTATTTTT